>VWZE01026015.1:0-22556 GCA_013396675.1 Eubucco bourcierii | reverse complement strand
TGCTCCCTCCCTGGAGGTGTTGAAGGCCAGATTGGACGAGGCCTTGAGTGAGCTGTGCTAGTGGGAGGTGTCCCTGCATATGGCAGGGGGGTGGAACTAGACGGTCTTTGAGGTCCCTTCCAACCTTACCATTCTGTGATTCCATGATGTGCACATGTACACATACCTATATAGGTCTAATTATTTGCACTGTCAAACTGTAAATATTTTCATTACCTCTTCCAAATATTTGTTGGACAGGTTTGAATGATCTCATGGGAAACAGCAGGTCTCCTCATCTTCCCTAGAAGGCTGCAGGAGTGCTCAGGATAAAACTCTGTCATGGGACATTCCTAGTCCTACTACCAGTAGTACCAATTAGCATAAAAGGGGACAGCAAAGTCTATTGACTCTCCAATATTATTCCACTGTGAGAAAATTAAGCTGTGTTTATTTTGCTACTCATCATGGTGTTGATGTATGGGTGGATTCTTAAAGCTTCTTAGCTTCACCACTGTTGAAGTTCTAAATCTCTGATAAACTTCTAGTGACTATTGAGAACAGAAAGCCTGAAAACCCTGTCCTAAACAGGTGTCTAAGGAGGAAGAGAGTGAGACTGTTCACTGCTTGTTTTGCACATGTGCAAACTAAGTCACTCAGAAGAGATTAAGAAATATTTTCCTTACTTTGCAGAAAGTTATCTGCAGCTGAAGCTAGGACATTTGTTTTATGTTGTTTTTTCTCACTGTGGTATTCCATGACATAGTGCTGCATGTTGAGTGTATGATGACAGGAACTGATTCTGGAGTGAGACAGTTTTGTATTTTATATGAGCATTCCTTCACTTCAACCAGATCAGGAATTCAGTGCGTCTTGTAGAATAGGTAGCAAAGGAAATGCTCTTCAGATGGCAAGGGTTATTTTTGCACTCAGCTTCGATAGTGTACATTACATCAGCCAGAACACTTCTCTAAAGGTCTGCCAAGTCCTAAATTTTCAATAATCCCACTTCCTTCTCTTAAAATTGAAAAGGCAATGACTCCCCTGGGAATGCATGTCATTTCAGCATTCCTGTTGACTGTGTATTCTGAAATGCTGCACTCTGTTTGCCTAGTAATCCCCTTGTCTGTGTAAGTTGTTAGGGGTAACCAAAGGCAGCTGATTACTTAATTGTATAAGGCAGGAAATCGGGTTCTTTCATTAGTTCCCATAATGTTCTTGAGAGCTACCAGTATTCTGCCTGACTGAGTTTTCCATCCTTTAATTCAAAAGATATACTTTCTCTAGGCATACTCAGTGACCCTTTATCCTGAATAAACTGAACATTTTAGATTAAAAAAAAAAAAAAAAAAAGAGAGAGAAAAACAAACAAACAAAAAAAACCCCAAAGCATTTTATTTAGGAAGTTCAGGTTATCTCTTATAAGACAAAACATGTTGCAACCAGAAGAGGAATATGACATGCAGGGTCTGCATGCCAATTTGCACTTATGTAAGATCATAGAGTTTTTATACAGACGCACACACACACACAGAGACACGGACGCATGCACACTGTGATGGTTTGGGAGTTTTCCCCCCCCACACACACTTTGTAAAATGACCCAGACTAGAACTCAGCCAGCTGGAAGTTAAGGACTGAAGCTCTATTTACAACTCAGCACAATGTACAAGCAGAGATAGACACTATAGACAGGAATAGTTACAGACATAGACAAGTTAAAGGGAATACAGAAACACAACTCCCCTCCCAGAAATCAGAGACCCCAGGAGGGGCTCCCAACCACCCTTCCACCTTCTCCCCACCCCTGTAACTTACCCCAGGGTTTGCCTTACGTGCAAGGTAAATTAGGAGGATCAACCAGGGGGGCTAGAAGAAAAGTGGTTAGTGAGGATTAATCGGCAGAGAAACCAGAGCCAGAAGCTGCTAGACCGCCCTGGCTGCTGTTGTCTCAGCAAGAGACAGACAGAGACTGACTTAGCTATGTTTTGGTTATTGTTCCCAAACAAAAATCTCAGCAAGTGTATGAGTGAAGCAGACATCACCATGTTTTCTTTTCACAGCCTATAGTGTGATCGTCTTTATTAAAATATTCTAATTAACCTCAAACCAGCATGCACACATACACACCCCCTCCTACCTATATACAAATATAAATACATATAAAAATATAAAATTATAAATATATATAGAAAAAAAAGTATCTATAAATATAGAATATGTTAAAGTATGTAACATATAATATATATTTTTTTAAAATATAAAAAGATATTTATAGATTGGTATTAAAATATATTTTTATTTTATATATATAGAAAAAAATATATTAAAAATTATATCTATATAAATATCTATTAAAAGTCTTTTTTTTTTTTTCCTTTAGGTGGATGTTACTTGAACTGATGGGCTCATGCAGAAAAAGAAATATTCCTGTCAACTTGTCACAACCTTAGGTATCTACTTCTATTTAGTGTTTCACCCTTAGGAAACCCTTTTCCAAGCTGATTATTTGCTTTCTTTTGCTGAAATTTAATAGAGCGCTTAGGGCCAAGATGTGCCTCTTTTGTATCAATTGTTAAATAGTTTTTAGAGGAGGTAGTCACAAAGTTCATGCTTAGGCATATATACAAAATCCTGGGCAGTGCTGGTGGGGAAGCCATGGCTCAGGTATCTTTCCTTTTCCCACCCCAAACACATACAGTGAGTTGGAGTGTGAGGCTGATCTGGGGATCTCTGTGCTGTTGTTACCCACCAGTGTAACCCTTGAGTACATGAGCAGCAAGGGAGAAGAGATACTTCTGCAACCTTTTATTTAGCAACATTTGTCAGTTATTAAGAAAGGAACAGAAAAGGAGGGGGTTTTTTGTTTGTTTTTTTTTCTCAGTGTGGTTTCTTTTTGTGTTGGTTACAAACATGGCACCAGCCTTGCTCTTCAGAATCTACTTAGGAATGTTTCTCTAGCCTTCTGTCTTTAAAAGGTCAGTTTGTGTCAGGTATGTCTTGTTTTCATGCCATGGATTCAAAGGGTGCTGTGCTGTAGAATTCAGGGTATCATATGCCTTCACTGAAATTGTTTATGAAGCGTCTCACATGAATCTTCTACTTCCTAGGCCTAATATGCCCAATGTCCACTTGCCAAGGGGAGGGATAACACTTCATACTTTGTGGTAGCAAGTGGAGACTGGGAAAGAATATTGGAACATTCCTGGTGCTTTTGGGCAACCTTTGGCTCTGTAAATGATGTAAACCCTCTCAGATATGAGTGTTTTCCCTAAGACATCCCAATATTTCTGTGCTTGAAGAATTAAGGGTGTGTTTGCCACAGCGACTTCAAGAGTACATCGAGCACTTCCTGTGCGTTCAGAAAGACGAACTACGTAGAGTCACCGCAGCAAGAGTAAGTTGTGCTTCACTTCTCCCTGCCAGTGTGCTGGGGTCAAGTCTTGGTTTGGTTCCTTTAAGATGAGATTGTTTCAGGTGGAAGGTCTCTTCTATCTGGTACAGCTACTCAGCTATTCTCTCCTATGCAGAATCATAGAATGGTAAGGTTGGAAGGGATCTCGAGGATCATCTAGTTCCAACCCCCTGCCATAGGCAGGGACATCTCTCACTAGAACAGGTCACTCAAGGCCTCCTCCAACCTGGCCTTCAACACCACCTAACGTGGGCCAGTGTCTCACCACCCTCACTGTAAAGAACTTCCTCCTAACATCCAGTCTAAATCTCCCCTCTGCCCATTCAAACCCATTGTCCCTTGTCCTGTCATGACAAGACCTTGTCAATAGTCCCTCCCCAACCTTCCTGTAGCCCACTTCAAATACTAGAAGGCTACTCTTAAGGTCTCCTGGAAGCCTTCTCTTTTCCAGGCTGCAGAGCCCGAACTCCCTCAACCTGTCCTCATAGGAGAGGAGCTGCAGCCCTCTCATAATCTTCATGGTCCTTCTCTGGACTAACTCCAATGGTTCAATATCCTTCTTGACATCGTTGACTGTTTGGTAACACAGAAATAGCAGGAGAACAGAGAGACACTTGTGTCCATGATCACACCCAAAAGCACCACTGCTGTTCTTGCACCTCATGCATCAATATGGATCATATATGGAGTGCACACATGCAGCCCAGACAGCCAACTGAGTCCTGGGCTGTATCAAGAGCAGCATGGCCAGCAGGGCAAGGGAGGGGATTCTGCCCCTTTACTCTGCTCTCGTCAGACCCCACCTGGAGTCCTGTGTGCAGTTCTGGAACCCTCAGCACAGGAAGGACATGGAAGTGTTGGAGTGGGTTCAGAGGAGGGCCACAAAGATGATCAGAGGGCTGGAGCAGCTCTGCTCTGAGGACAGGCTGAGAGAGTTGGGGTTCTGCAGCCTGGAGAAGAGAAGGCTTCCAGGAGACCTTAGAGTAGCCTTGCAGTATCTGAAGGGGGCCTACAGGAAGGCTGGGGAGGGACTGTTGACAAGATCTTGTAATACCAGGACTAGGGGCAATGGGTTTGAACTGGCAGAGGGGAGATTTAGACTGGATGTTAGGAGGAAGTTGTTTGCAGTGAGGGTGGTGAGGCACTGGCACAGGTTGCCCAGGGAGGTTGTGGCTGCTCCCTCCCTGGAGGTGTTGAAGGCCAGGTTGGAGGAGGCCTTGAGTGCCCTGTACTAGTGGGAGGTGTCCCTGCCTGTGGCAGGGGGTTGGAACTAGATGATTCTTGATTCTGTGATTCTGTATAGCTTGACCCCCAGTATTGCAGAGTCTTGTATGCTGTAGTATTTTAATCTATGTGCAAGCTACTTAAGATAATAGATGTTGTCCTCACTCTATCTTTGATGTTTAGAAAATCAGATTATAGAAAGTCTTAGTAACTTATGAAAGGTGTACAAAACAAAAGTATTTAAACAAAGCTTTTCCACTCTTTAGTCAATCCTGACTAAATAGCTAATTCACATTATAATGTGTTACATTTTCACTGATGGATCCAGAGTAAGGAGAGAAGTTCTGATTAGCTTCTATTTCAGGTTGTTATTGTACTCCCCGTACTGAAGGGGATAAAATCAATATGTGTTGCAGGCTGGACAGAGCAACATTCTAAATAAATGAAAGTATGATAAAACAAAACGAGGATATTTGGCCCTAAGCAAATTTAACCAGGAAATGGGAAGACAGTTTCTATTTATCAGTGAACTGGGTTTGTAAGATGGCTTTCTCGAAATAGCAGGAACAGAAACCTAGAGTTGTTAAAATGGTTTGGTGTCACAATCTTGAAATTCTTAAACTCCAGATGAGGTTATAATGAGATCTGGAAATGTGTGACCTGCTTTTCAAGCTTGTGGATTTGTTTTAATTCCTTGCAACTACTATGCGCTGTTCTGAAAGGGGAGACTGGGAGGAGATAATCTGGTCTGGCCGATGGAACATCAACTTCACTTTAAAAATGAGTTGCCCATGCTCACAGGTATATTGGCAATTTTGTAGCCTTCAAATATAAAAATGAGACAACTGTGGAATGGAAACTCATTGCTTTGGATGGGAAGAAAGGCACAGCCCTGTCTCTACCATTAGTTCTCCCAAAAATTTCAATGATCTTTTTCCTGCACCTAGTTGCAGATTTCTTCTTTTCAGTACAGCTCTGTGCCCTGTGTTTGATGTCAGTGGAGAAGAAAAGCAGTGGCTGTCCTCTGATGCATTTTCCAGGAGTAACCCCAGGTGTCTTGCTGGTTCAAGTAGAAAAGCAAGGGAGAAATTTTATGAGCTATCCTCATGGCTGTGGATAATTTCAATACTAGATGGCCTGAGTTCATGCTCCTCCACAGTGAGATGGTTCAAAAAAACTTTTGTGTCTCAGATCCTCTCTCCACCTCTTCTCCATTCTCTGTAGCTAAAGCTGGGGCTTATCCAAACTGGACTTGAGTGCCCTGTGCGCCTGCACTGGTGCTTGTCATGACCTAAGAAATTTCAGGCACAGCTTCAGGAGGGAGTAATGTTTCTTCCTACTTGTCACACATAACTAGTGTTACCTGTTTCTGTCACTGAAGGAAAACATTTCATATGTAAACTTCTAAGCTTATGAAGGATAAAACACAAAGCACACAACTCACTAAAATTTCCCTTGATTTGCTTAGGCAGAACTATTCTTTGTAAGATATTTTCCACCATTTTGGACTGCTGCATCAAAACTGTGCAGCCGGGTGAGTTTTTTTGCAAGGTTATTTCAGATAAAGATGAATATAGTTTGTGAAGAGGAACCTTAATCTTCTGAGGAGTGGTGTTCACCTAATTTGAACTGATCTGGGAATGGTCATATCTGTGTGCTATGTGTTTTGGTGGGTGAGGAGAATGTGAAATGAGCTGTGAAAGATGCATCATTTCAGTGGTGGTACTGCCCTTCTCTTGAGTGTGTGTATTAACTTTCCCTGGGTTTGCAAGAGGACACCTCTGCTGGTCATTGGCCCCTATTGCCATAACACACAAGACAGACCTATAATGGTGTTTACTTTGGATCTGATTTAACCCTCACGGGAGTGGATGAAAAATCATCACGTGATTTACATGGCCTTTGTGTGTGTGTGTGTACCAGGTTAGGGTGGATCCCTCCCCTGGTAGAATAAACTCACCACAACACATATTGTTTTTGTGAAATCAGGAAAAAAAGATATATTTCTTATAGCTTAAATATAACAGTTTAGGGAAAAATACAACTACTACAAGAATATAATAACCTGAGGGAAGCTGGGGAAGGGGTCAAGTGGCGGCAAAAGCAGCAGCAGCCAAAACAGTGGCAGGGGAAGATAGCAGCAAGTGAAGCAGCAGAAGCAGCAAGGGGAGGGAAGGTCCAAGCTGTACTTCCAGACATAAAGCTCTTGATGCTCCAACAAAATGATATTAACTTATCCATCATTGCCATTATATGACCTAACCCTAGAATGTTTACCTCCACCTCTAAGTTTCTCTGGTTTGACTTTTTTTTATGTCTGAGGTAGGAATCTAACTCAAACGGCCACAATCCACCCCTTTAATATAATTCCCATTGGAGCATTAAGCCATTCCACCTAATTAGGGGCAACATCAGTGTCATGGATGACAGTTGTCCAGGCTTCAGGCATTCTTCTCCAATTCCCAGCAATCCATCCTTCAGATGTTGGCTGGCTCAAAGATTGTTGTTTCTTATTTTTTTATCAAGAAACAGTTGAATGTTCTTTTCAGTAAATAGGAGGGAGCAGGACTCGTAGTACTCACAGGGTTTATACTCATGTACGGTGGGTTCTTAGGTTTTATGGGCACCACAGTTACCTGCAAAAGATCTCATGACAACTTATATCAACACTCGCTCTGCTAATGTCAAGTTCCTTTGTGGAATATGCTGTCTTTCACCATCCTTTTGCATAGCCCAATATGTATGACCAGGTCCTTCATCAGAAACCACCCCTCAGATAGGTGTAGCCTCCCCAGAAGGGGAGAATACCCAAACAGACTTCCCCAACAAATTCTTTTCATGAATGACAAGAACCCTATCACCTTCTACCATCTGTAACAAACCCAAATGAGCTGGAGCTGTTTGATTGGCAGAACCTCTACTGTTCACAGCCACAGTGTGTGTGTGTGTGTGTATATATATTTTATATATGTAAGAGCCTTTTTTTTTTGAGGAAAATGCAAGGCTCTTTAAAGGAGCAGAGACTGTAGAACCATGTGAACACATTTAACTTGAGTCTAATAATTTCAAAGAAATATGTGACTCACATTAATTGGAGGTTTCTGCTTCTAACTGTAACATTTCTTATCATGTAAAGCATTAAGGCAGCATAACATGTACAAGACAAATATTAAACAAAGGTATTATGGATGGGAAATTCCTAATCTAGCTCTCTATGTTGGTACAGTGGAAGTTTCTTAATCCAATATCTGATGAAGGAACAAGGAGAGAATTAATTCACTGCACACTAATTACTGAGGAGTATGCACTGTATATACAGTGAAAGGCGCTGAAATGAGTACTTGATAAACAATATCTGGCAAATTAAAAATCTGAAATGTTAAATGAAATGCAAATTAAAAATCTGGACCGTTAAATTAATTGAATGCAAAAAAACCTCTGACATTAACTATCATCAAGGGTCGAAGTTCTATCGGAAAAAGCAAAGCTATTCAGAGTTAAATCCTGCTTCTCTCTGTGATTTACTTGTTGTGAATGGGTGGGTGCCAGAGAAGCCCCAAAGATACAGATGAAGTTGCATGCATGAGGAGCCATCCTTTCTGCTTGCGGTGGAGAAGGCTGTTCTAGCAAACCACAGGGGTGATTAAAGTGACCCAAAAGATACCTACTGAAATAGTCCCTTGGGTACTGGCAAAACATAAGATTTGTGTTGCAATGTCTGTACAAACCTCAGCTAAGCTACTGGTGTACAAGTTTTCATCTAGAAAACACTTGATTTTTGTCTTTTGCATTATATTTTAAGGCTATTTTTCTCACCATCTGATGGAATGGAGGCTGAAAAACACCAGCTTATGAGGATATAAGAGGTTTCTAAGAATTAATTCACAGGAAGTTAATGAAACCTTAGTGTGTATATCCCTGGTAAGAATTTAGTGCTACATAGATTTGTGTAAACTTCTGATACAGTTCAAGGAGGTGGAAATAATGTGTTTTAAGAATCATGCAGTTTCCATCAACTTGGTCAACAAGAAGCTGAAAAGGTACCAAAAAACTTAGCATTTACCTCAAAATTCTGGGATGTGCCACGAACTGTGTGATAGAATGGGGTTTTTATTTAACTCAATGAAATTTTCACCTGTTTTTCTCCACTTCCCTGTTTATTTGTGATTATTTGTGTAGAGTATGAGGTCATGTGAGACACGGAGTGTGAGAATTGTTCCAGATGAGAAGTATTTCCACCACTCTGGCGAGGAGTGTCTGTGGTGAGAACCTGGAAACCTTGAAAAGGATATATTGTAAGGCACCTTCAAAGTCCCTCAAACACACACTCGCATGCATGCACACCAACCCTCACAAAGTGTAAGGGAGATAGGGCCTATAAAAGTCAAATGCTGAGCAGGGAGATCTGATGAGACAGGGGTTTTTTTGAGAAACAAATAGCCATCTCTAACAGCTTTGAGACAGGGATTGTTTTATTTGGGTTTGTTTTGGTTTTGTTTTTTTTTTAGGTCACAGTTGAAGTCTGAGCCTCTTTGCAGGTGCTTGCTTGTATCATCTGGTTGCAAAGTCAGAGGTGTTATTGCTGGGTGTTACACTTGAACTGATTTCATAGAATTATAGAATGGTAAGGTTGGAAGGGACCTCAAAGACCATCTAGTTCCAATCCCCTGCCATAGGCAGGGACACCTCCTACTAGCACAGCTCACTCAAGGCCTCATCCAACCTGACCTTCAACACCTTCAGGGAGGATGCAGCCACAACCTCCCTGGGCAACCTGTGCCAGTGCCTCACCACCCTCACTACAAACAACTTCCTCCTGACATCCAGTCTAAATCTCCCCTTTGCCAGTTCAAACCCACTGTCCCTTGTCCTGTCATTACAAGACCTTGTCAATAGTCCCTCCCCAACCTTCCTGTAGCCCACTTCAGATATTTGGAAGGCTACTTTAAGGTCTCCTGGAAGCCTACTCTAGGCTGCAGAACCCCAAATCTTGTAGTCTGTTCTCACAGTAGAGCTACTGCAGCCCTCTGAGCATCTTTGTGGCCTCCTCTGGACCCTCTCCAACACTTCCATGTCCTTCCTGTGCTAGGGGCTCCAGAACTGCACACAGGACTCCAGGTGGGGTCTGAGAAGAGCAGAGCAAAGGGGTAGAAGCCCCTCCCTTGCCCTGCTGCCCACACTGCTCTTGCTGCAACCCAGCACACAGTTGCTGTCTGGTCTAACTTCAGTGTGAATCTGGAGAAGTGGTCAGCACATATCCTGTCTTCATATCTATTTCTTCCAGTGTAGAGCGTGCTTGCAGATGAAGAGCCTGCTAGTGATAAGGGAGATAGATTTCAGTGGTGAAAGATACAGCTTTCAGGATGGTAGCTTTGATTAAATCATTGATTAAATGAGGGCACTTTTGAGGGAAAGTGAGTGCAGTAAATTCCAGGTTAAACTGCTATTAATATTTGAATTACAGGCAAATATTGTAATGGCTAGGGAAATTATAGTAAGATAAGAATGATCTGTGAGACAGTAGTGAGAGTAAAAGAACATGATCTATGTATTACCCTTGCAATGTAATGCCACGACCCAGTTCCAGTGCACTACCCCTCAAAGACTGGAAGGAATGCAATGCAATTAGTTTAACATTTAACAAATCTGAACTATAGCTTAGCACTGTATTTCTGTTAATCTTGGTTTGTTCCAGTTTTAATAGATTTAGAGATATAGCAGCAGGTCTGTTACAACTAAAAATAAAAGTTCTTATGTAGTACAGGCATTTTCCTGGAGGTTTAGTCAGTCTCCCACAGTAATGAAGATATAATTATACTGATGTAAATCACAGCACCGTAACGAGGAGGGATTGGCCTTTCCCCTCCCTTAATTCATTGAAAGATTTTTATCTTTGACAGCTACTGTCAAACAGGGTGATGGGCTGGAAGGCAGGATGGTTTTGTTGGTTTTTTTTTTTTTTTTCTGGTAACAAATTTGCTTGGGGAGAAAATGTGTTTGGCTTGCTGGTTTAGTGTTGCTTTTGCTGGTGGTTTATTGTTTCTTTTATTGCTTGCTTGTTTTGTATGCATGTGGTTTTGTTTTCTTTATTTTTTTTTTTAGTTTGGCCTTTTTTTCACATGGTTTGTATACTGACATGAATTTTAAGACCTACTTTAGTCTAAGAGTAGGAAAATATGTCTGAAGGTAGCTTGAGGTCACCATTTGGGTTCCAGTATAGTCAGCTCTTCGAAAAACCTGCCTGGCTCCTGTTGCAAATAAACAAACGAAATAATAATAATGGCCTTATGGCTGGTTTATGTTTTATTCAGTTATGATAGTCCCAGACATGCATCCTTTGCTGTGAAAGCAGCAAAGCACAGCATACTCAAACCATAACCTTTTTGCCTTTGGTAGGCTTCCAGATATGCTTCTTGCCTGTCAGACCAAAAGGTTACTTCACCAGTTTAGTGTCACCTGAAAAAATTTCCATTGACTCTAGAATGTTTCTTCAGGTTTGCTTCTACTTCACTGCTACCTGGCTACTATAAATGAACCACAATAGAGGGAGACTCCTGCCTCTTGATTTATTTTTTGTGGTCATCAAATATGACTCACTCCAAGTTGACAGCTTCTTATGGAAAGATTAGAATTTTAAAATAACAAATTTATTTTTTGCCAGCTCATGTATTTTATGCTGATTTTTGTAGGTATATATATCTATAAAAATATGTCTTTAAACCTCCCAACCTCTAACCTAAACCAAATGAGGTAATGTGCTAGGATAGGTCCCTTCAGACAGCAGTTTAACTTGCCAAGGTTTCTTGTTTCTTTTTCTGTTGCACTGCTGGAGTGAAACAGAACTTGATTTTCCCTGAAGCCCTCTCGTTTTCTTAGTACATGTTCTGCCATACTTTGTGTATACTGTTAAAACTCATAAATAAAACAGTCAATTAAGAGTCATAGAATCATAGAATGGTAAGGTTGGAAGGGACCTCAAGGATCATCCAGTTCCAACCCCCTGCCATAGGCAGGGACACCTCCCACTAGTACAGCTCACTCAAGGCCTCCTCCAACCTGGCCTTCAACACCTCCAGGGAGGGAGCAGCCACAACCTCCCTGGGCAACCTGTGCCAGTGTCTCACCACCCTCACTGCAAACAACTTCCTCCTAACATCCAGTCTAAATCTCCCCTCTGCCAGTTCAAACCCATTGCCCCTTGTCCTGTCATTGCAAGACCTTGTCAATAGTCCCTCCCCAGCCTTCCTGTAGGCCCCTTCAGATACTGTAAGGCTGCTCTAAGGTCTCCAGGAAGCCTTCTCTTCTTAAATCTCTCTCACTTCTTGTTTGATGCATGATTGGGGTATGATGTCTGAGAAACAAGATGTCATCACCACAATAAGAGAAAGGGTTTTCTGCAGAATAGCCTGAGTGGTTACATGTTTCAAACACTCAGTGGTCTGACAGCAAGGAAAGACCTTTCCACAGAAACGTTAGCCATACCAAAACTGTTTAACGTGTTGGCATGATCTTCTCTCCAGACAACTAATGATTGTGATAGTTCCTCATCAAATTGTTTACCAAACATTTTTGAAAGGACGTGTAGTAGCCTTCCAGGATCTGAAGGGAACCTGCAGGAAGGCTGGGGAAGGATTATTTACAAGGTCTTGCAATGGCAGGACAAGGGGCAATGGGTTTGAACTGGCAGAGGGGAGATTTAGACTGGATGTTAGGAGGAAGTTGTTTGCAGTGAGGGTGGTGAGACACTGGCACAGGTTGCCCAGGGAGGTTGTGGCTGCTCCCTCCCTGGAGGTGTTGAAGGTCAGGTTGGAGGAGGCCTTGAGTGAGCTGTGCTAGTGGGAGGGGTCCCTGCCTATGTCAGGGGCTTGGAACTAGCTGATCCTTGAGGTCCCTTCCAACCTTACCATTCTATGTCAACTGACATCTGACTTTCTGGGCATTGTGAGTGTCAAAGCAGGTGTTTGAGGCAAGATATCTTTCCTAGGAGAAAATGTTCCAAGATGCATTTTCCCCCATACATAATGACTAAGGCAAAAATGAAGGAAAAGTGAGAAATGGTTGCTACTTTTTTTTCCCCCCCCCCAATCACACTTCTTGGACAGATATTCTGAGGTTCCACATATGTATCTGTTATCTCTGGCACTCAGCAGGTGACTCCTCTTTTTCTTGGTGACCCTGCTGCTATCTTCCCCTGCCGCTGTTTTGGCTGCTCCTGCTTCTGCTGCTTGACCCTTTCCCCATCTTCCCTCAGGTTATTATATTCTTGTAGTAGTTGTATTTTTCCCTATACTGTTATATTTAGTTTAAACTATAAGAAATAATTTTTCCCCCCCCTGACTTCACAAAAAAAAACCCCTGTTGTGGTGAGTTTATTCTACCAGGGGAGGGATCCACCCTAACCTGATACAAAGGCAGAAGCCACAGCCTGCCTGACCCTGTGGGTGATTCACTGCTGACCCATAGGGACTTCTTATAGGAGCAGACACAGCTCTTATAGCTGTGGGACCACTTTCTGAGCTGTGCATGCTCTTGGAAGAGGGCTTCAGTGCTGAGAGTCCAGTGCCATTCCCGATTGCTGCAATTCACTGAGGACAACATAGAAAAATAAAATAAACATGTTGGGTTTATTTTCCATTGAACTGATGTTTCTTTACAACTGCCTGCTCCACATAGTACTCACCTTGCTGGCAAAAGCATTGGTGATCAATGTGGACAAAGTGATTCTGGCTGTCAGCTTGGCACAGACATCCAGAGCAAACGAACACATCAGAAGCTGATTTTGTGTAAGGCCTGCTTTTGATTTGTGCATTTTTCTGGCAGGCTTGGGCTATGCCCTATTACTTTCTTACAATAAAAGAGAACGTTTCTTCTACTGGAGCTTGCAGCATGCAGCTGTAATAATCATAGGGCAGCCCCAGGTGGTCTGATTTATGGTGTTTAATGCGAGCCCCTGAGGTTCTGTGGGGAGAGATTTTATAAGGTATAAAACATTTTGCAGAACTGTTTTGCCATGCTTCAGTTCAAACTTCAGTGGGCCTCCTTCATTTATCTCCCTGCCCCTAGATAGCTTATCTAAATGCATGGTTATTAATGAGCTCCTAAACCACGTTAAAGTTGCTTCTGAAAATATTCAGACTGGTGGTGGTGTTGATGAGGGTGAATCATCACTGAGAACATTGTGCTCATCAGGATAGTTTCTCAGCTGATGGGATTTGGCAGAATGCCATGGAAGTTCATGGCACTTTTCTGTGGATTGATACTGAGCAAGGATTGATATGCTGGGCAGGTGGTGACTGAGACTGATTGAGCTATGTGGATTTGTACTGGCTCAGAGCCTGCAGTTCCTAAAAGAGATTCCTGAATTTAAATACTTTTATTGTATGTTCTTTATACAGAAAGTATTATTTACTAAATGCAATGTTTGTCAGTGAGGATGTATCAGCAAGTTAGGCAAGGAACAGGAGGCTATGCATTTAATTTTGCTACCTTTAATAATGTACTGGCTACAGGTTTCACTGCTGTCCTTCTCCAGAACAAGTCAGAGCAAGCTCAGGTAGTGCTACCCCTACACTGGAAGTCTGCAGTGGGAGTGGCAGAGGAGGTGCTCTGGCTGCACCCATCCATGCAACGCCACTGGCACCAGAGGCAGGGAGTGACTGGCTCAGCAAGCTAAAGGGATGTGCCTGGGGCTTTGGCTGAGTCTGTTCAAACAATAGTTTGTCCAGGCAAGGAGAAAGATTTTTACCTTTGGTACAGCCCAAGATTTCCACCTCTGGTACAGTCCATGACTCAGAGTCCATGCTGGAGCCCTTCTCATCAGTTTGCTTTCAGTGAGCAGGGTTGCAAAACACTATGACAGATCCAGATCTCATCTTTCACCTTTCTTCAGTAGCCAGGAGAGTTTAGACTCAAGGGTTAAACTCTGCTTCCTCTACAACTCTGTAGTTGCATAGTATTACAACCACAAAATAGTCCTGAAGATGGAATTCGTGTCCTAAAGTGTTTTTAGTGAAACAAAATAACAAGAGAGTAGCTGAGAAAGAAGGTACTTGCTATAAGTTGATGCTTGCTTGATGAGGAAGTGAAGGAATGAAATCAAAATAAGCTTTGGATGGGTACAATGATTAAACTTGTACTGGATTGACTGGAGGGGTTTGGTTTTGTTTATTAACTCTGTTCATTCCTATGCTACTTACAACTGAAACTTTTTTTTTTTGGCAGAGAGTAGATGATGTTTGTTGTTACAGCACTTAGTTTCAGCTAATGACAAGAAGACACGATCTGCAATCTTGTCTATTACCTGCCTGTATTACATCCTTTCATTTACTACATTAAAGTAGCAGTAAAAAGCATTCCAAGAGACACAATGGAGCAGCTCAGTGGCCTCAACGCAGTTCAAGACTGTGTATTATATTACAAAATGTCTCTTTTTGTGGGGGAAAGAGGAGAAAAATGTGCCAGCTTACAGGAAGGTTGGGCAAAAGGTCAGGGAAAGTGCGTAATTATTATCGACTCTGCAGAGGCCACGCCTGTGTGAAATGTTTAATACTGACACAAGAATGAACTTGAAGCATGTTTGACACATACATGCAGCAAAGATAACCAGAGAACCTAAACTGGAATTTAAACTGCATGGGGAAAAAAAAGAAAAAAAAATCCACTCCAGGATAGAGGGACCAAAAGCAGCCCACAGAGTAGGATAGTCAAGGCTGCTGTAATCTTACTGAGGACACGGAGGTTACAGAGCTTGGCATGACAATGGTACATGAGGAGCATTCTTGGCAGAAGGTGGCTCAGTGTTATGGTGAAGATACCCTGTTTCTAAGTGAAACCTATAAACTATCTGGCTGGCTTTCATTTTTTGCACACTTATTCCAACAGGAGGCTGCAAATCTGCTTAGCTTTGCTAGCATCAGTTGGTTTGTGGCTGTCTGTACCAGTTCAGACTTAATGCTGGTTGCAACTTGCTCATCCCTGCCAGTTGGTATTGAATCAAAACATGGCTCCCGTACTTATGCTTTATCACAACACCCTTCTTCATTTCCTCTGAAACTCTTGCTCTGTAGATATGATATTGAACCCTAAAGAAGAAGTGACGCTTGGCAGCCATAATTTTGTATGAGTAATTCACTTTTAAAGCTTGGATATATTCCATCTTCCTTGTGACTAATGGTACCTGAACAGAACATAATTGTATAATCATTTTCCAATTGCTTAATAACTCATTTTCCTTGTTTGTAAGATGCAGTTTTTCAGCATTTCAGAGATGCGAGGACTTGCATGCAGTAATGAGTGAGAGGCAATTACTTTTCCCAGTAATAACACCACTAAAGAAAACCTCTTTATGCTTAGAGCCCTCACAGCTGCCCAGGTTCTGGCATTCTGACATACTTACTCCTATCTCGACCCACTGAAAGACCTGCTGGTACCCTGGTACCCGGTTAGGCTGGTTTCATATTGTGTTGTCTTTGTGGCAATGCTTGCTTGAGGAGTTCTGACCTTACCACTTCTATCTGCAGTCCTGTGTGCAGTTCTGGAGCTCCCAGCACAGGAAGGACATGGAACTGTTTGAGCAGGTCCAGAGGAGGCCACAAAGATGCTCAGAGGGCTGCAGCAGCTCTGCTGTGAGGACAGGCTGAAGAGAGTTGGGGCTCTGCAGCCTGGAGAAGAGAAGGCTTCCAGGAGACCTTAGAGTAGCCTTCCAGTATCTGAAGGGGGCCTGCAGGAAGGTTGTGGAGGGATTATTTACAAGGTCTTGGAATGCCAGGACAAGGGGCAACGGGTTTGAACTGGCAGAGGGGAGATTTAGACTGGATGTTAGGAGGAAGTTGTTTGCAGTGAGGGTGGTGAGACACTGGCACAGGTTGCCCAGGGAGGTTGTGGCTGCTCCCTCCCTGGAGGTGTTTTCAAGGCCAGGTTGGATGAGGCCTTGAATGACCTGTACTAGTGGGAGGTGACCCTGCTTATGGCAGGGTGTTGGAACTAGATGATCCTTGAGGTCTCTTCCAACCTTACCGTTCTGTGAGTCTATCTGCTCACCAACACCTAAAAGCTAGCACATCACAACTGCTTGGGGCTGTGCTGTATGTGTGACCACTGCAGCCCCCACACATATTTCTATTGGTGTAGCTGGTGGGAAGGGCAGGAAGGAATAGATGGGAGCTGAAATCTCTCAGGCTGGCTTTTGTGTTGGAGAGGGATGAACGTTTTCCATAGATGTGGAATTTTTTGCCGCTTGTAGCATATAATGTTTCCAATTGCTGGACAAGTTAAATTGAAGGAGGTTGTTCAGGGAGAAAAGGGCAAGTGGAGGACGAGGAGGAGCAAAGAGGTGAATATGTGTGGAGATGCAATATGTCTCTAGTTTGGCAGAAGAAATGTGGTAGAATACATAAAGACCAGAGGTCTCCCAGGGGCTTTGATCTAGTTGCAAAAAATGCATTTGAAGAGAGGAGACTGGTGCAGGAAACTAGGTTGCATATCCATCATAGATGTCTTACGCTATTTTAAGTGGAGCTGATGTCAACGTGTGACTCCACTGTGGTGTATTCTTAAACAGAGTAATCTAAAGCACATAGGCCTGGATGGAATGGAACTGAAACAAAGGCTGTCCAATTCTAGCAGGGCTGTGTTATTCCAGCTAGAGCTAAGAAATTAATGCTAAAACTTGATGGTTCGGTATCAAGTCTTGATTTGGTTTATGTGAGTTGATGTTTTACTCTCATCCTACATTTGTAGAAAATTAATAGAATTTGCTTTAGAGTTTTGTGAGACCTATTGGACCTGAAGATAGAGCTCAGCAATGGGAGGTGTTCATGAAAATTGTGACTGAGTAGAGGAAGTAGTACATTTTCTGACTATTAAAAAATATTTGAAAAGACTCAGCTATTAGGATCATAGAATGCTAGGGGTTGGAAGGGACCTCCAGAAATCAGAGTCCAACCTCCCCTGCTAAGCAGGACCACTTAGGGCAGGTCACACAGGAACTTGTCCAGGTAGGTTTTGAAGATCTCTAGAAAAGGAGATTCCACAACACCTCTGGGCAGCCTGTTTAGGCATCCATCTCTTTTACAGTAAAAAAATATTTTTCTTGTGTTGTGTGAAGGTTTAGGAGTTCCCCACCCCCCCACACTTTGTAAAATGACCCAGACTAGCACTCAGTCGGCTGGAAGTTAAATGATGAAGCTATATTTACAGCTCAGCACAATGTACAGCAGATATTTACACTATATACACAATATTTACAGAAATATACAAGTAAAAGGTAATACAGCAACACAACTCCCCTCCCAGAAATCAGAGACCCCAGGAGGGGCTCCCAACCACCCTTCCACCTTCTCCCCACCCCTGTACCTTACCCCAAGGTTTGCCTTACGTGCAAGGTAAATTAGGAAGATCGGCCAAGAGGGGTTAGAAGAAAAAGTGGTTAGTGAGGCTTAATCATCAGAGGAGCCAGAGCCCAGAAGCTGCTAGATCCCACCAGCAGCTCCTGCTCCAGCAAGCGACAGAGAGAGACTGACTTATCAATTGTTTTGGTTAGTGTTCCCAAACAATTCTCCAGCAAGCGTATGAGTGAAGTAGACATCATGATGTTTTCCTTTCACAGCCTATAGTGTAAGTTTCTCCATTAAAATATTCCAATTAGCCTCAAACCAGCACATGTTGAGATGATTTTTTGTGATTGAGTTTATATCTGCTGTCTCTCATCCTACCACTGGGTATTACTGAAAAGAGACTGGTCCCATCCTCTTGAAACCCACCCTTCAGATATTTGTAGACTTTGATAAGGTCTCCTCTCAGCCTTTTCTTCTCCAGACTAGACAGCCCCATGTCTCTCAGTATGTTCTCGTAAGAGAGATGCTCCAGTCCCCTAATTACCATTGTAACTCTCTGCTGAACTCCCTCTAGTAGTTCCCTGGCTCTCCTGAACTGGGAAACCTGCAACTGTACGTGGTATTCCAGATGTGGTCTCACTAAGGCAGAGTAGAGGGAGAAGAGAACCTCCCTTGATCTGCTGGACATAATTACCATAATGCACCTAAGCATACTATTTGCCTTCTTGGCCACCAGGGCCCATTGCTGTCCCATGGATAACTTACTAACCAGGACTCCAAGATCCTTCTCTGTGGAGCTCCTCTGCAGTGGCTCAACCCCTAACCTGTACCAGTGCACGGTGTTATTTCTCCCCAGATGCAGGACTCTACACTTAACCCTCTTGAACTTCATTAGGTTTGTCTTTGCCCAGCTGTTGTAGATGGCTAGCAGGTTAGTCAAACACAACTTTCCCTTGGCCAGTCCATGTTGACTGCTTGTGATAACCTCATTTCTTGTCGTATGCTTAGACATGACCTATAGAGATACTTAAAGATGCAAAGATGTTCTGTCAGTGTCCTCAGAGCTGCACAAGGTGTATGTTTAGAAGTAGAAAAATGTGTTGCAAAGAATTGTAGTGCAGTCCTGTGTGCAGTTCTGGAGTGCCCAGCACAGGAAGGACATGGAACTGTTGGAGCGGGTCCAGAGGAGGACCATGAAGATGCTCAGAGGGCTGCAGCAGCTCTGCTATGAGGACAGGTTGAGAGAGTTGGGGCTCTGCAGCCTGGAGAAGAGAAGGCTTCCAGGGGACCTTAAAGTAACCTTCTAGTATCTGAAGGGAGCTACAGGAAGGCTGGGGAGGGATTATTGGCAAGGTCTTGCAATGACAGGACAAGGGGCAATGGGTTTGAACTGGCAGAGGGGAGACTGAGTTGTGGCTGCTCCCTCCCTGGTGGTGTTCAAAGCCAGGTTGGAGGAGGTCTTGAGTGACCTGTGCTATTGGGAGGTGTCCCTGCCTATGGCAGGGGGTTGGAACTGGATGATCCTTGAGGTCCCTTCCAACCTTACCATTCTATGATAATTTTCAGAGCAGTGAAATAAATCTTTTATTGAGAAGCATGCTTAACTGCATTGCGTCTATCAGTGTGTGCTTGGAGGCTGCCTTAGCTGATGTAGTTGGTGATACTGCAAATAAAGAGAGAGGATGACAAGACTGTTTGGGAGATCAGTATTCAATCTTGCCTACCAGTATGAGGTTTTCCTGTTCTAGCATTTAGACCTGCCTTCAGAGATGCCAGGCTTGTGTGCTATCCATTCCCTAGATAGCTGCCAAGAGGAAGTTGGAAGCAGTTGAGCCATCTGAGTCTGTTTTCTCTCTCATAGAGTAGAGCAGTTCTGCTCAAGCTGGGATGTCTTTAGGGGAATAATCTGTTTGGCTTCTCCCTACAAGCCCCTCCAACTGTNTTTACAGCTCAGCACAATGTACAAGCAGAGATAGACACAACAGGCAGGAATAGTTACAGACATAGACAAGTTAAAGGTTATACAGAAACACAACTCCCCTCTCAGAAATCAGAGTCCCCAGGAGGGGCTCCCAGCCACCCTTTCACCTTCTCCCCACCCTTCTACCTTACTCCAGGGTTTGGCTTATGCACAAGGTGAGTTTGGAGGACCAGCTGGAAGGGATAGAAGAAAAGTGGTTAGTGAGGTTACTTGGCAGAGAGGAGAAGGCAGGAAAAAAAGCCAGAGAGCCCAAGACTCTCCAAAACCCCTCCAAAGAGTGTCTTATCTGTGTTTTGTGTTCTAGTCTCATCCATCTCAGCAAGCCTGAGTGAAGCAGATATCACCTGCATTTTCTTTCCACAGCCTATAATAAAATTTTCTCCATTAAAATATTCTAATTATCTTTAAACCAGCACACCAACCCTACTAACCCCTCTGCACTGCTTCTGTGCTTTTTTCATGACACAGAAACACTTGGATCATCTCTCAGGAACCACTGTCACAGTATCACCAAGGTTGGAAGAGACCTCAAAGATCATCAGGTCCAAACAGTTACCACAGCCCTCCAGACCAGACCATGGCACCAAGTGCCATGTCCAAACCCGCCTTGAACGCCTCCAGGGACGCTGACTCCACCACCTCCCTGGGCAGCCCATTCCAGCACTCAATGACTCTCTCAGGCAGGAACTTTCTCCTCATCTGCAGCCTAAACTTCCCCTGGCACAGCTTGACACTGTGTCCTCTTGTTCTGGTGCTGCTTGCCTGAGAGAAGAAGGCTACCTCCTCCTGGCTACAACCACCCTTCAGGTAGTTGTAGACAGCAAGAAGGTCTCCCCTGATCCTCCTCTTCTCCAGGCTAACCAATCCCAGCTCCCTCAGCCTCTCTCCATAGGGCTGTGCTCCAGGCCTCTCCCCAGCCTCGTTGCCCTTCTCTGGACATGTTCAAGCACCTCAATGTCCTTCTTAAATTGAGAGACCCAGAACTGGACACAGGACTCAAGGTGTGGCCTAAGCAGTGCAGAGTGCAGCGGGAGAATGAGCTCCCTGCTCCTGCTGGCCACACTCTTGCTGATGCAGGCCAGGCTGCCATTGGCCTTCTTGGCCACCTGGGCACACTGCTGGCTCATGTTCAGGCAGGTGTCAATCAGCACCCCCAGATCCCTTTCTGTTTGGCTACTCTCTAACCACTCCCACCCCAGCCTGTAGCTCTGCATGGGGTTGTTGTGGCCAAAGTGCAGCTGTCCACTCATGCATGGGAGCTTCTGCAGAGTGTCCTATTATAGGAACATTGTATATTATATTTCCCTTTGCTACACATTTTTTAGATTCTCCCCCCCCTCCCCTTGATATTACCAAAACATGCTATAGCAGGCTGCACTCTCTTACAACCCATTCCATGTTGAAATCTTAAACCTATTGCAACACAGCCTGTCTGGTATATGTTGTCATAGCTTTTAAAAAGTTGTCCTGCTTTTCTGTTGGCGTTGAATTTTATTAAATAAGAGTATTTATTTTTCCAAATTACCCATGGGCAAAAGCAGGTAGAAAACAGATACCTATGTCTAATTATAACCTTATTTCACATTAATCTGTCTTAATTTTCTTTCATTCCTCCTCTAGCATGCATTCTCTCGCTCATAATTGCCACTGGGTAATTTAAAGTCATTTGCTTACTCAGGGCTTTATGCCATACACTCATGGATTGTGGCAGATGAATCCTTCACAAAAAAATAAAATTAGAAGCTCACTGTTGCTGTATAGGTAGCTGTCTCCCTCCCTGTCCCAAAGTTACTGAGCAAATTGTTGCTATTAATTTTTAAATTAGTGTACTTGTTGCTCAGGGAAAAGCTAAGTATTCAGAGGCATTTCACAAGACTCAAGACTGGCTTTGCCTATTCAGAAGAGATGTTCCATGCTATGTGTTGGTTGCCAAAATACCTGGTGTGAGGTTACTTCTTGGCTGTTGTTGTGGGAATTTCATTGTTCCCAAGGAACTTAGCTGTGATGGGAGAAAGGATTGTTCAGCTAACTGAGTCTAGGTCCATGCGAGACGTTAGACTTGTGGCACTGTTGTCTCCCATACAAATGCTGTAGCTGATCTTAGTGACAGGTACAAAGATGTTGCTTTGTAATTTCCCTCCCCCTTTAAGTGTTGCTTTGTTCTGCTTTGTTCTGCACTATTTAAATATTTTCAGGATTGTAGGCTCATTTTTTGTATTTGCAAATATTACTGCCTCCTGATCCATAGACAAATAATTTTGTCCTAAACAGGAAACGCTAGGAGCATTCAGAATAAATGGGGGGGAAAAAAGCAAACCAAAAAACAAAACAAAACCAACAAAACCCCAAACCATTTTCAAAGATTCCTGGTATGGTAAACATGTTCCCAGTTCTACTACATGAATGTATGACTTGATCATGGTGAGATTATTAGTGGCAGTTATCCTAAAAGGAGATATAATTCCCTTTCTAGCAACTGTCCTATTTCCAACTCCCTTGAAGCTGTCTGTGTCTTTTTACAGAGTTAAGTCACAGAAATCCTTTAGTTCATTAGATATGGACAAACAAAAGGCAAAATGCACTTTCAGTTCTGTGCTGGTTTGAGGCTGATTGGAATATTTTA
>VWZE01026014.1:77754-90130 GCA_013396675.1 Eubucco bourcierii | reverse complement strand
GGCTCACGTTGAGCTTTTCATCAGCCCAGACCCTCAGGTCCTGCTCCTCAGGGCTGCTCTCAGCCATTCCCCACTCAGTCTCCTCTTCTTCTTGGGCTTAAATGAGATCGCCCCAAGCCCAAAGAGTAAAGGAGGGAAATGAAGCTTTTCCACAAAGGAGGAGGAAAAAAATAAAAACACCTTCAGTTCATCGAAGAAGAGTTTTATTCTTGTGCTGTAAAACATCCAGTGCAGGAAAGCAGACACTGCCTTGAAGGGCCAGTCAGTTTTGTTGGCAAAAGCGGCACTTAAGCTCCCCCTTCTCATCGTCTTTCCAGCCTTTCGCTAGCTGAGAAGCTCCCCCTCCATTTTCTTCCCTAACAACACCCTCTCTTTTATTCTTTTTCGACTATATTGTATTTACCGGCCTCAGAAAGCCTCAGCCGGAGGAGGGGGAAGGAGGTTACGGTGTAACCGCTGCCCGGTTCTCATTCCGTGACTGACTCCTGGTGCACCTCGCGGGTACTGCAACGGAAGAGTCGATATTGACGCTACGGCTCTGAAAAGCGCCCCCCACCCCAGGGACCCTTCGGCGTGCTAAGAGAAAGAGAAAGAGAAATCCCATCTCCGGCTGCAGCGGCCTCGACACTCCACCCGAGGACCTCTCCGCCGCCCCCCACCGCTGTACACCGCCCCGGCTGCTCCCCTCCGGATCTGTCACCGCTCCGTCCTCAGCCCCAAGCAATTGACCATAGAACGAGTCGCCCCGGCAATCTCTGTCTGCACACTCGATGCGCTCAATCGAGGTGCCGGTGGATCGACTCGCTCGGCTTGGGGGCGGGCGCGGCGGTCGAGGCGGGAGGGGGACGGCGTCGGTCGCCATTTTGCAGGAAGAGGTGAGCGGAGTGGAGGGTTTGTCGCTCCCGGTGTTCCAGCTTCTATCCTGTCGCCTGCAGCTGGCAGCTCTGGACCTGCAGAGCGGGCAGTGCCACGCTGCCGGTGTGGGACCCCCTCTCGGGGTGCTCGGAGGGTGATCGGCCCTACCGAGCGGGTGAGGGGCGGGAAGTGAGGCCGGGCAGTGGCTCGGAGGCCAGTGGCTCGGAGGCCAGTGCGTTCCCTTCTCTTCCAGGACAGCCAGGCCCTTAGGCGAGAGGGAGCCCAGCGTCTGCAATGGCCAGTGTGAGTAACGCGGGTCCCGTCTCCCGAGCGTTGTGGGCACCTTCCCCGCAGGCTTGCGGGGCGGGGGTGGGTGTAAAGCCGGCTTCTGCCTCGTCCGATACGCAGGCAGATGGGTGCCGAAGGAGCAGAGCATTTCTTCCTGCCATTTTGGTTCCCCCTTAAAACTATTTGAAAGTCATTGTAGAAACATAGAATGGTAATGTTGGAAGTGACATCAAAGATCATCTAGTTTCAATCCCCTGCCATAGGCAGGGACACCTCCAATAGTACAGCTCACTCAAGGCCTCGTCCAGCCTGGCCTTGAACTCCTCCAGGGAAGGAGCAGCCACAGCCTCCCTGGGCAACCTGTGCCAGTGCCTCACCACCCTCACTGCAAAGAGCTTCCTCCTAATGTCAAGTTTAACTCTCCCCTCTGCCAGTTTAAACCCATTGCCCCTTGTCCTGTCATTACAAGCCCTTGTCAGTAGTCCCTCCTCAGCCTTCCTGTAGGCCTCCCTTCAGATCCTGGAACGTCTCCTGGAAGCCTTTTCTTTTCCAGGCTGCAGAGCCCCAACTCTTATAGCCTGTCCTTATAGCAGAGCTGCTGCAACCCTCTGAGCATCTTAGATGGCCTCCTCTGGACCCGCTCCAACACTTCCATGTCCTTCCTGTGTTGGGGGCTCCAGAATTGTACACAGGACTTCAGGTGGGGTCTGAGGAGAGCAGAGCAAAGGGGCAGAATCCCCTCCCTTGCCCTGCTGCCTGCACTGCTCTTGCTGCAGCCCAGCACTCTGTTGCTGTGTGGGCGAGAGGCCTTGGCAAACATCTGCGTTCCACCGAGGTGCGTTTTTATTGGTAGGCAGTGCTGTTGTCATCCTTCCATCTCAACCAGTTGCTGTGGGTTGTCGTGGGAATGATGGAACTGAGGATTAAGCAGAGTGTGTTTTGTTTTGGTTTTTGATGTCATCCCTTTAGATTAAATACCCCTTTTTCACCAGCTTGCTTTCTGACTAAATAATCAACCACCCTGTATTGATTTTTAGTGTTGCCACAGAGACATGAATAATTTATTGACTTCAGTGGGGTTCCTTCCAATTGTGTAATGCTAAGTATATAAATATTTGCATAAGTCAGCACAGTCAACGTACCTGTAATTAACACTAACGTCTCCACATTAAGTGAAGCTAATTATAAGTGAGGGAAAAAAAAAACCCTCCACAAAACACAAACCCACTCTTTTAATTATGTCAGCTGTAATTTGTTTATTTGTTTTATCTGCAGTATGATCATTAGTCAGATATTAATTTCAAGGGCAAAAGGCATCCAGGTGGAATCAGCAGACTTTTGTTGTTACAGGCACCTTTTAAACCTGAAAGGTTTTGGAATTAGGCTGCTTCAGGCTTTAACTACATACTTGATTTCAAGTCAGAAAATCAAGCACCTCAGTATGCATCTGGTGGTGCTTGTAGGACTTAGACTTTGTGTGTAAGAAGCTGATGCTTGCTGATTTAAATCTTGACCTTTTGAACTGAGTTTTTGTTTTTAAACATATAAATATTGCCATTATCCCACTTAGTTTTTGAAGCATACATCTTTAGTGTACACATGAGTAAACTTTTATAGACTTGAGAAAACAACAGTTAAGGAAAATGTCCCTTTTTTTTATGCCAGTTTCTTAAAATCTCCTTCCTTCACCTGAAGAATAAAGTTCTATGACCCACAGACTTAGTAGTGCATGGTTTTATGCAGCTGCAGTCAAAACTGTTAGTAGTTTTGTGCTAAGGTGAGAGATTTTTTTTTTTTTTTAAATTTCAATTCATTCTTATTAAGTGACATTGGAATGGGCTGCCCAGGGAGGTGGTGGAGTCACCATTCCTGGAGGTGTTCAAGGAAAGACTGGATCAGGCACCTAGTGCCATGGTCTGGTTGATTGGCTAGGGCTGGGTGATAGGTTGGACTAGATGAACTTAGAGGTCTCTTCCAACTTGGTTGATTCTATGACACTTCACACTGTGTTTTGAGTCTGTGGTTGGCTATTTTTTCACTGCAAATGCACCTTGGAAGTTCTCAGTCCATTTAAAAAGTATAAAAACTAGATCAAGAGTTTTCAGTTTAATCATAGGACCTGGATATTTCTTTTAAAAAGCAGAACAAAACACCAACCCAACATGAAAACCTCAGTAATTGGTGCTCATATGCCTGCTTTGGATGCTGCCAGAGTCAGTCCTTGTGGCAAGGAGCCACTGGTTCTTTTGGAATCCTGTTGCTGAGCCTGTTTGCATGCTAGGGCAGATAGCATTGCATCATTTTTCTGTTTGCTGTGTGGCTGAATCAGTTTCTGGTAGAACCATCTTCAGCAGCTGGAAGCTGGCAGCAAAGTCTATGGTTTAAAGCAGATTTTCTGCCACATACCAGGACTGCAGAATTTGTGAAGGCTTTATAGCTAATTGCCACACTGATCTGTTTGCAGTTACACTTGTTTGTAAACATAGCAGTGTACTGAGCTTGCAGATCTAAGGAACACTGGGCTGCACTAACTGGAGTTTTGCACCTATTTAATGTGTAAAGAGTTTTGAAGCAGAAAGAAGCCAAAATAACCCTACCTAGCTGTATTGGAAAATCATTGAATGGTTTGGCTCAAAAGAGACCTTTGAAAGTCATCTGGTCAAACACCCTGCAGTCAGCAGGGACATCTGCAACTAGAGCAGGTTGCTCAGAGCCTCAAACAACCTGACCTGCAGTGGTCCTAGGGATGGGGCTTCTACCACAAATCTGGGAAACTTGGGCCAAGGTCTCACCACTTTTAGTGTCAAAAATTCCTTCTTTCACTCTGAATCTCCCTCTTATTTTAGTTCAGTTCATCACCTCTCATCCTGTCACAGGCCCTGCTCAAAAGCCTGTCCCCAACTTTCTACTTGGCTTCTTAAAGCACTGAAAGGAGGTCTTCCTGGAGCCTTCTTTTTTCAACAAACCAAACTTTCTCGGCCTGACTTCAAAGCAGAGGGAGAATGATAGGAAGCAAACATCTTGGATATCAGCATTTACTTAATAAACAACATTATTTGAGATTTCTGGTAACCAATCCTGGGATTGAATTGTGCCAGTCATGGACAAAATAGCATGTGTGGAACTAACAATGGAAACAGTCCTCATCCATAGCTTGATTTAGGTTGTGGAGTTTTAGTGGTACTATTTAATCTTTTTTAGGGTTTGGGTTTTTTTTTTCCTCACAAGGAGACCTTTTAGTAAGTGTTTTGTGAGGCTTCATTTACAATCCTACTAATAAAATATTCTGTGAAAATAGGAAAATATAATAAAATCCCTTTAAAATGTCACTTTACACAAACACCATTGATCCTAATTAAAAAATGTCAATGAAGAGTAAGAATTTCTCTTGTAATCCACAGAGCTGCACTTCAACTAATATTTTTTTTTTTTGTCATGTAATACTTACTTTGTTTTTCTCTTCTCAGGTGCTCTGTAACAGAGCAAGATTGGTCACCTACCTACCAGGGTTTTATTCCTTAGTCAAAAGAGTTGTAAATCCCAAGGCTTTTTCTACAGCAGGTTCCTCTGGCTCAGATGAGCCTCATGTTGCTGCTACACCTCCTGATTTATGTAAGAAAAAGCAAATTCATTTTCTTTCAATTTGTGTGCTGTCCCAACTTTGCACCCCATATAAATCTGGGAATTCTGAAGTGTGCTTTTTTTTTTTATGTCAGGGCCCTGACTTGTGGCACTGTGGTTGATTGTGATCAAATACAGATACTTGCATGGGAGAGGGTTTTGGTTTGTTTTGTTTTCTTCTCTCTTTTTTTTTTTTTTTTTAAATTCCTTTGTTTTAAGATGTGATGACTAAAACAAGACCTTGACTTTTACAGGTCCAAGAACTGTCTGGCCAGATGAAGTAATGGGTCCATTTGGTCCTCAGGACCAGAGATTCCAGTTGCCTGGTAATATTGGGTTTGACTGTCACCTAAATGGCACTGCCTCTCAGAAGAAAAACCAAATTTCAATAAGTCTGCCTGATATATTAGCAGAACCTTCTGCCAGTGAAAGGCATGAATTTGTGATGGCACAATACATGAATGAATTTCAGGTAAGAACAGGTTTTGTTCTATGTGAAACTGGTATTTCTGGTCTTAAGTGAAACATGGGTAAACTTTGTTCCTCATTTGGGAAAAAAAAAAAAAGGATACTGTTCTTCTAGATGGTTTTGAAAGGTGAATTTCAACTGAAGTGAGCAAGAGATTACACAGAGCCTTAGCTCAGAAAAAAAAAACCACTCTGAAGTGTTTTCTTAGAAAGAAATATTTTAAGGGGAGGGGGTTTTATTGACTTAACCAAACAGCATTTTAGGAGTGACTTAATTATGTGGGAAAAGAAAACTTGAGTTTCAAAACTTGTTGTTTGCCAAGTCTCAGCACCTTTTACCAAATGGGATTGGTGGTTTGTTTAGTGTTTGATTTAATGGATCTGGATTTAGATAGTTGGGGCAGTGTTTAGCTCTTGGGCTTGGAGTGATAGAGTATGGAACAATGGAAGCTGGATTTAGATTAGACATGAGGAGGAAATTCTTCACCATGAGGGTGGTGAGACACTGGAACAGGTTACCCAGGGAAGTTGTGGATGCTCCCTCCAGGAGGTGTTCATGAGCAACCTGGTCTAGTGGGAGGTGTCCCTGCCCATGGCAGGGGTTTGGAGCTAGATGATCCTTAGGGTCTCTTCAAACTCAAACCATTCTATGAATCTGCTTGCTTAGTTCTCACAACCATTGAACCCACCCAGGAGAACCAGATTATGATGCCTGAACCTCAGGGCTGACAGTGAGACTGCATTTTCACAGAATCATAGAACCATTCAGAGTGGAAAAAGACCTTTGAGATCATTGAGTTCTGAAGGTCCTTTCCAGCCAGAATGGTTCTGTGATTTCAGCCAAGGCAGAGCTTTCAGCAGGTAGATGCATTGTTGACAAGAAGCAGCTCAATAATAACTGGTGTGATTGCAGCAGGCTAACTGCTGACTGCCACTAGCTAATGACTCATTCCCAGCCTCTCCAAGTCTGTGACATGCTCAGATGTTGGAAGTCAGGTAACAAATTGTAAATGTCAGAAAATATAAGCTGCTGGTGAGCTGCCTGGGTTGTGTTTTCAGTCAATGTGGATCACACTGGCTGTTAAAAGCCCAACAGAAAATTCCAGCCTTTTGTTTGTTTAGTGCAGATCAGGTGTCTGCCACTGCCTGGCTGCTTGCTAGCAGGGTCTCTTGTGTCATCAAACCCCCACTTCAGCTGCTGTCCCAAGGAAGAGAGAAACTGGAAACAGCAGAGCCAGTTTGCCCAGGTGACCAAGAAGGCCAACAGCATCCTGGCTTGCATCAGGAATAGTGTGGGCCAGCAGGACCAGGGCAGGGATATTCCCCCAGTACTGGTGAGGTTACATCTCAGGTACTGGGTTGTTTTGGGTCCTTCTCTCCAAGGAGGACATTGAAGTGTTGGAGTGCATCCAGAGAAGGGTAACAAAGCTGGGGAAAGGTCTGGAGAACAGGGCTGGTGAGGAGCAGCTGAAGGAACTGAGCAGCCTGGAGAAAAGGAGGCTAAGGGGAGACCTCCTTTTTGACCTCTCTGAAAGGAGGTTGGAACCAGGCAGAGAGAAAAGCTGAGAGCCCTGGGGCTGTGGAGCCTACAGAACAGCAGTCCCAGAGGGGATCTTCTCAGTGTTCAGCAAGAGATGAAAGACTTGTGGGGGTCAAGAGGATGGGGACAGACTTGCAGTGGTGCCCAGTGACAGCACAAGGGGCAATGGGCAGAAACTGGAAGCCAGGAGGTTCCATCTGAAGATGAGGAGAAACTTGTTTGGTGTGAGGGTGCTGGAGGCCTGGAGCAGGCTACCCAGAGGGGTTGTGGAGTCTCTTTCTCTGGAGAGATTCCAACTCTCATCTGACCATTGTGAGGCTGGGCAAGCTGCTGTGGGTGCCCCTATTTTAGCAGGGGTTTGGACTGAATGATCTCCAGAGGTCTTTTCCATCCCTCACTTACGCTGAGATCCTGGGATTCTGTGGTGTCAAAGGTTTTTCTGTTACATTTACTAATGACAAAGTTTTCATTCTCACTTGTTGTCAGGGTGCTGATGCTCCACAGAAACAGCAAATAAACAATGCTGAGACCTACTTTGAAAATGCAAAGGTAGAATGTGCAGTGCAAGCTTGTCCTGAACTGTTACAAAAAGGTACATTTTCACTTCTGTTGACAGCTAAGAATTTATATCTTTGAAGTATGGAAGGGGACTGTAAGAAAGCTGGGAAGGGACTTTTTACAAGGGCTGGTAGTGAGAGGTAATGGATTGAAACTGGAGGAGGGGAGTTTGAGACTACAGATTAGAAAAAAAATTCTTTCCATGAGGGTGGTGAGACACTGAAACAGGTTACCCAGGGAGGCTGTGGATGCTCCCTTCTGGAGGTGTTCAAGGCCAGGTTGGAGGAGGCCTTGAACAACCTGTTCTGGTGGAAGGTGTCCCCTGCCTGTGACTGGGGGATTGGAATTGAATGATGATCCAACCCAAACTGTTCTGTGAATCTATGCCACAGAATGTGCAGCAGAAAAGGGTAATGTAGAGCTATTATTTTACAAAATACATACTCTAAAGTGAAAACTGAGACTTCAACACCATTTACATTCAAGATCAACTGGGACAGGGAGTAACTTTCATTTGCTTTACTGTCAGGTAAATTCTGGAGCTAATTTGCTCTCCAGGAAAAAAACAAACAAAAAAACCCCACCAAACCTTTTTGAACAAAATAAATCTTTTTAGCCCTGCTAAATAACAAATTGAAATCAGGAGACTTCTGAAAAGTACTGTGTTTGTACCTTGAAATTGTTCAAGGATTAAAGAGTGAAGTTAAATTGGAGTAAAACCTACTTTTCAGTGATTTACTGAAGAGAGGAGACTAAAGTCTGTCTGAAATCTCAGTCTAGATGCTGAAGAGAGCAGATTTAAATAGATCTTTGGACTTTTAACTCTGGAAAGTGCTTTTTTTCCCCCCCCTATACTCAAAACAAGCCTCCATGGAGCCTTATCATGTCTTTGGTGCCTCACATGAATTCCAGTTTGTAGTCCAATAGATTATTTGAATGGAAAATGATGGTTTTGGTGCAAACTCCATTCTGAGTTTTGTTTAACAGCACCTTGGGTACATTAGTTTGCACACAAGCCACATCAGCCTTTCAACCCAGCTTGTTATCTGCTGGATCTGACATGAGAAACACACACAGATCTTGGATTTAAATCAAAGGCAGGTTCTAAAGTAAGATCTCAAGATGAAAAACCATAAGTGTGAGGACAAACTATCAGGTGCTCATTTTTGTTCTCTTAGACTTCCAGTTGATGTTTCCAGAGGTGAATGCCAACCGTTTGACAGTATTAACTGTCACCCAGAAGACTAAAAATGATATGACTGTGTGGAGTCAAGAAGTGGAGGATGAGAGAGAAATGCTGTTAGAAAATGTAAGTGCCTAAAAGTACCATAACTTTTTCTGTTTCTGGGTAAATCTTTTGCTAGTTGTGCACGTTTCCATCCCTTTCTAGCTCTGTGTTACCTTAAAAACGCTCAAAAAACCTAATCTTGTCTTCTCTTAACACTCTTTTTCCCCCCAACTTTTGGAGTGCTCTACACAAAATGTTTCATAGAGCTGTTAATTTTTTTTTTTTTTTTGTAGTGGGATGTGTCAAAAGTGTGCTAAAATCTGGTAGGAAATGCTCCAGTAAGTTATTAGAGACTTGATTGTTGTCCTTTTTGTGGTTAAGATGAGAAAATGGTTGCTGCCCTTTCGTTCAGATTTAGTATAAAGTATTTTGTAGGATTTCACTGTCTCTGGTTTTTCTCTGGGGAAGCTGAGATTTCATTATGGAGGCTGTTGGTGAGTGCATCCTGCTTGTAAAAAGTGTTTGCTCTGAGAGATCTATTCCCATTCTGATTATGGGCTAGGGCTGGGCTGGTCACCAGGGCAGTGCCTGAGGCTCTCCAAGAGCCCCTCAACCTTCCTAAAGAGGAGAAAAAAGGAAAGAAGGGAGAGACACTGATGGGGTGGGAAAGAAACTCAAATAGCTGGGATGAATGAAGAACTACCCCATGGAAGAGAGGCAAAGAGTCACAAACCAACATGGAACACAACCCCAATGGCAGTGATGGCACCATTGGCACCACTGATGCTGGGGGCAGGCAAGTCCCAGCCTGGACTCAGCAGCAGATGGGAACTAGATTCAAGAGCTGGATTCTGGAGCTGGGTTGTGGAATACAGGGATGGAAATGGAAGGCAGAAGGGACAGAGTCCTGCTGGCACACCAGCCAGGGAAAAAGGGAAAGGGACTTGACTCTGGGGATCCCTCAGCTTAACACTGAAAATGTCATTCATGGGCTGCAGTCTCTTGTTGGGCACTTGAGGCTCACCTGTCCTGGCAGCTCCTCCCTGCAGGTACCAGCTCTGCCTTGCTGCCCCCCAAAGTGTGGCACAAGCTGTGGCAGTGCCCCTGGTATGCAGAGGAGCAAGTCTCAGGCAGAGCCTTTGGGCAGTCAGCCCTTGGTGGGAGCTCTGCCCATCAGCTGCTGGCTGCTATAAGCAGCTCCTGGCCGTACCAAGCTGCTCTGAACTGCAGCAAGTGCCTCAATAAGCAGAGCTTGAGCTGGGAAGTCCCAGGTCTGCTCACTTCATACCTGGACAGTCTAATGCTTTTAACTTGGATCTAATTAATACTTGGTATGTCTTAGAACTTTTATCTTTTTGCTGTGTTGCCACCAGAGGTCTCTGAAAATCACTTTTATTTCACACGCAATTCATTTTGGTGTGCAGTCCAGCAGGTGTCAGTGTCCTCCACTACTGACATTCTTCAGCACCTCAAAACACATCATTTCTATAAACTACTTGTTAAGATGATTTTTTTTTTCCCTAAAACTACTTAAAATCAACCTGTGATATTTTCATCTGTATAGTGAGTGTCATATTTGTGTTTGGAAATAGTCTGGTGATGGCCTTTTCAACCTGGAAATGACAAATGTGGCCTGTGTCAGACAGACAAAACAGGAAGAAGCAGTCTGATGGATCAGCATAAAGATCACACCCAAATTAAAATTCCCTTCATTTTAATGTGTTCTTCTCTTTGAATTATTTCTGGTCTGTTGGTCTTTGGCATTGTAATCTGGTCTAATTATATGTTAATTGGCATCTTTCTTCCTTGTGCACCTCCCTGTCAAGTCTAATATAGTCATCGTAGGGGTGTTAGGATGTAGGATGTAACCTTCTGGCCTAAAGGTTACTAACAGCAAATTCACAAGCAAATGGTCTGTTTGTTTGCTTCAGAAATGGTTAGAAGCAACCTTTAAAAACTACTAATTTAATGTGAGAGGCTTGTGCTAAAGTAATGAGGGTCGTGCACAGCCAAATCTCAGTTTACAGTGGTGCATCTCAAGTGTTTATTAACCCACTCCCTGGGGGTTGTTCCAACACTGGATCAAAGATGTCAGCATCATGTTTCTGATACAGTACTTCAGGTGGCTTGCTTTTATTTCTGACTCCATTTACACTTGAAATGGAGTTAATCATCAGAGCCACCAAAATACAGAGCAGGTTACTGTAAAGGATGAGGTAGAGAGCTCTACCTCTACTATAAAGAGAGCTTTACCTCTACTGTAAAAGATTCCTTAGTTTGGACCATTAATGGCCTGCAGCTGAGCATCTATAATGATATTTCTATCAGTTTGAAACCTTGAGCTGCTGAAGGCACTAACTACAGAGAACAACCCAAGTTTTTTGTGCTTTTTATTACTCTGAAGGTGGACATACTTCTTCTCTAAGAGATGAGGGAATTTCTTTCAGGTTCCAAGGAAGCAATGTGAATTCCATTTGTCTTTTTCTCTGTCTCAGTGGATTTAGCTGCTCAGAGTTTTGCACCTGGGACACGTTTAGAGTCCCTGGATGGCTTTAAAACCATCACACATCTCAGATTCAGTGGGTTTTTTTTCCTCACCTTTGCAACTTTCTTCAGAAGTTTTCTATTGGCCTCTGGTGATCCTCAAAATATAGGTTGAAAATTGTTGATCTGGGTGATTAGAAGCACATATCTGAGTCTCCTGTTGGTGCTGATTTATCTGTTCAAAAAATGTGTTGTAGAATCTGTAGGTTGTGTAATATTTTGTGCCCTGTGTTGTGAAGTCAAGGTAGAGGAGCACAGATGGGTGGATTTTGTTCTATATCTGACAGGTAACTGCATCTCAACCCCAAATATGAAAGGAAACAAAATAATGAACTGATGTGAAAAATTTGCTTCAAAAAGAAGAAGAAAGTCCCTTCAGAGAAGGAAGAATTTTGATGATGTGTTACAGAATAGGGAAATTGTTGGCACATAGCTAAAATGAAAATGCTCTTTTCAGGAGCATCAGCTGCTCTCCTCCAGTGTCACTGACACATGACCTACAACTTTCTTTGTGGGGGAGCTTGAATTTGTCATTCATCCTGGTCACAAATTCATTGTAACAGAATTGGTGTCACAAGTTTTTATGAAACTGTCCAGACTGTTAATCCATTCCTGAGTGGCAAAAGGAACAGTTTTAAACCTCAGGTGATTGGAGTAGCCTAATGTGTGCCATTAATTCTGTTCTTTTCATGTTATTAATATTTTTGTTCCAAGCAGGCTGAATTTCTCCTTCATAAGTAGAGGCCAAAGGAAAACTGTGCTTGTTCCATATCAGAATGTGCTCTCTGTGTTCAGATGTGTTTCTGTCTGTAACAAAAATCTCACTCAATATTCTCCTCTCCATTTATTCTCTTCCAAGTTCATTAATGGTGCCAAGGAGATTTGCTATGCAATTTCTTCTGAAGGCTACTGGGCTGACTTCATTGATCCGTCCTCAGGACTGGCAGTAAGTTATGTGCTGTGTAGAATATGCAGTGAACACTGCTGTGTCCTAACCAGCAGTGCTATACATAGAATCATAGAATGGTAAGGTTGGAAGGGACTTCAAGGATCACCTAGTTTGAACCCCCTGCCATAGGCAGGGACACCTCCCACTAGTACAGCTCACTCAAGGCCTCATCCCACCTGGCATTGAACACCTCCAGGGAGGGAGCAGCCACAACCTCCCTGGGCAACCTGTGCCAGTGTCTCACCACCCTCACTGCAAACAACTCCCTCCTAACATCCAGTCTAAATCTCCCCTCTGCCAGTTCAAACCCATTTCTCCTCATCCT
>VWZE01026014.1:62620-73513 GCA_013396675.1 Eubucco bourcierii | reverse complement strand
AGTCTCACCAGGATTTTTTGGGGGGGTTTCAGTCTCATCGTGATTTTGGGAGGAGTTTCAGTCTCACCAGGATTTTTGAGGGGGGTTCAGTCTCACCAGGATTTTTGGGAGGGGTTTCAGTCTCCCCAGGATTTTTGGTGGGGGGTTCAGTCTCCTCAGGATTTTTATTCCTAAGGTTTCAAGAGCTTTTGCCCCATAATTTGGACTGAGTGGCCAGAAGTTGTGGAATTAGTAATAAAATTGTTCTCCCAGAATATGGAACTTAATAAAAACTGCAGAAATGAATACAGAGTTAATTTGCTGTTCTAAAATGAGAATCATAAGATGAGCTTTGAGTGGTCTCAAGTAATAAGTTCAGTGTTCACTTGACTGCTACATCCAGAGACTCAGCCAGAAGGCTTAAATTACTCTAGAATCAGTCATCTCCTCATGTTATTTTGTCTCCATGTTGCTTGGAATTTTATTTTCTCAGTGTCAGCTAAATATATTTAATTAGTTTATATATGTAAGTGCAATTTCAAGTTGCTTTTGTAACTTTCTTAGGTCATTAAATAGGTTGTGGATTTAAAAAGGAGAGATAATAGGGCAATGCTTGGATATGATCATTGTTTTTTTTTTCCTGTACTTGGGTGCAATTTAGACTTGCCTCTGTGGAACTGAAATGCCTGAGCAAAGAGTAATTATTATCAATTATTGTAATTATGAAAGTATTTCAACAGGGAGGTTTCTGTAAGCTAGTCAGGCTCTTCAGGTATCTCCCAAAACAATCAGGTCAGCTGAAGTTACTGAAGGAAGAAGAGAGGAGAAAATGGAAGGCACCTGAAATACCCAACCCAGCAACTGCCTCACTGCAGAGAGTGAGTAATAAACCAGATTTTAATCTTATCACAACCCACTTATCAGGGCCATTTGGAAAATTCCCCACTGCAGCAGCTGTGCCAGCTCATGCACTGAATCCTTAAGTCTTGACTCCATCAAAATGCAGTGCAATCATTGTCTGGGTAGTGGCTGCAGCAGGAAAATGAGCTGAGAGCTTTAGATTCCTGTCAGCTAGCTTAGGATTTCAGGTTTTGTGTCTTTTCCCCAACACTTAACAATATGAATTTAAAACTTGTTGTGGGTTTGTTTGCTGTTTCTGTTCCCTGCTCAGGGTCTAAGCCAGTTACCACCAAAGTCTTTGTTGGCTTTAATGGGTTTAGAACCAGATCCTTTCCCAAGTGCCTGTATCTGTCCTGGCTGATTGCTGCAAGCCCACAACTTTGCTGGAGCGTGGATGTGGAAGCAAGGAAGGCTTTCACTGGAGAAGTGAGCATTGCCTACTCTTAAATTGCCTGTCTGAGCCAGCCAGTCAGAGGTTATCTCCCTCACCTACCATCATTGTCATCACTGGCTCTAGCCTGTGCACATTCCAAGGTTGAAGTGTGTGGCTGTTGAGGCAGGATTTGATTTATCACTTTGTCATGGAATTTGTGCTGTATTTCCAGAGCCCAAGCTCTTAACCTCTGCTCTGCTGTCCAGGAACATTGTATTTACCTCCAAAATCTATTGTTTTGTTACTTTGTTGGGGTTTTTTTTTTCCCCCTTTCTCATCAAGAGGATTAAAAAAACTTGAGAAGCTGTGATGTGTCTTGCCTGTTTCCAAAACATTTTGCAGAACACCAACTGGCTCACTTGATGGAAGCAAGTTAGTACCTTGTGGGGCAGTAGCATACATTGGTGTGGGGAAATTTGTTGGATAAATGCTAGAAAAAAAAACCAAATTCTGTGAAATGTTTTACATTTGACTACTTTAAAGGTTGATGTTGGTTGTTGGTTGACAGCTTGGAACTCTTGATGGTGTCTTTTCTTCAGGTGACTTGGCTGTTTGGACCTTTCTGTGCTTCAGGAAGGGTGGGAGCTCTTGGACAGCTATGTACATTTAAACTTGAGGTGTTAGTTTTTCAGTTCATATTCTTCAAAGTTTCATCTTGGAAAGAGCTTTTAAAGTGGTTTTTGAAATGGCTTCAACCTGAGGCAAAAATTTCACTGGAAATAGAGGGAGTTTGGCTTTGACTTTTACAGTTTCTCATGTTTCATGGCAGGATTTGAGGGCAAGTATGATTGATTCCCTGTTTTTTTGTCCTGCTAGGGTACTCAAAAGAGGCTGGAAATGAGGCTGCTCTTCTCCAGGCTCAACACTCCCAGGGCTCTCAGCCTTTCCTTCTCACAGAGATGCTCCAGGCCCCTCAGTATCTTCATAACCTCCACTGGACTCTCTCCAGTAGTTCCCTCTCTCTTGAACTGGAGAGTCCAGAGCTGGATACAGAACTTGAGCTGTGGCCTCCCTAGAGCAGAATAGAGGTGGAGGAGAATCTCCCTTGACCTGCTGCCCACACCCTTCTTAATGCACCCCAGCAGACTTGGTCACGAGAACACCTTGTTGGCTCATGGGGATCATGAGGTACTGCAACGGGTTGCCCAAGGAGGTTGTGGATGCCTCCTCCTTGAAGGTGTTCAAGGCCAGGCTGGTTGAGACTTGGAGCAACCTGCTCTAGTGGAAGATGTCCACAAGGTCAGGTTGGAGGAGGCCTTGAGTGAGCTGTACTAGTGGGAGGTGTCCCTGCCTATGGCAGGGGGTTGGAACTGGATGATCCTTGAGGTCCCTTCCAGCCTTACCATTCTATGATTCTATGTCCCTGCCTATGGTGATAGGGCTGGAACTGGATGATCTTTAAGGTCCCCTCTGACCCAGACCATTGTATGAATATGAAGGAATGAATCTTATTGTCCACCAGCACTCCCAGGTCCTTCTCTACCTGTTCCTGGTGAACTTGTATACCAACATAGGCTCCTACACAGCTGGTGCCATCAGTGCTAAGGACAGTAATGGTGACATGATTTAAGTTAGAACTGAAAAATAAGCCAAGCAATCAAAGAGCTCTCAGAGCAGAAACAGTGAGGAGCTCTCTTCCCCTTCCAGCAGCAGCCACCTGTCTCTTTAAAAAGCCCTTTAAACAAGCCTCAGGGTCAGTGGTACCTCCTGGGGGAGAGGGCCTCTTTCTCTGCCAGCTCAGCTGCAGGCCCATTGCCCTTTCTTGCTAATTATGGTGTCATTCACAAGGGGTGCTCTGGTTCATCAACCCTCACCAAAGGCTTGACTGTAACTTTAGACCCCTTCAAGCAGCTGGGCCAGAAAGTGAGACCATGGGGTGGGACCTACTTTGTCACTGTAACACATAAAGCATGGTCTGTGAGCTTGTCTTACCCTAAAGGCTTCTGCTCAGTCAGGTTAACCTGCAGGGATCTGGGTGTAGAGTGGCAAACCACCTGAATTATGGCACTCCAGGACATGGTTTAATGGCTATGGTGGTGCTGAATTGATGGTTGGACCCAATCTTAGAAGTATTTTCCCACCAATGCAGTTCTGTGATGATAATTTGGAATAAGGGAGGCTGTGTTGATGCTGTTGCTCAAACAGTTTGAAGTAAGGATGGAGTAGCAGCACCATTTGTATAGTCAGAGTGACTTGTGGGATCCAAGAGATCAGAATATGTTTCCTCTGCTCTCCTCCCACAGGCAACAGTGGAGCAGCTCTTGAAGCACTTCTGCTGCAGGACTGGAAGAAAAGGTCAAAGGTGCTGACTCCAAATGTGTGTTTTGGGTTGGAAAGGACTCTAAGGTCATAGTCCAACCCTCCTGCACTCAGCAGGGACCCCCCCCAACTAGAGCAGGTTACTCAGAGCCCTGAACAACCTAACCTGGGATGGGCACCTACCACCTCTCTGGGCAACCTGGCACAGGGTCTTAACACTCTCTGCCTAAAATCATTTGTTCTTCTCTCTAGTTTGAATCTCCCTCTTTTAGTTCAAACCATCACCCCTTGCCGTGTCACAGGTCAAACCTCCACCCCTTGCCCTGTCACAGGTCAAACCTCCACCCCTTGCCCTGTCACAGGTCAAACCTCCACCCCTTGTCCTCTCACAGGTCAAACCACCACCCCTTGTCCTCTCACAGGTCAAATCATCACCCCTTGCCCTGTCACAGGTCAAACCACCACCACTTGTCCTCTCACAGGTCAAACCACCACCCCTTGTCCTCTCACAGGTCAAACCACCACCCCTTGTCCTCTCACAGGTCAAATCATCACCCCTTGCCCTGTCACAGGTCAAACCACCACCCCTTGCCCTGTCACAGGTCAAACCACCACCCCTTGTCCTCTCACAGGTCAAACCAACCCCCTCTTTTCCTGGCACAGGTCAAACCACCACACCTTGCCCTGACACAGCAGGCCCTGCTCAAAGGTCTGTCCCTGGCTTGCTGATCAGCTCCCTCAAGCATTGAAAGGCCACCAGATGGTCTCCCTGGAGACCTTCTTCAGGCTGAACAAGCCCAACTCTCCTAGCCTGTCCTCTAGAAGAGGTGCCATAGCTCTCAAGTGCTCCATGTCCCTGAGCACCACATCTCCATGGCTTTTCAACCCTTCCAGGACTTGGACTCCACCACTGCCTTGGGCAATCTGGTCCAGGCCTGGCAACCCTCGGGGGGAAGAAATTGTTCCTCATGTCCTTAAACCTCCTGTGCCAAGTTCCACTGAGTAAAGGTGAGGCTCCCTGTGCTTTGGCACATCAGGGAAGGTTAAACATTGCCATGCATGCTCCCTGCTTGTTGCTGCAAGGTCAACTGGAGCCTTCTGTGCCACTCAGTTTTCGTGCAGGCTGGCACTTGCTCAGGGGAACCTCTCCCTGCACGTGGAGGCTGCCCAGGAGCTACATGCCCATATGCACACACGCTCCCTGGGCTTCCAGCAGCTGCTTGGTGACAACAATAACAGCTTCTATCAGCTGCAAGAATCAGTTCTGTGTTGGCTTTTTCAGGGGATCCTGCTCTCTTGGACTTCTCTTTGTTTCCCTGGGGAATAATGGCATCTGGCAGCGCTTTGTCAGGAGCAGATTGTTGCCAAGGGACACAGGGAGCGTTGGTGATAGGGACCAGAGGTCTGGCTTAGAGGGGCAAAGCTTGGATCTGCCCTGGGAGGGTTTTCTGTGACCTCTTGATGCACAGGGTTTAACCTGTGCACACTGATACACGCTCTCTGTCATCAGTGGTCAGCAGGGATCTGGGCAAGGGGATTGAGGAACCCTCAGGAAGCTTACAGCTGACAGTGGTGATCTGCTGGAGAGTAGGAAGGCTCTAGAGAGGGATCTGGGTCAGTGGGGTAAGGCCAATGGGATGAAGTTCAGCAGGGCCACAGGCTGTGTCCTGCATATGGTAACAACAATTCCCAGAATCATAGAATGGTAAGGTTGGAAGGGACCTCAAGGATCATCCAGTTCCAACCCCCTGCCATAGGCAGGGACACCTCCCACTAGTACAGCTCACTCAAGGCCTCCTCCAACCTGGCCTTCAACACCTCCAGGGAGGGAGCATCCACAACCTCCCTGGGCAACCTGTGCCAGTGTCTCACCACCCTCACTGCAAACAACTTCCTCCTGACATCCAGTTTCAATCTCCCCTCTGTCAGTTCAAACCCATTGNATGTCCTTCCTGTGCTGGGGGCTCCAGAACTGTACAGTGTGTTCAAGGCTTGGGCAGAGCAGCTGGAAGCTGTCTGGTAGAGAAGGATCTAGGGGTGCTGGTTGACAGCTGGCTGAATGTCAGCTCCTGTTACAAGAGGGCTATGGATGTGCTGGAAGGTGCCCAGAGAAGGGCCATGAGGATGAGCAGAGGGCTGGAGCTGCTCTGCTGTGAGGAGAGACTGAGGCAATTGAGGCTGTTCAACCTGGAGAGGAGAAATCTCCCAGGTGACCTTATTGTGGCCTTTTGGTACCTTAAAGGGACTACAAGAAAGCTGGGGAGGGACTCTTTAGGATGTCAGGGAGTGTTAGGACTGGGGGGAATGGAACCAAGCTGGAAATGGGTAGGTTCAGATTGGATGTTGGAAGATGTTCTTCAGCATGAGGGTGGTGAGACCCTGGAACAGGTTGCCCAGGGAGGTGGTGGAAGCCTCATCCCTGGAGGTGTTTAAGACCAGGCTGGATGAGGCTCTGGCCAACCTGATGTAGTGTGAGGTGTCCTTAACCATGGCAGGGGGGTTGGAACTGCGTAATCCTTGTGGTCCCTTCCAACCCTGACTGATTCTATGTGGGGAGGTTTAGGTTGGAGATGAGGAACAATTTCTTTGCCACAAGAGTGGTCAGGCACTGGAACAGGCTGCCCAGGGAGGTGGTGGAATCAGTGTCCCTGGAGGTGTTCAAGAAACCTGTGGCCATGACACTTTGGGGCATGGTTTAATGGCCATGGTGGCATGGTTGGGCAGGATGGTCTTAGAGGGGTTTTCCAAGCCAAACAATTCTGTGATTCACTGTGGACACCTACAGATGCCCTGTGGACTCAGTTCAGCTTCTTTGGTCATCCACTAAGAAAGAAACTCTGGTCTCAGCTGGAGACAAGCCAAAAGCTGATGGTGAAGCTTTGAGCCCATCACCCAAACCCTCAATCCACATCAACCCCAACATTAACTTAACAGTTGCCAACTACTTGTGGCTTTTCTCATCCATGGGCTTTACACCAGTCTCCCTTCACCTTGGCAGTGGCAATTCTTGCTTTAAACCCCTCTGTTTTGTTTTGTTTTGTTTGCAGGCAGTCTCAGGCTGCTCTTTCAGGAGCTGCACAAACACAAAGGTCTCACCAGCGCAGGGTCTGACAGGGGAAAGCTAACAGGATTAGCAGACTGAAATTTCATGCAGCTGGGTGTTCTGCTTCACTGAGAAAGTAATCCCTCTGCTGCTAAAAAAAAACAACAACACAGCAGGTTGGGAAAGCTTGGTGGAAAGCTGAAGGTTGGGCTTTCAGGGAGGGGTTGGTGTCTAAAAGTGACACAGACATAGCCCACAGGGACTAAGTGGTCACCTGTGGAATGTGCTAAGAGGTGAACTTGTTTCTTTCTGGGGAATATGAACAGAGAACATCGTACTTGAGGAGGGGAAAAAAAAAATCAACCCAGAGTTTCATGGAGAAATCTCAATATTTTAGTTAGATCTTTTCATAGAATCACAAAAGCTTTTCGGTTGGGAAAAACCTTTAAGATCTCCTTCTATGATCAGGTGACTCACCTGGTGGATGTGGGGAGGCCTGTGGATGTGGTCTACCTGGGCTTCAGCAGGGCCTTTGACACTGTCCCCCACAGCAAACTGCTGGCTAAGCTGTCAGCTCGTGGCTTGGATGCCAACACTCTGCCCTGGGTTAGGAACTGGCTGGAGGGCAGAGCCCAGAGACTGGTGGTGAATGGTGCCACATCCAGCTGGAGGCTGGGCACTAGCAGTGTGCCCCAGGGATCAGTGCTGGGCCCCATCCTCTGGAACAGCTTCAGTGATGATCTGGACGAGGGCATTGAGTCAGGCACCAGCAAATTTGCAGCTGACACCAAGCTGGGGGCTGATGTTGCTGGGTTGGAGGGCAGAAGGGCTCTGCAACAGGACCTCGACCCCCTGCACAGATGGGCAGAGTCCAAGGGGATGGAGCTCAACAAATCCAAGTGCCAGGTGCTGCACTTTGGCCACAACAACCCCATGCAGAGCTACAGGCTGGGGTGGGAGTGGCTGGAGAGCAGCCAAACAGAAAGGGATCTGGGGGTGCTGATTGACACCCGCCTGAACATGAGCCAGCAGTGTGCCCAGGTGGCCAAGAAGGCCAATGGCATCCTGGCCTGCATCAGCAAGAGTGTGGCCAGCAGGAGCAGGGAGCTCATTCTCCCCCTGGACTCTGCACTGCTTAGGCCACACCTTGAGTCCTGTGTCCAGTTCTGGGCCCCTCCATTGAAGAAGGACATTGAGGTGCTTGAGTGTGTCCAGAGAAGGGCAACGAGGCTGGGGAGAGGCCTGGAGCACAGCCCTATGGAGAGAGGCTGAGGGAGCTGGGATTGGTTAGCCTGGAGAAGAGGAGGCTCAGGGGAGACCTTCTTGCTGTCTACAGCTACCTGAAGGGTGCTTGTAGCCAGGAGGAGGTTGCTTTCTTCTCTCAGGCAAGCAGCACCAGAACAAGAGGACACAGTCTCAAGCTGTGCCAGGGGAAGTTTAGGCTGGAGGTGAGGAGAAAGTTCTTGCCTGAGAGTCATTGACTGCTGGAATGGGCTGCCCAGGGAGGTGGTGGAGTCACCGTCCCTGGAGGTGTTCAAGGCAGGTTTGGACGTGGCACTTGGTGCCATGGTCTGGTCTTGAGGGCTGTGGTAACAGCTTGGACTTGATGAGCTTTGAGGTCTCTTCCAACCTTGGTGATACTGTGAGACTGTGAACCCAGCACTGCCAGGCTGGCACTAAACTGTGCCACTCAGCACTATATCTTCACGGCTGTGAAAGCCCTACAGGGCTGGGAACTCCACCACTGCCCTGGGCAACCTGGGACCGACCTGACAACCCATTTGGGGAAGAAATTGTCCTAATGTCCAACCTAAACCTCTTCTGGTGCAACCTGAGGCTGTTTCATGTCTTTTGTTACATGGGAGAAGAGCCCAACTCCCAGCTGGCTGCAACCTCCTTTCAGGGAGTTCTAGAGGACAATGGGGTCTCCTCAGCCTCCTTTTCTCCAGGCTGAACAACCCCAGCTCCATCAACAGCTCCTTCTACAGACCCTTCAACACCTTCATTGCCCTTCTCTGGACCCTCTCCAGCCCCTCAATGTTGTCCTTGGAGTGAGTGGCTCAAAACTGAACCCAGGATTCAAGTTGTGGCCTTACCAGTGCTGAGCACAGGAGGACGATCATAGAATCATAGAATGGTAAGGTTGGAAGGGACCTCAAGGATCATCCAGTTCCAACCCCCTGCCACAGGCAGGGACACCTCCCACTAGTACAGCTCACTCAAGGCCTCCTCCAACCTGGCCTTGAACACCTCCAGGGAGGGAGCAGCCACAACCTCCCTGGGCAACCTGTGCCAGTGTCTCACCACCCTCACTGCAAACAACTTCCTCCTAACATCCAGTTTCAATCTCCCCTCTGCCAGTTCAAACCCATTGCCCCTTGTCCTGGCATTACAAGACCTTGTCAATAGTCCCTCCCCAGCCATCCTGTAAGTCCCCTTCAGATACTGGAAGGCTACTCTAAGGTCTCCTGGAAGCCTTCTCTTCTCCAGGCTGCAGAACCCCAACTCTTGTAGCCTGTCCTCACAGCAGAGCTGCTGCAGCCCTCTGCCCTGCTCCTGCTGGCCACACTGTTCCTGATGCAAGCCAGATGACAACCCATCAGGAGGGGGTGGCACCTCACTGTTGAGCTGGTGATGGCAACTGTGTGTTGGTATCAGAGACCTCAAGCACCACCTGGATCCTTAGAACGTTTATTTATACAAATGTACAACATTTACAGGAGTTAAACAATTAAGCATCTAAAAGCAACATCACATACAGAGAGCCTAAAAATAAATAGGGTGCAGCTCAGCTTTTGTGTGCTTCAGAACCCACCCACCCCCTGCCTCCAGCAGCTCCATGGCCACACCAACCTGGTGGCATGGGGACAATTCCAAGCCAGCTCCCCACTTGATCTCCATCCCCTTAATTTGCTCCCTGTCCACAATCCTTGTACCACAGCTGGGAGCAAGCAGCTCAGTTGGTCAGGTCCCTTCTGAAGAGCACAGCTGTGGCACAGCAACTGGAGAGAGGAACCAGCAAACCACAAGAAACTTCTGGAGCTACAGCAGTGTCATGGTCAGAGTCAAGGAGGACAGCAGGAGTGGTTCCTGATGGGATGCTTGGCATAAAGTGTGGCTGGCAGCTGGGTACCCTGGGTGGGATGAGGTATTTATATCCAAACTTCTTCTCCTAAGCATGTCTCTGCTACTCTGCCCCAGTGAGACCACACCTGGAATACTGTGCCCAAGCNCCTTCCTGTGTGAACTGCCCTAGGGGATCCTGCCTTGACAGGGAGGTTGGACTGAATGATTGCTGGAGCTCCCTTCCAACCTCTAAGGTTCTGTGATTCTGTGATCTCCATCATGTGCCTGAGCTGAGACAACTCAATCATCACTTTAGCAGGAATCAGCTCCTGAAATTCCACTACTTCTACTGCCTACAAAGGGACCAGAAGCAACTGGCCTAGTTTAATGCCTCTGTAACACCAGTAAATAAATTTTGCCAGTGGCATTCCAGTCTTCATGAATAGAGACTGCCACCAGGTACCCAGGAAGGTCTCTGGTCTGGTTGAGGTCCACCTACACCACAATATGTCTCAGCCTGGAAAAGAGAAGGCTTCCAGGACACCTTAGAGTAGCCTTCCAGGATCTGAAGGGGGCTACAGGAAGGCTGGGGAGGGACTATTGACAAGGTCTGGGAATGCCAGGACAAGGGGCAATGGATTTGAACTGGCAGAGGGGAGATTTAGGCTGGGTGTTAGGAGGAAGTTGTTTGCAGTGAGGGTGGTGAGACACTGGAACAGGTTGCCCAGGGAGGTTGTGGAGGCCAGGCTGGAGGAGGCCTTGAGTGAGCTGTACTAGTGGGAGGTGTCCCTGCCTATGGCAGGGGGTTGGAACTAGATGATCCTTGAGGTCCCTTCCAACCTTACCATTCTATGATTCTATGCTGCTGGATGAGCGTTGTCAGTGTCTCTAGGAGCCCTTCACAAAGCATTTAGGTTCCAGCTTTGGTTTCCTTCACCTGCTTTTCCCTGTCTTAAGTCACCAAAATGAAAAAGCATTTTCAGAGCCCAGAGCATGCTGTCACCTGGTAAATCACAGGATGTCAGGGGTTGGAAGGGACCTCCAGAGATCCATCAAGTCCAACCCCCCTTCCAGAGCAGGACTAAGTTACCTTAGAATCATAGAATCATAGAATGGTAAGGTTGGAAGGGACCTCAAGGATCATCTAGTTCCAACCCCCTGCCATAGGCAGGGACACCTCCCACTAGTACAGCTCACTCAAGGCCTCATCCAA
>VWZE01026014.1:11777-35870 GCA_013396675.1 Eubucco bourcierii | reverse complement strand
TAAAATCTAAAATAGACTGAAGTTAGATATAAGATAGATCTAAATCTAAAATAGATTGAAGGTAGATATAAGATAGATCTAAGTCAGGTCTAAACCAGTTTGAAGTTGGATATAAGATAGATCTAAGTCAGGTCTAAAATAGATTGAAGTTGGATATAAGATAGATCCAAGTCAGGTCTAAAATAGATTGAAGTTAGATATAAAATAGTCTTAAATTAGGCCTAAAATAGATTTAGAAGTTAGATGTAAGATAGATATAAAATCTAAAATAGACTGAAGTTAGATATAAGATAGATCTAAGGTCTAAAATAGACTGAAGCTAGATATAAGATAGATCTAAATCTAAAATAGATTGAAGTTGTATATAAGATAGATCTAAGTCAGGTCTAAAATAGACTGAAGTTAGATATAAAATAGGCTTAAATTAGGCCTAAAATAGATTTAGAAGTTAGATGTAAGATAGATATAAAATCTAAAATAGACTGAAGCTAGATATAAGATAGATCTAAATCTAAAATAGATTGAAGTTGTATATAAGATAGATCTAAGTCAGGTCTAAAACAGTTTGAAGTTGAATATAAGATAGATCCAAGTCAGGTCTAAAATAGATTGAAGTTGGATATAAGACAGATCTAAGTCAGGTCTGAAATAGACTGAAGTTAGATATAAGACAGATCTAAACCATGTCTAAAATAGGTTGAGGTTAGATATAAGATAGGCTTGGCTATAATTCATTCTCCCTTCACCCCGCCCTATAGAACACAGTGGTGCAAGGACACCACTGGATTTATGATTTTATTTTAATGAAATAATAAATAATTCTATTTTATTTTAATTACTATTTTTTTAAAGAGTGGACACAAAAGGTAGATAATTGAGGAGCAACAGCTATGAAATCAGCGACGTGGACTAATAAACCATTTCAGGAGCTAAGTGCCAGGTTCTTCGCATGCCCTGCAACAGAGGCAGCAGAGGCAGCAAGCCCTGAACTCTCTGGGATGAGTTGCAAAGGCCAGGATTTGGGTCAGGTTGGGATGTTTGGAAGCCCCTCCCCATGTCCCACAGCACATGTGCTGACCTCAATGTGTGGGGAGCCCCCAGACAGCCCGGCTCCATGCAGACAGAGGAGAAGGAATCCAGGCGTGAGCACAGAAATCCTGGGATTTTCCTGCTAATAAGAAGCAAAAAAAAACCAACCCCCAAACCACAACTCATTTGCTGAGTCCCAACGGCTGAGTGCCAAGGGGAAGGGGGTGGGGAGGTGTAAATTTAACCTCCAGAGAGGTTGTGGAGTCTCCTTCTCTTCAGAGTTTCCAAACCCACCTGGACATTGTGAGTCTGCGTGACCTGCAGTGGGGGACTCTGCTTTAGTAAGGCTTTGGACTAGATGATCTCCAGAGGTCCCTTCATCATTCTGGGATTATCTCCTAAATAAATATCTAGGCTCACTGGGGTAACTGCAAGGGCTCCTGTCTCCAAAACAGGGATGCTATTTGTGTGCTAGATGATCTCCAGAGGTCCCTTCCCTTAGGAGGAAGTTGTTTGCAGTGAGGGTGGTGAGACACTGGCACAGGTTGCCCAGGGAGGTTGTGGCTGCTCCCTCCCTGGAGGTGTTCAAGGCCAGGTTGGAGGAGGCCTTGAGTGAGCTGTACTAGTGGGAAGTGTCCCTGCCTATGGCAGGGGGTTAGAACTGGATGATCCTTGAGGTCCCTTCCAACCTTACCATTCTATGATTCTATATATCTCTATCTTTCTATCTCTATCTCTCTTTCTCATGCTCTATCATCATATCTATCTCTTAATATCTCTATCTCTTTATCTCTTTATATCTCTATCATGATATCTTTCTACATATAACTCTATCACTACATCTCTATCTTTACCTCTACCTCACTCACTTTATATATATATATGTATCTATCTCTCTCTGTATCTATCTCTATCTCATGCTCTCTCTCTATCTGTATATCTCTATCTCTATCTCACTCTATATCTACCTCTCTATCACTATATCTCTATCTACATTACTGTATCTCTATCTACCTCTCACTATATCTCTATCTACCTTTCTATCCCTATCACTATACCTCTGTCTACCTCTCTATCTCTATATCTCTCTATCACTGTATCTCTATCTACCTCTCTATCTCTATCACTATACCTCTACCTCTACCTCTCTATCTCTATATCTCTCTATATCTGTATATCTCTATCACTATATCTCTATCTACCTTTCTATCCCTATCACTATACCTCTATCTACCTCTCTATCTCTATATCTCTCTATATCTGTATATCTCTATCACTATATCTCTATCTACCTCTCTATCTCTATCACTATACCTCTATCTACATCACTGTATCTCTATCTACCTCTCACTATATCTCCACCTTTCTATCTCTATCACTATACCTCTATCTACCTCTCTATCTCTATCACTATATCTCTGTCTACATCACTGTATCTCTATCTGCCTCTCACTATATCTCTACCTTTCTATCTCTATCACTATACCTCTACCTCTCTATCTCTATCACTATATCTCTCTATATCTCTCTATATCTCTCTATCTCTATCACTATATCTCTCTGTATCTATCTCTATCACCATATCTCTATCTACCTCTCTATCACTATATCTCTATCTACCTCTCTATCTCTATTACTATATCTCTCTATATCTCTATCTCTATATCTCTATCTACCTCTCTATCTCTATCACTATATCTCTATATCATCAATATATCTCTATCTACCTTCCTATCTCTATCACTATACCTCTACCTCTCTATCCCTGTATCTCTCTCTATATCTCTATCTCTAACACTCTCTCTCTCTATCTATCTATCTCTATCATTATATCTCTCTCTATCTCAGTCTCCACCCTTCTGTATCTCAATCTCTACCTCTCTCTATCTCAATCTCTACCTCTCTCTATCTCTTTATATTTCTACATCTCTATCTCTTTATATCTCTACATCTCTATCTCTTTATCTGCCTATAAATATATATTGAATATATGTAATGCATAAGAAATGTATACACACACAGACACACACACCCCCTGGCTTTAAAGAATGACATGATCCCACTCAACTTTTAAGGCTACATTCCTATTAAGTCTATAAAATTTGGACCAGGATGATCATCAGCACAAAGGACTTCTAAACTTCAGGCCAGTCCTGGCTAAACTCACAGCACAGTTTATTTGTGCTGCAGCCACAAACATTTCAAATGGTCAAAATACACAAGAAAAATAAAATTAAAAAAAAAANAAAAAAAAAAAAAAAATAAAAAAAAAAAAAAAAAAAGTGGTGGGGAGGAGGGGGAGGATTTGGTGGACAAAATTAGGTCTCCAAACAAACCCATCCTTTTGGAACAGGCAGGATTATGGCTCTGGCTGTGAAAGGAGACTGTTACACGGAATAATTGGGGAGAGACCAAAGCAAAGAGGCGATGCACCAAACCCTCCTGATTACAAAAATATGTTCTACCCAATTAACCAAGCATGCTCAGGGCCAAATTAAAACAACAGCTCCGTGACATCTCAAAATCTAATTGGTGAAAAGGGCATCTTCACATGAATAAAGAAAAAAAAAACAACAAAACCACCCCAACATTTTTTGGTTTTTTTTGGTAATGCTTTCCTACAAGGCTAAAGTCAACATTTTTATACCTCCCCCCCCAAAAAAAATAAAAGCAAACCAAAAAAAAACTATTGGCAATGAGAAAGGTTTTTGGGTTAAACACTGCAGAAGGCATTTAAAGGGTGAGGCCCAGAGGCTTGGCCATCATGCAACAAACTGTGCTTTAATAAAACCATACATCAATCTGCACCATTGTGTCCTCAGCCTGCTGATGCCTTCCCCCCCTCGGCTCTCCAGAGCGATTTGTGACAGTTCTTCTGGGACATCACCCCACACATTTGACATGCTAGATTAGGCACCCAGTGGCAGCCTGGCTCGCCATCCATCCCAAAATGAGCTTTGTAGATGTTCAGAGACCGGCCCTGAAAACACAGGCTGGAAGAAATGAGATTTTTTTTTAATTTTTTTTTTTTTTTGTATGATGGAGGTTTTTGCAAAACCCTCCCTGGCAGAAGAGAGTTTTGGCACCAAAAATCAGTGCAAGCAAAATTCCTGCTGCTGTTCCTCATGAGGGGCAAGGTATGAATAACTGTTTGCTTTGCTTAATTGTGCTCTGTGCCATGTTTTCCTCCTCCAAACAATTTAACATATTTCTGTGGCAGTTAATGAACACCAGCAGCTATTGTTCCAGCCCCCTGGATCAGTGCAGATCAGGCTGCAGAAGGGCTCAGTTTGCCCTTAGCAGTTCAGCCACGGTTCATGGCAATTTCATTTCCCAACCCATGTATGAATTCCCCTTGGCACAACTCCAGGCTGGGTAGTGAATGGCTGAGAGCAGCCCCGGGGGAAAAGGCCCTGGGGGTCTGGGGTGATGAAAAGCTCAAGATGAGGCTGCAGTGTGAGTGCAGCCCAGACAGCAACCGAGTCCTGGGCTGCAGCAAGAGCAGTGTGGGCAGCAGGGCAAGGGAGGGGATTGTGCCCCTTTGCTCTGCTCTCCTCAGACCCCACCTGCAGTCCTGTGTGCAGTTCTGGAACCCCCAGCACAGGAAGGACATGGAAGTGTTGGACTGGGTCCAGAGGAGGCCACCAAGATGCTGAGAGGGTTGCAGCAGCTCTGCTGTGAGGACAGGCTGAGAGAGTTGGGGCTCTGCAGCCTGCAGAAGAGAAGGCTTCCAGGAGACCTTAGAGTAGCCTTCCAGGATCTGAAGGGGGCCTACAGGAAGGCTGGGGAGGGACTATTGACAAGGTCTTGCAATGCCAGGACAAGGGGCAATGGGTTTGAAGTGGCAGAGGGGAGATTTAGACTGGATGTTAGGAGGAAGTTGTTTGCAGTGAGGGTGGTGAGACACTGGCACAGGTTGCCCAGGGAGGTTGTGGCTGCTCCCTCCCTGGAGGTGTTCAAGGCCAGGTTAGAGGAGGCCTTGAGTGAGCTGTACTAGTGGGAGGTGTCCCTGCCTATGGCAGGGGGTTGGAACTGGATGATCCTTGAGGTCCCTTCCAACCTTACCATTCTATGATTCTAAGGCACTTAAAACTACCAGCAAGCCCAAAAGGGAGTGGACCACATTTGAGGACAACACTGTTGGTTCTGCTGCTTATTCTCAGAGTTCATCTTCCAAGCAGCCTGTGGAAGATGCTGCACCAACCTCGACTCCTATCCCCCAAGGGAAGAGCTGCAATGGACTGATGATTCCCAGCTAGATGTTTCAGCACCTCCATAAAGCTCACTGACCCAACGAGCCTCTCCTCTCACAACAGTCCTTTAGAGAAGTATCTCCTCCTCAATTTTTTTTTTCCCCTATGAAGAGAAAAATAAGTAGCTGGTGGTTGTGTGTCTGTGCACATCTAAGCCAGTCAGAGGCGGCATCCAAAACCTGCTGCGTGCAGCAAAAGGAGCAAAGTTTTTCTGTTGCACTGTGCTGTTATTTAATTTGCCCCCCAAAAGGCTTTGTGGGAAATGTCTCTGTGCAGAAATGTCCATAACTGGTGAGATGAAAAGGGAAAAAATTCATCTGGTGTCATCTTTTCTATCATGAGAGAGCAGAATGCAAAGAGTTGCCCCAATTTGAGCTTTAAGTTCTTCCATTCCCATTCCTGAGCTTGTGAATTCATAGTTCATTTGGTATAAACCTTTAGAAAAGCACAAAATATCATTAAAGTCATGGAAAAGAAACTCCAAAAAGACTAAGTCAAACTTTGAAGGAAATCTCTCTGCAGAAATGTCATTAATTAGTGATATTAAAAGGGATAACCTCATCTGATGTCATCTTTCCTACCATGAGAGAGCAGAATTCAAGTAGTTCCCCCAATTTGAGCTTTAAGTTCTTCCATTGCCAGCCCTGAGCCTGTGAATTCATAGTTCATTTGGTATAAGCCTTTAGAAAAGCACAAAATATCATTAAAGTCATGGAAAAGAAACTCCAAAAAGACTAAGTCAAACTTTGAAGGAAATCTCTCTGCAGAAATGTCATTAATTAGTGATATTAAAAGGGATAAATTCATCTGATTTCATCTAACCTACCATGAGGCACTGAAATTCAAACAGTTTTCTGTTTTGACCTTTACACAAAGGTCTTTCACTGCCAGCCCTGAGCTTCTGGATTCATATTAGATATAAACCTTTAGAAAATTACTAAATATCATTAAAGTCATGGAAAAGAAGATTAAAACAGACTTTGTAGGAAATGTCTCTGTGCAGAAATGTCCAGAATTAGTGATACTAAAAGAGAAAAATTCCTTTTGTTTCGTTTTTCTCTGTGGTCTGATCCTGGAATTCAAATATTTTTCTCATTCAAGCTTTACACAAAGCTCTTCCACTGCCAGCCCTGAGCTTTATAAATTCATATTTAATTTGGTATAAACCTTTAGAAAAGCAAAATAGCATTGAAGTAATGGCAAAGAAACTCCAAAAAGACTGAAACAGACTTTGTGGGAAATCTCTGTGCAGAAATGTCCAGAATTAGTGATACTAAAAGAGAAAAAAATCCTCTGGTTTCATTTTTTCTATGGTCTGATCCTGGAATTCAAATATTTTGGAACTAGATGATCCTTGAGGTCCCTTCCAACCTTACCATTCTATGATTCTATATTTTTCTCATTCAAGATTTACACAAAGCTCTTCCACTACCAGCCCTGAGCCACTGAAGCCATGGAAAAGAAACCCAAATTAGGACTGACCAATTAGTCTTCTTCCAGCTGTCCAGCTAATGCCTGCAGCAACCAAGCACAACCATCACTAATTCATTCTGATTTTCAAGAGGTTTCTCCAGCACAACCCCAACCAAAACCCCCACCCCAGCCACTGCTTTACCAAACTTCCAAGTGTTCTTTGACTTTAATAAGCAATTAATTATTCCTCCCTGGAAAAGCCATTTAATTCCTTTATGTTTCTAACTCACAGTGACAAACAAAGCCAGTTAGGAGAAAAATCAACTTCTTCAGCTGGGGAGCTCTAAAATGCCATCTTCATTTTATCCAACACCCTGGGGAGCCTTTCAAGCTTCACATTGTTGGGTGTTTCTGAGATGGAGCCCTTTATGTGTGTGCTGGACTGCAGCAAGAGCAGTGTGGGCAGCAGGGCAAGGGAGGGGATTGTGCCCCTTTGCTCTGCTCTCCTCAGACTCCACCTGGAGTCCTGTGTGCAGTTCTGGAACCCTCAGCACAGAAAGGACATGGAAGTGTTAGAGTAGGTCCAGAGGAGGCCACCAAGATGCTCAGAGGGCTGCAGCAGCTCTCCTATGAGGACAGGCTGAGAGAGTTGGGGCTCTGCAGCCTGCAGAAGAGAAGGCTTCCAGGAGACTTAGAGTAGCCTTCCAGGATCTGAAGGGGCCTACAGGAAGGCTGGGGAGGGACTGTTGACAAGGTCTTGTAATACCAGGACAAGGGGCAATGGGTTTGAACTGGCAGAGGGGAGATTTAGACTGGATGTTAGGAGGAAGTTGTTTGCAGTGAGGGTGGTGAGACACTGGCACAGGTTGCCCAGGGAGGTTGTGGCTGCTCCCTCCCTGGAGGGGTTCAAGGCCAGGTTTGATGAGGCCTTGAGTGAGCTGTACTAGTGGGAGGTGTCCCTGCCTATGGCAGGGGGTTGGAACTGGATGATCCTTGAGGTCCCTTCCAACCTTACCACTCTATGATTCTATATAAAATAATATATTTGCTATCTAACTGCAAGCTAAAGCAGACCTCCTCCTGTTTCATCTTCAATCTGCTCTACCAGACCTCTCACCTCCTGGAGCTCCAGCTTCCCAGCAGACTCCTGTGCTCCATCATTTATCTCTTCATCTGCTCTGCCTGTTGCTAGATCCAAATGCCTCATCAGCTTGGCATCAGAAAGTCCACTTTCCCAAGGCAGAGAGTGTTTGGGGAGCAGCATCAGTAATTCCAGTGTCTGCCAGTCGGGAGATGCTATCTGCAGCAGAGAATACCTCAAAATCATGCTCCAACTCATCTTGCTTTAGACACTCACCTACAGAGCATTCTTGAAAACAGAGAGAGTTCTCAGAATGGGCCCCCCTTGATTGAACCAGTTGCTTAATTTTCACCCATGAATCATCCAGCATTCCACAGGCCACTATGTACAGCTTTCATCCTGTCACCACTGGCATTTTCCCTGCTGGAAGAGCCATGATTTACTGGTTTTCATTACACCTCAGCTCCACTTTCAGTCCTCTCCCCAACTTGTTGAGGGGTGACCTCATTCCTGTCTACAACTACCCGAAGGGAGGTTGTAGCCAGGTGGGGTTGGCTTCTTCTCCCAGGCAACCAGCAGCAGAATGAGAGGACACAGCCTCAAGCTGTGCCAGGGGAGGTCTAGGCTGGATGTTAGGAGGAAGTTCTTGGCAGAGAGAGTGATTGGCATTGGAATGGGCTGCCCAGGGAGGTGGTGGAGTCTCCATCCCTGGAGGTGTTGAAGACAAGCCTGGATGAGGCACTTAGTGCCATGGTCTGGTTGATTGGCTAGGGTTGGGTGATATTGGAGCTGGATGAGCTTGGAGGTCTCTTCCAACCTGCTTGGTTCTATGATTCTATGAATCCATGTCTGATCAGCAAAGTGTTGATCTGACTTGAAAGCAACCTGCTCTTTATTTGCTGATTGCTCAAAAAACAATGACCTTTTCTGACAGTTGATTCCAGTGCTAGCAGTAAGCAGACACAGAATCACACAACTGCCAAGGTTGGAAGGGATCATCCAGTTCCACCCCACCCTGCCATGGGCAGGGACACCTCTACGCTATATCAGGCTGCTCAGAGCCACATCCAGCCTGGCCTTACACACCTCCAGAGGCTTCCACCACCTCCCTGGGAAACCTCTTTCTGGCTCTCACCACCCTCTGGTATAAATTCTTCCAAACATCCAATCTAAATCTCCTATCCTCGAGATTTGTTCCATTTCTCCCATTCCTATCCCTTCCTGACACCCTCAAATGTGCCTCCCCAGCTTTCTTGTAGCCTCCTTCGGACACTGGAAGGCCGCAATAAGGTCTCCTCGGAGCCTTCTCTTCTCCAGACTGAAGAGCCCCAACTCTTTTAGCCTGTCCTCATAGGAGAGCAGCTCCAGCCCTCTGATGAATCATAGAATGGTAAGGTTGCACCTTGAGATGAGAATTGGATCATAGAATGATTTGAGTTGGAAGAAACCTTTGGAGGTCATCTACTTCAACAGCCCCTGGCAGTCAGCAGGAACATCCCCAGCTAGAGCAAGTTGCTCAGAGCCACAAACAACCCAACATGGAATGATTCTGAGGATGGGGCATCTGCCAACTATCTGGGCAACACGAGGCAGGGTCTCACCACCCTTAATATAACAAATGTCTTCCTTCTCTCCTGTCTGAATCTCTCTCTTTTAATTCAAACCATCATCCCTTGTCCTTTCACAACAGGCCCTGCTCAAGTCTGTCCTCAGCTTTTTTCTTGGCCCCTTCAAGCACTGCAAGGCCACCCAGCAGAAGGTCTCCATGGAGCCTTCTCTTCTCCAGGATGAACAATCTCAAGCCTCTCAGCCTGGCCTCATAGCAGAGGGGTTCATGTGTGACATTGTCCTGCAAACCCTGAGGGAGGACCAGCACCAGCTGCACTCCCATGAAGATCCACACCTGGCACCTCCTTCATCCACCTCAGCTCATAATTGGAGCCACAGCTCCAAACACCACAACTGTGAACAGACAATACACCTGGTTTGCTCACACCCTACCCATCCAGACTGAAAATACACCTGGTTTGCTCACACCCTGCCCATCCAGCCTGAAAATACACCTGGTTTGCTCACACCCTGCCCATCCAGCCTGAAAATACACCTGGTTTGCTCACACCCTGCCCATCCAGCCTGAAAATACACCTGGTTTGCTCACACCCTGCCCATCCAGCCTGAAAATACACCTGGTTTGCTCACACCCTGCCCATCCAGCCTGAAAATACACCTGGTTTGCTCACACCCTGCCCATCCAGCCTGAAAATACACCTGGTTTGCTCACACCCTGCCCATCCAGCCTGAAAATACACCTGGTTTGCTCACACCCTGCCCATCCAGCCTGAAAATACACCTGGTTTGCTCACACCCTGCCCATCCAGCCTGAAAATACACCTGGTTTGCTCACACCCTGCCCATCCAGCCTGAAAATACACCTGGTTTGCTCACACCCTGCCCATCCAGCCTGAAAATACACCTGGTTTGCTCACACCCTGCCCATCCAGCCTGAAAATACACCTGGTTTGCTCACACCCTGCCCATCCAGCCTGAAAATACACCTGGTTTGCTCACACCCTGCCCATCCAGCCTGAAAATACACCTGGTTTGCTCACACCCTGCCCATCCAGCCTGAAAATACACCTGGTTTGCTCACACCCTGCTCATCCAGACTGAAAATACACCTGGTTTACTCACACCCTGCTCATCCAGACTGAAAAATACACCTTGTTTGCTCACACCCTGCTCATCCAGACTGAAAATACACCTGGTTTGCTCACACCCTACCCATCCAGACTGAAAATACACCTGGTTTGCTCACACCCTACCCATCCAGACTGAAAATACACCTGGTTTGCTCACACCCTACCCATCCAGACTGAAAATACACCTGGTTTGCTCACACCCTACCCATCCAGACTGAAAATACACCTGGTTTGCTCACACCCTACCCATCCAGACTGAAAATACACCTGGTTTGCTCACACCCTACCCATCCAGACTGAAAATACACCTGGTTTGCTCACACCCTACCCATCCAGACTGAAAATACACCTGGTTTGCTCACACCCTACCCATCCAGACTGAAAATACACCTGGTTTGCTCACACCCTACCCATCCAGACTGAAAATACACCTGGTTTGCTCACACCCTACCCATCCAGACTGAAAATACACCTGGTTTGCTCACACCCTACCCATCCAGACTGAAAATACACCTGGTTTGCTCACACCCTACCCATCCAGACTGAAAATACACCTGGTTTGCTCACACCCTACCCATCCAGACTGAAAATACACCTGGTTTGCTCACACCCTACCCATCCAGACTGAAAATACACCTGGTTTGCTCACACCCTACCCATCCAGACTGAAAATACACCTGGTTTGCTCACACCCTACCCATCCAGACTGAAAATACACCTGGTTTGCTCACACCCTACCCATCCAGACTGAAAATACACCTGGTTTGCTCACACCCTACCCATCCAGACTGAAAATACACCTGGTTTGCTCACACCCTACCCATCCAGACTGAAAATACACCTGGTTTGCTCACACCCTACCCATCCAGACTGAAAATACACCTGGTTTGCTCACACCCTACCCATCCAGACTGAAAATACACCTGGTTTGCTCACACCCTACCCATCCAGACTGAAAATACACCTGGTTTGCTCACACCCTACCCATCCAGACTGAAAATACACCTGGTTTGCTCACACCCTACCCATCCAGACTGAAAATACACCTGGTTTGCTCACACCCTACCCATCCAGACTGAAAATACACCTGGTTTGCTCACACCCTACCCATCCAGACTGAAAATACACCTGGTTTGCTCACACCCTACCCATCCAGACTGAAAATACACCTGGTTTGCTCACACCCTACCCATCCAGACTGAAAATACACCTGGTTTGCTCACACCCTACCCATCCAGACTGAAAATACACCTGGTTTGCTCACACCCTACCCATCCAGACTGAAAATACACCTGGTTTGCTCACACCCTACCCATCCAGACTGAAAATACACCTGGTTTGCTCACACCCTACCCATCCAGACTGAAAATACACCTGGTTTGCTCACACCCTACCCATCCAGACTGAAAATACACCTGGTTTGCTCACACCCTACCCATCCAGACTGAAAATACACCTGGTTTGCTCACACCCTACCCATCCAGACTGAAAATACACCTGGTTTGCTCACACCCTACCCATCCAGACTGAAAATACACCTGGTTTGCTCACACCCTACCCATCCAGACTGAAAATACACCTGGTTTGCTCACACCCTACCCATCCAGACTGAAAATACACCTGGTTTGCTCACACCCTACCCATCCAGACTGAAAATACACCTGGTTTGCTCACACCCTACCCATCCAGACTGAAAATACACCTGGTTTGCTCACACCCTACTCATCCCAACAGACAGAACACCTTGTTTGCTCACACCCTACTCATCCAAACAGGCAACACACTTGGTTTGCTTACACCCCACTCACCCAAACCCTGGAGCCAAAGCACTGCCATTGGGTCTGGCACCATTAACCATCACATTTTCATCCACCATCAGCCAGGTCCCTCATCTGCAGCATACAAAAGCCTCTCCCAACCACCAAGCACTTTAAAAAAAGATACCTTTCTGCTGAGGAGAGACAGGTAACCCAAGAAAGCTTGGGCTGAGATGCAGTAGGATAAGGAGAGCAGTAACCAAGCCTCCCAGCCCCAGGGAACAGTATCTCTCTGGCTGCTCCTAAAGTTATACAGCAGCATGAGGAGCATCAGGAATTTGTTAGCAACCAGGTTTCCACTTCTGATCAGGTGTCTGAGCCTCCTGCTACAGCTTTGTTTACAGGGAAGGTGGGCAGCAGAGCTGCCTGCTCCAGAATGAATTGATACCCATTGCTCCAGAGAGGAAAAACAATAAATGGCTAAAGAAATTAGCAAGGAAAGGAAAAACAAAAATTGCTAAAGGTAGAATNATCCAGTCTAAATCTCCCCTCTGCCAGTTCAAACCCATTGCCCCTTGTCCTGGCATTGCAAGACCTTGTCAATAGTCCCTCCCCACCCTTCCTGGAGCCCCCTTCAGATCCTGGAAGGCTACTCTAAGGTCTCCTGGAAGCCTTCTCTTCTCCAGGCTGCAGAGCCCCAACTCTCTCAGACTGTTCTCATAGCAGAGCTGCTGCAGCCCTCTCGGCATCTTGGTGGCCTCCTCTGGACTGGCTCCAACACTTCCATGTCCTTGCTGTGCTGAGGGTTCCAGAACTGCACACAGGACTCCAGGTGGGGTCTGACAAGAGCTGAGCAAAGGGGCAGAATCCCCTCCCTTGCCCTGCTGCCCACACTGCTCTTGCTGCAGCCCAGCACACAGTTGCTGTCTGAGCTGCACTCCCACTGCAGGCTCATGTTGAGCTTTTCATCACCCCAGACTCCAAGGTCCCTTTCCTCAGGGCTGCTCTCCAGAAGTGTCAGAAAAAAATAAAGGAAAGCAGTAGTGGATAGAAGAAGGTAGGGTTTGCTCTTATAGCTGCTCTCTAGGCACATCCATGACTTGTGAGAGGGAAGTTTATGTTTTGTAGATGATATTAACCTAAACACAGCAAGAGGAAACAGGAAAACCCAGGGGCACCCACAGCAGCTTGCCCAGAGGCATGGTGGCAAGGTGGTGCTGGAAGCTCTCCAGAGAAGGAGACTCCACAACCTCTCTGGGCAGCCTGCTCCAAACCTCCAGCACTCTCACACCAAACAACTTTCTCATCTTCAGGTGGAACATCCTGGCTTCCAGTTTGCACCCATTGCCCTTTGTCCTGTCCCTGGGTACCACTGTCTGGCCCCAGTCTCTTGCCCCCCACAGATCATTTAGCTCTTGCTGAGCATTGAGCAGATTCCCTCTGGGATTGCTCTTCTGCAGGCTCGACAGCCCCAGGGCTCTCACAGAAATTCTCCAGGCCCCTCCAGCATCTTTGCAGCCTCCACTGGACTCTCTCCAGCAGTTCCCTGTCCCTCTCAAATTGAGGAGCCCAGAACTGAACCCAGTACTCCAGATGTGGTCTCCCTAGGTCAGAGAGGAGGCAAGGGGAGAACCTCCCTTGATCTGCTGGCCACACTCTTCTTCATGCACCCAAGAAGTGAACCTTCTGCAAGTGGAAGAGGAGAAATAGAGAAAGTTCCATAGAAGCTTCTCTCCTTAGGACAGATACTTCAGTTTTCAGTCTCAGGGGGTTGGTTTCTCTGAAGCTCCAAACTGTGTTGCTGTGCCAGAGATATGATGTCACATAACTAAATTTCTGTTACCCTGCCAGTTTGAGCAGTGATGTTCAGTGAAGCCAAAATAAGCTTCCTGTGCTCAGCTGGAAACAAAAGAGCACTTTTACAAGGCTACCCTCAGGCTCAATAGAGATAAATATATCTGACTCCAGCCGCAGCTACCATCTCTTCACACCATCAGCTACTCCTTGCATGGAACAAAAAAATACTCTGTGGGCTCCTCCATCATGTGGCTATATTTAAACCAGGGCAGACAGACAGACAGTAGCAGAATGCAGCAAACCACCCACTCAGATCTGCCCAACGTTCCTCCCCCAGCTGCTCATTTCCCAGTCAAGGAGGATGTGGCATGGGGTAGATGATGTAGCCTCCAACTCCAACTGGAGACAGAGGAGTTACCACTTGGTTTGAATTATGAGAAATCCTTTGGATCTTGGCGCCACTGCCAACCAGTCCTGAGAGCTGCAGACACCCCAGGGGCTTAACCACAAAGAAGTCAACAATATGAGTATGGGTTAGATTTGGAAAGAATCTGCAAAGTACATCACAGAACAGTTTGGGTTAGAAGGGACCTCAAAGATCACCTAGTTCCAACCTCTATGCCATGGGCTGGGACAGCTTCTACTACAGCAGGTTGCTCAAAGATCCTTCCAGCCTGGCTTTGATCACTTGCAGAGATGGGAGTCTCACACCAAGGGCAACAGCTGCTTAGCTCTAAGAGCATGTTACCTGCACAAATGCAGCTTGCTATCTTGCTGTCACCCAAATGCCCCCAAGCATCAGCCTTGGAGGCTGTCAACCATGGAACCCCAGGATTGGTAGGCTCATCTCTTGCAGCCTCAGCTGGGGTTAGCAACAGCAGCAAACAGTGGCCAAAGATCTGGTGACGGTGATGCTTTCTTAAGCAAGCTCAGTGTTTAAAGTGCCCAATGACCAAATAATTTCAGGTGATGTTGACAGTGCTCTATTATACCATCAAGCCTCATATCCTGCAAGATCTGTCCACATGCTGAGGTGAAACCTTCCATGTTCAAATTTGTGCCTGTTGTTCCTTGTCTTGTCACTGCAGACCACCCAAAAGAGATTGGCCCCAGCCACTTGACACCCACCCCTCAGGTCTTTATAGACTCTAGTCTCCAGGCTAACCAGCCCCAGCTCTCTCAGCCTTTTCTACTCACAGAGGAAAAAAAAATTATTTTTCAGAACACTTCCTCTCAGTGGACACCAGACACAACCTGCTGCATACTCAAGGCTCTGGAATCAACACCATCCACACCAGACACAACCTGCTGCATACTCAAGGCTCTGGAATCAACACCATCCACACCAGACACAACCTGCTGCATACTCAAGGCTCTGGAATCAACACCATCCACACCAGACACAACCTGCTGCATACTCAAGGCTCTGGAATCAACACCATCCACACCAGACACAACCTGCTGCATACTCAAGGCTCTGGAATCAACACCATCCACACCAGACACAACCTGCTGCATACTCAAGGCTCTGGAATCAACACCATCCACACCAGACACAACCTGCTGCATACTCAAGGCTCTGGAATCAACACCATCCACACCAGACACAACCTGCTGCATACTCAAGGCTCTGGAATCAACACCATCCACACCAGACACAACCTGCTGCATACTCAAGGCTCTGGAATCAACACCATCCACACCAGACACAACCTGCTGCATACTCAAGGCTCTGGAATCAACACCATCCACACCAGACACAACCTGCTGCATACTCAAGGCTCTGGAATCAACACCATCCACACCAGACACAACCTGCTGCATACTCAAGGCTCTGGAATCAACACCATCCACACCAGACACAACCTGCTGCATACTCAAGGCTCTGGAATCAACACCATCCACACCAGACACAACCTGCTGCATACTCAAGGCTCTGGAATCAACACCATCCACACCAGACACAACCTGCTGCATACTCAAGGCTCTGGAATCAACACCATCCACACCAGACACAACCTGCTGCATACTCAAGGCTCTGGAATCAACACCATCCACACCAGACACAACCTGCTGCATACTCAAGGCTCTGGAATCAACACCATCCACACCAGACACAACCTGCTGCATACTCAAGGCTCTGGAATCAACACCATCCACACCAGACACAACCTGCTGCATACTCAAGGCTCTGGAATCAACACCATCCACACCAGACACAACCTGCTGCATACTCAAGGCTCTGGAATCAAGACCATCATCAGGTATATCACAGCAATAAGTGTCTCCAACAAAGCTGGGGCTGTAATGTTGGTTCTAGCTTTTGGAACCTTGATATCAGACAGAGCCCTTCACGTTGATTTTGACTGCCAAGCCAGGCAAACCCCCTCACATCTCAAGAGTTCAAAGGGGGATAAAGTAACAGATGTAAGGTGAGACACACCTTGCAGAGCAATGCCTTGGTGCATGGTCCAGAGCACCAGAACCTGTGCTAATCACCTTGAGCTCATTAATTTACAAAGCTTTGACCCAACTCTAGAGGCTGGCAGATGAGCAAGCTCTTAGTTGATGTGATTCAAAGTAATCCACTAAAAGGCATTTAAGAGGCAGCTAGGAAATCAGTATTTCTCTGTTATCAAAGGTGCCAAACTCTCAAGGTGAAGGAAACCACATCCAGCTCCATACATGAGGATTTCCCATCTGAAATACCACCACCACCAGACCACGTGCTGGGTCACCCAGTGGGGATTTCTGGATTCTTTCAGTGCAGGCAAGCAAAAAGCTACTTGGTGCAGCCTATGTGATTGCTTCCTTCTCACTTTATCATCCTTCTTCTGACCCTACCTGCTGCATGATTCCCTAGGGAAAGGAGGAGTTTGCCATCACACAGGAATGCCATCAAACACCTCTCCATTCCCTCCCTCATCCAAAGCATCACTCAGACCCCTCAGTGGCATTCAGACAGGCTGGACCTGAAGGTAGAGGCTGGGAGATTAGCAAAAACACACTAGAAACATCCTCCACTGCATCTCGTCTTAGTGCCTCATTAGATGCAACAAGAACGTGAAAAAAGACCCTAAATGAAACCAATAAATGCTCCACCCAGATCCAACAGAGACAGAAGAGAAAGGTTTTACATGCCCCAGTCATGGAAAAACATTGAATTCTGAACCACAGAGCAATCTAAGCCACAAAGCCTACTTGGTCTTCTTAGAGGAAGGCTCGTATCACAGTATCACAGTATCACAGTATCGCAAGGGTTGGAAGAGACCTCAGAGATCATCAAGTCCAACCCATCACCACAGCCCTCAAGATTAGACCATGGCACTAAGTGCCATGTCCAAACCTGCCTTGGACACCTCCAGGGACGCTGACTCCACCACCTCCCTGGGCAGCCCATTCCACTGACAAATTACTCTCTCAGTGAAGAACTTTCTCCTCACCTCCAGCCTGAACCTGCCCTGGCGTAGCCTGAGACTGTGTCCTCTTGTTCTGGTGCTGCTTGCCTGAGAGAAGAAAGCAACCTCCTCCTGGCTACAAGCACCCTTCAGGTAGTTGTAGACAGCAAGAAGGTCTCCCCTGAGCCTCCTCTTCTCCAGGCTAACCAATCCNCTGCTCCTGCTGGCCACACTCTTGCTGATGCAGGCCAGGATGCCATTGGCCTTGTTGGCCACCTGGGCACACTGCTGGCTCATGTTCAGGCAGGTGTCAATCAGCACCCCCAGATCCCTTTCTGTTTGGCTGCTCTCCAGCCACTGCCACCCCAGCCTGTAGCTCTGCATGGGGTTGTTGTGGCCAAAGTGCAGCACCTGGCACTTGGATTTGTTGAGCTCCATCCCCTTGGACTCTGCCCATCTGTGCAGGGGGTCGAGGTCCTGCTGCAGAGCCCTTCTGCCCTCCAACCCAGCAACATCATTCTTCAAACTAGGTCATACTCAGAGACTTTTATTTCATCACCTCCAGAAATCTACAGGCTTCTTGTCTGAACACCAACCTGAATAACACCCAGTGTAAAATCATTTAGTGCCTGCAAAGTTCTATCTTTGCTGAGCAGGTAAAGATTCATTGCTTTAACCACACTCTCAGCTGCCTCAGCTGAAAGCTGCCCTATAAAGTGATAGGCCAAAAATAAAAATATGCTCCTTAAACCAAAAAAAAAAAACCAAAACCAGGGAGAATCTTTTTCCTTTTTGCTGCTTGACTATCAGATCAAGAACCAAGGGATACCAAAGCTCTTTCATCTGGGAAAACCATGAAAATATCTACTAAACCATTTTAAAACCATAAACTCCCCCCCTTGTATGTTGAAAAGTGTAGAGTTTGCTACGCTCAAGCTTAACTCCTGCTGAAAAAAAAACAACTTAAGAGCAATTAATTTTGTGTTTTATACTTGCAGAATTTCTTGCTTGACACTGAGACAGCAATGATTTAAGTGTTCTGTCAACAGGACAATATCAGTCAAACAGTAATTTTCAGTCCTTGATGGCCAATTAACAAATGGGCTTGGAAAGTCTCCATGGAAAGAGACTCCACAATCTCTCTGGGAAGCCTGCACCAAGGCTCTGTCACACTCATTGCAAAGAAGCTTCTCCTCATCTTGAGATGAAACCTCTGTTCCAGTTTGTAGCCTTTACTCCTTGTCTTATTATGGGTGGTTTTCCACTCTTTATTCTGCTCTCCTCAGACCCCATCTGGAGTCCTGTGTGCAGTTCTGGAGCCCCCAGCACAGGAAGGACATGGAACTGTTTGAGCCAGTCCAGAGGAGGCCACCAAGATGCTCAGAGGGCTGCAGCAGCTCTGCTGTGAGAACAGGCTACAAGAGTTGGGGCTCTGCAGCCTGGAGAAGAGAAGACTTCCGGGAGACCTGATAGTAGCCTTCCAGGATCTGAAGTGGGCTCCAGAGGGCTGGGGAGGGACTATTGACAAGGTCTTGTAATGCCAGGACAAGGGGCAACGGGTTTGAACTGGCAGAGGGGAGATTTAGACTGCATGTTAGGAGGAAGTTGTTTGCAGTGAGGGTGGTGAGACACTGGCACAGGTTGCCCAGGGAGGTTGTGGCTGCTCCCTCCCTGGAGGTGTTCAAAGCCAAGTTGGATGAGGCCTTGAGTGAGCTGTGCTAGTGGGAGGTGTCCCTGTCTGTGGCAGGGGGTTGGAACTGGATGACCCTTGAGGTCCCTCCCAACCTTACCATTCTATGATTCTATGTATAAATACACATATTTATCTTATGAATTTGAATCTGAATCAACTGCACACACCATCAGAACCACCAAACTGATTATCCAACTAATTGGCTGGCTAAGTCCAAAGGCACTTGGCCAGCCAACTCGAACAAAAGGTGCATGGCTGTAATTCAAAGGAGCCTTCCCCAAATCAAACACGAGCTCCACATTTTCGTCCCTGACAACACCCACAAGAAGCACAGAGTTCAGCACACAACAACAGAACACAGGGAAGGAAAAGAGTCAGGTGGAAAGGTGCAAGGTTATCTGGGAGGCTGAAATCAACCTGCTGCTCCTTGGGGTTTGGGTTGGTGGGAGCCCATGAGCTGGTAGCGACAGATGCATGCAGACACATGCTAAGATGTTACATTTTCAATCAAGGGCTTCCATTATTCTGTTGACAAGAGCTATTGTCTCCATTCACATCAGAGCTATTTTGGGGAACTGACTCTACACACCAGCTCCCAAAAAATTCTTTTTGTTTTTTTTTTTTTTTAACATGCCTTCATTCAAGAAGAACATCTGAAAAAGAACCTAAATAAATCTGCTTTGTCACCTTCAAAAAGCAAACAGGTTGATAGGAAACAACAAACCTGCACAAAGCTGGAGCTGGGGGAAAAAAAAAGAAATCCAGTGGTCAAAGGGGAGGATATTTTGGTTTGCTTTTTCCTTCTCCTCTCTACCAACCTGATTTTCTGCAAGCTTTATAGCACACCCTCACCTTACCTTCCAAAGCACAACTGTAGCCTTTAAGTCATTTACATCACAAAATCCCTTGATTAAACTCCAGGACCTTCAAAAACAACCAAGCAAGCAAACAAAGCACAAACCACCACCTGATTTTTCTGACAGCCAGGCAGATATTGTGGCCTAAAAGGACAACAAGGTGCAATCCTCCCCACCTTACCCTTGGGTATGTGGGGTGAAAAATAGGTTTAGACTCACACTGCAAAGTGATTTCATCTCAGAATCCTTGCCTTGATGGCATTAGTGGGACTGGAGTTAGCAATTTCCAACTCTCTAAGGATAGAAAGCAACAGCAAAAGAAATAAACTGAACACTAACACAGCAGTATTTTGTCTAATTTCCTGTGAAAAGCTATTTTTTTTTACAGAGTAATTGCTGTAATTTCCTGTGAAAAGCTATTTTGGGGAGGAATTTAATTGCCCTTGGACTCTTAACAGCCATATCTAATAAGCCCAAAATTAGGGAAAGCCACAAGCAGGCAGCTTTCAACAGTTTTTTGTGACTGTAAAATATGAGGAAAAAACCCTATTTGGGCAACTTCCACTTTTCCAAACCCATTCCACCCATTGAAACTAAATATGGTCTATAACCTGCTATACATCCTCTACAAGCAGCAAAATATGGCCTATAGCCTGCTAAATGTGGTGTATAACCTGCTAAATGTAGGATATAACTTCCTAAATATTATATATAAACAGCTAAAGGTTATAAATTGCCTACTAAATATGGTCTATAACCTGCTATATATAGTCTATAAGCAGCAAAACATGGCACATAGACTGCTAAATATGGTATATAACCTGCTAAATGTGGGATGCAACCTGCTAAATATTATATATAAACAGCTAAAGGTTATAAATTACCTGCTAAATGTGGATTACAACCTACTAAATATCATACATAAACAGATAAAGGTGATAAATTACCTGCTAAATGGGGTTTATAACCTGGTAAATATCATATAAACAGCTAAAGGTTATAAAATAACTGCTGAGTGTGTTTTATAATCTGCTAAATGCTATACATAAATAGCTAAAGATTAAATATTGCCATCTAAATGTGCTATATAACCTGCTAAATATTAGATATAAACAATAAAGATTATATATTACCTGCTAAATCTGGTACATAACCAACTAAAGATCACCTATTAGCAGCTAAAAGTGCTATATAACTTGCTGGATATCTTATAACTTGCAAAACATCTTAAAACTTGCTGGATATCTTATAACTTGCAAAACATCCTATATGAACAGCTAAAGGTTATATATTACCTGCTAAAGGTGATTTATTACCTGCTAAATGTGTTTTATAGCCTGCTAAATTACCATATAAATAGCTAATTGCCTTCTGAATGTGCTATATAATTAAGCAGTTAAATGTGCTCTATAACTTGCTGAATATGGTACATAATTTGCTGAATCTGGTATATAACCTGCTAAATATCAGATATAAACAGATAAAGGTTATATATTACCTGCTAACTGTGGAAAATAACCTGCTAAATATTACATACAAACAGCCAGGGGGTATATATATTGCCTGCTAAATGTGGTACATAACCTGTTAGATGTTGGTGTATAAGCTGATAAATATTATATATAGGTGGATAAAGTGATGTATCAAGTACTAAATTGCAGAATAGGGTATTATAAGAAAGAAAGGAAAGGAAGAAAGAGAGAAAGAGAGAGGGGGAAAAAGAAAGAGAGAGAAAGAGAGAATGAGAAAGAGAGAATGAGAAAGAAAGAAAGAAGAAAATTAAAGAGAGTAAGAGAGAAAGAGAGAAAGAAAGAAAAAGAGAGAAAAAGAAATAGAATGAAAAAGAAAGAAAGAAAAAAGAAAATGAAAGAAAGATAAAGAGAAAAAGAGAGAAAGAGAGAAAGAAAGAAAAAGAGAGAAAAAGAAATAGAAAGAATGAAAAAGAAAGAAAGAAAGAAGAAAATGAAAGAAAAAGAGAAAAAGAGAGAAAGAGAGAGAGAAAGAGAAAGAGAAAGAAAGAAAGAAGAAAATGAAAGAGCAAGAGAGAAAGAGACAGAGAAAGAAAGAAAGAAAGAAAGAAAGAAAAAGAGAAAGAAAGTAAGAAAGAANAGAAAGAAAGAAAGAAAGAAAGAAAGAAAGAAAGAAAGAAAGAAAGAAAGAAAGAAAGAAAGAAAGAAAGAAAGAAAGAAAGAAAGAAAGAAAGAAAGAAAGAAAGAAAGAAAGAAAGAAAGAAAGAAAGAAAGAAAGAAAGAAAGAAAGAAAGAAAGAAAGAAAGAAAGAAAGAAAGAAAGAAAGAAAGAAAGAAAGAAAGAAAGAAAGAAAGAAAGAAAGAAAGAAAGAAAGAAAGAAAGAAAGAAAGAAAGAAAGAAAGAAAGAAAGAAAGAAAGAAAGAAAGAAAGAAAGAAAGAAAGAAAGAAAGAAAGAAAGAAAGAAAGAAAGAAAGAAAGAAAGAAAGAAAGAAAGAAAGAAAGAAAGAAAGAAAGAAAGAAAGAAAGAAAGAAAGAAAGAAAGAAAGAAAGAAAGAAAGAAAGAAAGAAAGAAAGAAAGAAAGAAAGAAAGAAAGAAAGAAAGAAAGAAAGAAAGAAAGAAAGAAAGAAAGAAAGAAAGAAAGAAAGAAAGAAAGAAAGAAAGAAAGAAAGAAAGAAAGAAAGAAAGAAAGAAAGAAAGAAAGAAAGAAAGAAAGAAAGAAAGAAAGAAAGAAAGAAAGAAAGAAAGAAAGAAAGAAAGAAAGAAAGAAAGAAAGAAAGAAAGAAAGAAAGAAAGAAAGAAAGAAAGAAAGAAAGAAAGAAAGAAAGAAAGAAAGAAAGAAAGAAAGAAAGAAAGAAAGAAAGAAAGAAAGAAAGAAAGAAAGAAAGAAAGAAAGAAAGAAAGAAAGAAAGAAAATGAAAGAAAAAGAGAGAAAGAGAGAAAGAGAGAAAGAAAGAAAGAAAGAAAGAAAGAAAGAAAGAAAGAAAGAAAGAAAGAAAGAAAGAAAGAAAGAAAGAAAGAAAGAAAGAAAGAAAGAAAGAAAGAAAGAAAGAAAGAAAAGAAAGAAAAGAAGGAAGGAAGAAAGTAACTAGATAATTAAAGAAAGATAGAAACTAGATAAATAAATAAGTAAATGGGCAAGCAAATAATAATATAATGAAACAAACAACCAACCAGACAAGCAAACAGATGACTAAAGAAGTACCATTATATATGAGCAGATACATCTGGTATGCAGCTTGCTCAATCTGCTACACAACCTGCTGAATATGCTACACGAGCAGCTAAATGTGCTCTGTAACTTGTCGACGATGCCATAGAACCTGCTAAACTTTTCCAAAGAGCAACTTTTGGGCTGTCTCTCTCTTTACACGTTCCCCTGCTTCCATTTCCTCGGTGGGGGAATCCCAACCCCGGGGAATTTGTCACCTGCTTAAGCACTGACATACCGACGCCAAGTTTTGTTGGGTTTTTTTTTTCTGGCTAAACGCCTTCCAGTATCCAGAGCAATCATCCAACAGGGAGTCAGTCAGCTCCCTACAAGTCATAATTTGTCTGTGGCACAGCTAATGAGATGAAAGCAGATACATGGGGAGAAGCAGGAGGCTGATGGATGCATTGTAATTGCAGGCAGGATTCGATGACAGCAATTTATGTCCAAAGGCAGGGCAGTGGCGGGCGGGGGGAGAGGAAGGAGAGGGCAGATAAAGCTGCCAGGGTTTAGATGGGACACGTGAGAAGTTTTATAGCAGCACATTGAAAGATAAAAAGGGAGCGAGGAAAGTTGAAATGATCACTGACTCTACTCCTGCCATCCTTCTCTGGCCTATTCAGCAGGTCGTACAGCACATTCAGCTGCTTCTAGAGGTGATTCTGCCCCTTTGCTCTGCTCTCCTCAGACCCCAGCTGGAGTCCAGTGTGCAGTTCTGGAGCCCCCAGCACAGGAAGGACATGGAAGTGTTGAAGCCAGTCCAGAAGTGGCCACCAAGATGCTCAGAGGGCTGCTGCAGCTCTGCTCTGAGGACAGGCTGAGAGAGTTGGGGCTCTGAAGCCTGCAGAAGTCTCCAGGAGACTTTAGAGGAGCCTTTCAAGATCTGAAGTGGGCTCCAGGAAGGCTGGGGAGGGACTATTGACAAGGTCTTGTAATGC
>VWZE01026012.1:192352-210139 GCA_013396675.1 Eubucco bourcierii | reverse complement strand
AGTATGGGCTGTGTGGGAACAGTGCTCCAGAAACAGAAGATCCAGGTGGGTTTGGAAAGGAGACTCCACAGCCTCTCTGGGCAGCCTGCTCCAGGGCTCTGGCAGCCTCCCAGGCAGCAGTTGTATGGTTGTGTAATGTGGGAGCTGGAAGGAGCTCTTGTTCTTTGGGCCTTGTTGGAAGGCGTGGGGGGGAGGGGTGGCGAGGTGTTGGGACTGTTTTGCCTCATGTTGTGCTCTTCCCCACCCCACAGGGTGGATGGAAGGAGTCAAGCTGTCAGACCGGGAGAGAGGCTGGTTCCCCTCGGAGCACGTGGAGCTCATCTCCAGCAAACAGGCCAGGCAGAAGAACCTGAAGGAGGAGCAGCGTGTGAAGAACGCCAAGCAGCACGTCTTCTGCAAGAAATGAAGGCTCTGTCTGCAGCTGTGCAGCCTCCCTGCCTTGGGGACACCATGTTCTGCATGTGCCTCAGAAGAAACACCTCTGCAAAGAGCATTAGTGCAGCACTCTGACAGAACTGGGTGCTTTTGCCAAAGAAAGCAGGAATTCAATCAGCCAAAAGACAAAAATAATTCACTTCCTCTGTGCCACCAGGACTATGGCAGCAGCAGGAGGAGGGGAAGGAAAAAAACCAAACCAAAACTTGCATGTGTTGCTTGCTTTGTGGTAATAGGGAGAGACTTTAATCAGACAGAGCCCTGGGAATTGGACTTCTCAAAAATACATTCCTGGTGTTGCCACTGAGAAGTTGCAGGACCTTGGGTGAGTCACTGCAGGATTCTGCCTCAGTTTTCCCATCTGTGCCATGGGGAGAAAACTTTCCTACCTCACTGCATGTCGTGAGGCTAAAAGTGTGCTCAGAGCTCTGAGTGCCTCAAGAAGGAGGTTGCTGTGTGCAAAGCACAACAGAGCTGTGGAGCTTTCCTTGTGAGTGTTCTCTTTATCATGCTGGTATTGATGCTCTGAGTTGCTGAGGAGGAAGGTTGCTGTGTGCAAAGCACAACAGAGCTGAGGAAGTTTCCTTGTGAGTGTCCTCTTTATCATGCTGGTATTGATGCTCTGGGTTGCTGAGGAGGAAGGTTGCTGTGTGCAAAGCACAACAGAGCTGAGGAAGTTTCCTTTCAATATCTCCCTCATTGATCTCCACAGAGTGTAAATTCCATTTGCAGCAACTGATCTGTTTGACTGTGCAAGCCTACTGTGTTTTGAGATAAGCAAATATTCCCTTGTTGCCTAAACCTGACTCTGTTAAGAGGCTTTGACAGCATCAGAATATCCACTGGAGTTAGACCAAGTGTTTTGGAAGCACTGTGATGTTTTCCACACACCCCTTAAGAGATAGTGAGCTGAAGAATGTGTTTCACAAAGCTCACCTCTCTCCTGAACCTTTTTGTTCCCTGGTGCCCTTTTCCCACCTCTCTATTTGTAATACCCAACCTTCCTTTTATCCTCTTTTTATCCTCTGTGCCTGGAATCACTTTAGCAGGCATCTTCACTCTCAAAATGAGCCTTTTTTCACCTCAGATATTTGAGTATCTCCACCTCTTTGCTTTCCTAGCAGCTCTCTGCCCTGCTGGCACTCTCTGAGTTGGAGCTCTCCAGTCCTTTTCACTGCTGGGTTTCACCATCTTGTGTTTTCCTTCACCCCTAACTTTCTCTCCAGGCACAGCTGGCTTGGGCAATGTGCATGTGGTGTGCTGGGGCTGGGGGGGGGTTGGTGTTCTCTTTTCCCTTGTAGGGTGCAAGGGCCATAAGGGTACATCACTGAGCACCAGGAGCTGTGTGGGAGATGCTGATGCTGCCAGTGGTTGTGGTGCAGGGAGCAGTGCACTGTCTGCAGGCCAAAGCACAACCACAAAGGAAGAAGGTGGAGGTAGCTTTGTAAGAGAGGATGGGATGTGGAATGTGCACTGAGAAGGCACCTGGTGGGGTTCCTGGAGACCTCCACTGCAGTAAAACCAGCTGACATGAGCTGGGGTTTGGCTTGGTTGTTGTTTTTTTTTTTCCTCTACCCTGCCTCTGACTCAGAGTAAAACAACCACAAAGCTCTTTTTTTATTACCTGTACAAAATAACCCTGACTTAGGCAGATGCAACCAAGTGGCACTTTTCCTGCTGCTCTTAATCTGACAGCTGATGTGGTATTGCATGCACCATTTTGCACACTTAAAGAGATAACACTGAGAGAGATTTTAGCCACTGTAGATAGATTAAAAAAAAAAAAAGACCAAAAATGCCTACCAGAGGCTTTTAAAAGTTCTTGGGGGAGAACTCTCTGGTTTTAAGTCCAGTTTACATGCAGTCCTGCTGTGGGGCAGAACCTATTTGAGGATGATGCCCTTCAACTGTAAAATAGCTTTTCTTTTTTAATGTGTTAAAAATTGTTGAGTCAATGCAAGATCTGCTAGAAGAAATCAGTAGACCAAAGAGAGCAACCCTGTAGCCCTTTCTTGCATTTAATATATTTGAAGAATTGGATTTGTCTTCATTTCTCCAGCTTTTCTGTTCTCTGTGTAACAGTTCTGCCTTGGAATTCCCATTTACACTGTCTCTAGTAGAGCTTATCACAGCCTATTTATATCAATAATTTTTAGCTGGGTTAAACAAGCAAACAAACCAAACCACCCAAGTTGCTCTTAGTCCTAATAAACTCATGCACTTCACCAGTTAAAAGCAGCAACCTTCTGCTTTCCTTGTGGCTGAGGTTTTCATCCTGTCCTGGTGGACACCCCAAGTTCTCCAGGGGCCAGCAATGTGCCCTGGTGGCCAAGAAGGCCAATGGCATCCTGGGGTGCATTAAGAAGTGTGTCCAGCAGATCCAGGGAGGTTCTCCTCCCACTCTGCTCTGCCCTGGAATATTGCATCCAGTTCTGGGCTGCCCAGTTCAAAAGGGGCAGAGATCTGTCTGAGACTCCAATGCAGAGCTGCAAGGGTGAGCAAGGGACTGGAGCACTGCCTGGTGAGCAAAGGCTGAGAGCCCTGGGGCTGCTTAGTCTGGAGAGGAGAAGACTGAGAGGGAATCAAATGCCTATAAATATCTGAGGGTTGGGAGTCAGGAAGAAAGGGACAGGGACAGGCTCTGCTCACTTGTGCCCTGGGATAGGACAAGGAGCAATGGATGGAAACTGCAGCACAGGAGGTTCCACCTATGGCAGAGGGTTGGAACTAGACGAACTTTGAGTCATTTCCAACCTTACCATTCTATGATTGAATGTGACCCTTGACTAAGGGTGATGGAGCCCTGGAGCAGGCTGCCCAGAGAGGTTGTGGAGTTTCCCTCTCTGGAGCCTTCCCAGCCCTGTCTGGATGTGTTCCTGTGTGCCCTGTGCTGGATCCTCTGCTCCTGCTGATGGCAGGGGAGTTGGACTGGAAGATCTCCAGAGGTCCCTTCCAACCCTTAACATCTGTGATCTCAAATGCATTTACTGAATATATCCTCAACAGTTTGCTTGGATGATCGCATCCATCCCCACCTCACTGTCCAAATGGAGATGGGTAACAGTGGTGCCCCCCAAGAGGCCGGCAGGGGGCTGTGACCGAGCCGGGGTGCCCCATCCGAGCCAGCCCGGAGGAGGAGCTGCTCCCGAAGGACCGCGGCAGGAGCAGGCTGCGGGGCTGCTCTCCTGTATGGGCGTCAGGGAGGCACCCGGCAAGGAGCCTAAGGAGCCCCTGGGCAGGCGAAGGGCCCCGGCGCCTCCCGCCGGCTGGCCGCGGGGCTGCCGTGGTGAGGGTCGGCAGCGGTGGCACAGGCAGTTCCGTGGCGCCCTGCCCTGGGGGGAAAGCTGCCCCTCAGTGTGCCTCTCGAGGGTGCCGCGGGCAGTGGGTGCTGCTCGGGCTGGAGCCTGTGCGGCCCAGGGGTCCCTGGCAAGCCACTGTGAGGGTGGTGGGAAAGAGATCTTCCCTTCGGTCAGTCACAGTGAGGGGCTGCTGCTGCTGGGATCTGCACTGGGAAGGTCAGGGAAGGGCTGGGATCTGCACTGGGAAGGCCAGGGAAGGGCTGGGATCTACACTGGGAAGGCCAGGGAAGGGCTGGGGTCTGCACTAGGCAGCTGCCCAGGGTGGGCAGGAGGATGGAGGTGTTGGGGATGTGCCACTTAGCCCCAGGAGAAGAGGAGCCTCTAGGCCCAACCTCTGACAGTGCCCCTGGAAAAAGGTGAGAGAAGATCTTGGAACTGCCAGGGTACAGCTTCACAAAGAAGTTTATTGTGGCATCAGGGGGTCAGGGCCAGCACAGCTCAGCTCCCTCGGCACTCTCTGGGCTAGCTGTAAGGATCTGAGCTGCGCCACAAGCCAAAGTTTGCTGCTCCTTGTCTGAGCACTGCGGAGCACCACGAGAGCTGTGCCCCCTCCACTTGGCACCCACCCCGAGGCATTTATAGGCACTGGGGAGATCTCATCTTGGCCTTCACTTCTCCAGGCTGAGCAGCCCCAGGCCTCTTTGCAGAGGGGAGATACTCAAATCCTGCTTCAGCTGTCAGAGACCTCAACAGACCCCTGCTGACCCCTGCAGATCCCTATGGGTGTTTAAGAGATCCCCGCTGACCCCTGCAGACATTTAACAGACCTATACAGGCATCTCTAGGCCCCTACAAACCTTTACAGGTGCCTTCAGCCCTCTACAAACCCCTACAGACCCAGGCAGAACCCTGCAGTGTCCTGAAGACCTCCACAGAACCCTCGAGATGTGAACGGCAGTGTTCTGGAGCACTCCACCTTCCTTCCTTGTCCTCCCCACCGTGCAGGTGTGAATGGGGAGAAGGCAGTGCAAAAGCTGCTCTCCCTCCCCTGCGGTGCAGGCTTGAAGGGGGAACAGCAGCAGGCTCCTTTTCCACACCCGTGTGCTGAGCTGTGTGGCAGCCCGCGCTGCAGTTGGGCTGGTGGGTGGCTGCTGGCTGGGTTCTTAGTGCCCAGTATGAAATGGTGAATGGACACTGTGTAGAAAAGCATAAACAGAGCAAGGGGAAAGGCGTGAGGTGCCCGCCTGGACAGAGCTCCTGCTGTGACTGAGTTCCTGTTTTGGACTCTCCTCGCTTTTGGTTGGCCACCAGAGCACATTGACGGCTCAAGCTCCCACCCACTAGGACCCCCAGATCCTTTTCCCCTTCACTGCCTTCCAACAGCTCAGTCCCCAACCTATACTGATTCCTGGGGTTGTTCTTTCCCAGGTGCCAGACTCCACAGTCGTCCTTGTTGAATTTTACTAAATCTCTTCCTGCTCAAGCCTCAGCCTGTCTAAGTCTGGCTGAATGGCAGCACCAGGGCAGAATAGAGCAGCAGGAGAACCCCTCTCGACCTACTGACCATAGCCCTTCCAGTACAGCCCAGAATGGCATTCTCGGTGCAGTCTGTTACGAACTGCCACACAGCAACGCAGGCGGCCCTGGGACTTTTTAAATCCAAACCGAAGCACTGCAGTGTGTCACCTGCCCTCTTGGAGCAGAACATGAACGCACGTACAAGGGATACCAACAGCAGGCCGGTGGTGACGGAAACCTGTGCCAAGCCAGCTCTCGGTGGGTGTCGCTGCCTCCCAGCCCTCGCCAGAAGCTGCCGGGGCCGCCGCTGCTGCCACCCACCCCCGCGGCTGGCTCGGCCTGCAAAGCTCTCCACGAGACACGATGCAGGGCAGCGAGGCGGCTGCTAACGGCACCGGCCGCGGGAGCACCTCCCTCATGCCGCAGGAGGACCCAGCCCGGCCGCTACCGCCGGCGTTCATTCGACCTTCTTCCTGCCGAGGGAGCTGCAGCTCTGCGCAGGTACTGCCCCGAGCGGGCGGCTGCGGTGAGCGCCGTGCTCGCCGGAGCGGGCGGCTGTAGGGGGCATCCTGCTCGCCGGAGAGGGCCGCGCTGGGCCGGGCCGGCCGGGGGCGGGCCCAGGCAGAAGGTCTCCTCCGTACAGGCGGAGCTGGGGCGGGCCCGCGCCTCTCGTTGCGGCCGCCGCCTTCTTTCCGGCGGTGCTGGCCCTGGCCTGTCGNGCTGCCATGACCGTAGCGGCAGCCTTCTTGCGTTTGTCCCTTCCCGCCCGCCCCAGCTCCTCCGCTTGCTCTCGCCTCCGCCCCGGCTGGCAGCCACAGAGCCGGGCCGCGGGACCTGCCGCCGCTGTGCCGGGCCGGGCCGCCTGCAGCGCTGCCTGTCCGGGGCCGCCTGCCTGTCTGGGGCTGCCTGCCTGCCTACCTGCTTGCCTGCCTGTCCGAGGCCNGCTCGCCGGAGCGGGCGGCTGTAGGGGGCATCCTGCTCGCCGGAGAGGGCCGCGCTGGGCCGGGCCGGCCGGGGGCGGGCCCAGGCAGAAGGTCTCCTCCGTACAGGCGGAGCTGGGGCGGGCCCGCGCCTCTCGTTGCGGCCGCCGCCTTCTTTCCGGCGGTGCTGGCCCTGGCCTGTCGTCCCGTGCTGGCGTGCGGGTAAGTGGCATTCCCTCCGCGGCTCCCGCCTGGCGGCGGCCAGAGGCGCACCCTGCCCCGCCCGCCACGGCTGCCCAGGGCTTCTCGACAGGCGGCGGCTGCGGCCTGCCCCGCGGGGCCAGCTCCCAGCCCAGGTCAGAGGCTGAGATGTGGGGGAAGGGAAGGCTGAGTCCCGGAGCGACTCTACGTAGCCAGGCTGTCTCAGGCCCGCCGCGGGGCTCCCGCGGGAGGCGGGCGGGAGGGCGAGCCGCAGCCGCGGGCTGCCATGACCGTAGCGGCAGCCTTCTTGCGTTTGTCCCTTCCCGCCCGCCCCAGCTCCTCCGCTTGCTCTCGCCTCCGCCCCGGCTGGCAGCCACAGAGCCGGGCCGCGGGACCTGCCGCCGCTGTGCCGGGCCGGGCCGCCTGCAGCGCTGCCTGTCCGGGGCCGCCTGCCTGTCTGGGGCTGTCTGCCTGCCTACCTGCTTGCCTGCCTGTCCGAGGCCGCCTGCCTGAGGCCGCCTGGCAGCTTGGGGCTGCTTGCCGGGGCTGCCAACCGCGCTCCCCCCACGCCACGGCGCCGCGTGGGTGCTGCTGCCCAGCCTGCTCCCTGGGGACGCCGCTCGCACCCGGGCGGGTTCACAGGCTCACGGGATGTAAGGGGTGGAAGGGACACAAAGAGATCGAGTCCAATATCCCTGCCAGAACAGGACCAGACAATCCAGCTCAGGGTGTGATATGAGGGAATCACAGAATCATTGAGGCTGGAAAAGACCTCTGAGATCTAGTCCAGCAGCTTAGGACCAAACCACGACATCAGCTTGGGGTTGGCGCTTGGAGGTTTCTTTAAGCTACTGCTTTTTTTCTCGTTGGTTCCACTCCCACATGGGCCCTTTCACGGACAATGGTGCCCTCAGGGGTGTCCTGCTCCTGCGTGGGCACCTTCACAGGCCACAGTCCACACAGGGATGTCTGTTGCCCAAGGTGGGCACTGCCTTTGGAGAGGGCATGGCCTTCCCCCTGCCTCTCCCTGTGTCCTCTGTGGCACACTGTCACATTTCCTCTGCTTCCCCCTGCACCTCTGCCACGGACAGCTTGTCCCTGTCTTCACTAAGCCAGAGCAAAGGCACTGGGGGCTCACCTGATGACACAGGGCAGCATTGGCAGGTGGTAGGGTTGATTCTTTGTCGAGCCAGCTGGAACTGGCCATGGTCAGCACAGGGCAGTTGATGGCCTCTGTTGTGCAGCCCCATGCTACCAAAACCTGTGTTTTATCCCCAACTGTAGTGGTTTGGGCATCCTGTCCTCCCTGCCTCCCTCAAGGATTCACCCAGACTAAACTCAGCTGGCTGGAAGTTAAGGAGTGAAGCTTTATATTCACAGCTTAGCACAATTTACAAGCACAGAAATACAATATATTAACAAATATTTACAACTAACAAATATTTACAACTATATACAGGAATATAGAAGTTAATACAGAAACACAAGACCCCTCCCAGCAACCAGAGTGCTCAGGAGGGGCTCCCAACCACCCTTCCACCTTCTTTCCACCCTCTCCGTTATCTCAGAATCTCTCTTACAGAATCACAGTGACACTCAGGTTGGCAAAGCCCCAGCATCACCAAGTCCAACCTAGAACCCTACTCTGCAATGTTCACCTTAAACATAACCCTAAGCCAAATCCAAACCACCCTTAGATATAGCCAGGGTGGGTGACTCCACCACCTCTCTGGGCAGCTCATTCCAGTCCCTGATCACTCTCTGTGAAAAACTTTTTTCCTGATATCCAATCTAAACCTTCCCAGCCTCAGCTTGAGGCCATTCCTCCCTGTTCTGTCTCCAGCCACCTGTATGCAGAGCCCAGCAGCAGCCTCAACACAGTGTCCCTTCAAGTAGCTGCAGACAGCAGTGAGGTCTCCCCCAGCCTCTTGNCAGCATCACCAAGTCCAACCTAGAACCCTACTCTGCAATGTTCACCTTAAACATAACCCTAAGCCAAATCCAAACCACCCTTAGATACAGCCAGGGTGGGTGACTCCACCACCTCTCTGGGCAGCTCATTCCAGTCCCTGATCACTCTCTGTGAAAAACTTTTTTCCTGATATTCAATCTAAACCTTCCCAGCCTCAGCTTGAGGCCATTCCTCCCTGTTCTGTCTCCAGCCACCTGTATGCAGAGCCCAGCAGCAGCCTCAACACAGTGTCCCTTCAAGTAGCTGCAGACAGCAGTGAGGTCTCCCCCAGCCTCTTGTGTTTCACACTAACCATCCCCAGCTCCCTCAGCTGCTCCTCATAAAATTTACTCTCCAGGCCCTTCCCCAGTTCTGTTGCCCTCCTCTGGACCTGCTCCAGCACCTCCACATCTCTCTTGTATTGTGGTGCCCAAAACTGAACACAACACTCAAGGTGTGGCCTCACCAGAGCCGAGTCCAAGAGGACAATCCCCTCCCTGCTCCTGCTGGACACAGCATTTTTAATCCCAGCCAGGATGTCATTGGCTTTCTTGGCTGCCTGGGCACACTGCTGGCTCCTGTTCAGCTGCCTGGGCACACTGCTGGCTCCTGTTCAGTTCCTGTCTATTACAATCCCCCAGAAATGTGCAAGGTTATCTGAAAGGTTAGCAAGAGGTGTTAGAAGCAGAATGATTAGTTGGGAAATCATAGAATGATGAGCCTTGAGTGAGCTGTCCTAGTGGGAGGTGTCCCTGCCTATGACAGGGAGTTGGAACTAGACAATCCTTAAGCTCCCTTCCAACCTTACCATTCTATGATCTCTTTGGGTCCCTCCCAACCCCTTACACCCTGTGAACATGGACTCTTGGTAGAACAAGGAATAATTGAGAAGTAGCAAAGTTTAACAGAAGGCTTGGGGAACAAATACAACTTGGGTGCTAAATTGCTGTCCACAGCAGAGCCTGTGCTTGCAGGCCTGGAAGGGGCTGGCTAAGAGCTGGCAAGAGTGCTGGTGGTGGTGAATGGCTGATGTAGTGCTGAGTCCTGCTCTTCTGTAGCCTCACGTGCCTGCTGCCTTGGGTGCCTCACAGAGTCTCCCACATGCATGCTGTTTCTAGCTGTACAAAATCTCTGCTTGCTCTTTAACCTCAAAATGCTGAAAGTGATTTGGTTTTCCCAAACTGTTGCAGGGTGCAGAGTCCTTGGAGCAAAGAGGATATTGATTGCTCTTAAGCAGACAGGACATAAGCCATTCATAAGCTCCTCAGGGCTTTCTATCCTACTCTGTGCCTTAACCATGGAAGCTGTAGAGATGAAGAGTGTGTCCTTGAAACGTCCTCACTCTGAGGATGATGTGCCCAGTGCAGAAGAAATTAAAAGACAGAAGGTCTCACCGAAGCCTAAGACAGGGAATGACTTGGGGCAGAGCATCCAGGCTGTAGCAGAGCAACCTGAGAAACCTCTGCTTGAGGACATGAAAAATGAAGTAATCCCCAATGAGATAAATGAGGATCAGGAAGATGAGGAACTGGAAGACAGTGATGAAGATGGAGATCCAGAGAGCTTTGCAGACATGATGAAGCATGGACTGACGGAAAGTGATGTTGGCATAACTAAATTTGTTAGCTCTCATGAAGGGTTTTCTGGAATCTTGAAAGAGAGGTAACTATGCCTTGTTCTCTGTGTTAATGCCTTGTGTTATGCAGCTCCTCTTTTGTTTTCAGACTCACAGGGTGCAGATGGATTATTTGCAACTGCTTGGGAGGTTCAGCACTTTCTTCTGGTGCTGAGGCTGAAAGCAAGGTTTAATGTGGGACTTAATGAAGGGAGCCTACAGGAAGGCTGGGGAGGGACTCTTGACAGGACAAGGGGAATGGGTTTGAAGTGGCAGAGGGGAGATTGAAAGTGGATGTTAGGAGGAAGCTGTTTGCAGTGAGGGTGGTGAGACACTGGCACAGGTTGCCCAGGGAGGTCTTTTGTGCTCCACAACCTCCCTGGAGGTGTTCAAGACCAGGTTGGAGGAGGCCTTGAGTGAGCTGTACTAGTGGAAGGTGTCCCTGCCTATGGCAATGGGATTAGAACTAGATGATCTTTGAGGTCCCTTCCAACCTTCCCATTCTATGATTCTATGACTTTTCTCCATTGCATTTTCTTTCCTATTTTTTTTTCCCTCCTCCTTCTTTCCTTTTTTTCAGTTCTTTCCTGTCCAATGGAATTCTGAAGAAAGAAGCTGTGTGATGGATACACAGGATTACACTTTGCTGCCTAACTGGATACATACAGCATAAAATTTATGTAGTGCTCCCACTTTCTGTCCCAATTTTCAGTGCTGATGCAAAGTGCTGATTAAGTCGTCCCTCTTTGGTTCTTTCCTTCCCCCTGACATTTTTTTTTTCTCCTTTGCTTTCCTCTGATCTCATTTTTTTGGTGCTAATGCCTTTCAACACCTGCCTTGTCAGATGGCACATTAAATTGCAGTCTGATGAGTTGTCATTTACAAAACATAAAAGGCAGTTTTATAACTGTGTGTGGAATTCATTGAATAGAATCATAGAATGGTAAGGTTGGAAGTGCTTCCATCCAGCCTGGAGCTGTGCTTGGGATTGTGCCTACCCAGGTGCAGGACCTTACACTTGGCCTTGTTGAATGTCATGAAGTTGGCCTGGGCACAGCTCTGCAGCTTGCTCAGGTCCCTCTGGATGGATCCCTCCCCTCTAACAAGTGCCACACAGCTTGGTGCCATCTGCAGACTTGCTGAGGCTGCACTGATTCCTCTGCCCATGGAAATAATTCCTGAGTGAGTTGGGCTAACAAACAGCTTCTCGTGGAATGCCTTTACACGAGGTGGGGTTTGTGTTTCTTGGTTGGTTGGTTTGTAATTTCAAATTTAATGCCTGTTTCTCCCTGTCAGATACTCTGATTTTGTTGTCCATGAAATAGGCAAAGATGGACGTGTCAGCCACTTAGATGACTTTTCTGTTCCAGTGGATGATGAGGTAAATTTCGAGGTAACGATTCAGTAGTTGTGCTCTGTTTAACGAAGCTGTTGCAAGGCTGAAAGTTGTTCCCTGGGAGTTACTGAGTGTTTGTTTTTCTTCCCCCAAATATCTCTTAGGACCCATCAGAAGAAACATTTACAGTTTTGTCAGAGGAAGATAAACAGCGTTTAGAGGAGCTCCAGCTTCTTAAGAATAAAGAAACCAGTGTTGCCATAGAGGTAAAGTCAATGAATCACACTGCTGGTGGGGGGGGGATAGGGTGAGAGCCTGAGGAGATGTGTGCAGCCCAGTGCTGTGAGATGGAAGAGCAGTTTGAACATCAGGTAATGATAAAATGTTTCCCATTTCAAGTTGAGTCCTCTAAAGCTTTACAGGCTACACTCCAAGTCACCCACAGGCTGGCACTCTGATTTCTGTGGGGCTGCACTCAAAGCGTGTCTGAATTTCTGAGGTGTTCATAGAACCATAGAATGGGAAGGTTGGAAGGGACCTCAAGGATCAGCCAGTTCCAACCCTCTGCCATGGGCAGGGACACCTCCCACTAGCACAGGGCACTCAAGGCCTCATCCAGCCTGGCCTTGAACACCTCCAGGGAGGGAGCAGCCACAACCTCCCTGGGCAACCTGTGCCAGTGTCTCACCACCCTCACTGTAAAAAACTTTCTCCTGACATCCAGTCTAAATCTTCCCTCTGACACTTCAAACCCATTGCCCCTTGTCCTCTGTCGTTGCAAGACCTTGTCAATAGTCCCTCCCCAGCCTTCCTGTAGCTCCCTTCAGATCCTGGAAGGCTACTCTAAGGTCCCCTGGAAGCCTTCTCCTCTCCAGGCTGCAGACCCCCAACTCTCTCAGCCTGTCCTCACAGCAGAGCTGCTGCAGCCCTCTCAGCATCTTGGTGTCCTCCTCTGGACCCTCTCCAACGCTTCCATGTCCTTCCTGTGCTGGGGGCTCCAGAACTGCACACAGTTCATTTTGTTTCTGCCTGGGTGTGTTATTACCACAGGTAATTGAAGACACCAAAGAAAAAAGAACAATTATCCATCAGGCTGTCAAGGCCTTGTTCCCTGGACTGGAGACTAAAACAGAAGATCGAGATGGGAAAAGATTCATCATTGCTTATCATGCTGCTGGGAAGAAGGCACTGGCAAGTGAGTTTCAGTCTGGGGGAAGCTGGGGGAAAAACTAAATGCTAAAGTTGCCTTCAGAGTGAGGTTAGTAAGTACTTCAAGTTGTAAAGGGTTAACCCTCCTGGTGGGGGGGAATGGTCAGAACTTGACCCTTCGTCTGCTTGACCCCATGTGTAGGGTTTAGCCCACTCCCACTTCCTGTCTGGACCCCTATATAAACAGGAACTTACTTTCTCTTTCTTTCTTTCTCTCTTTCTCTCTTTCTCTCTTTCTCTCTCTCTTTCTCTCTTTCTCTCTCTCTTTCTCTCTTTCTCTCTTTTTCTCTCTTTCTCTCTCTCTTTCTCTCTTTCTCTCTTTCTCTCTTTCTCTCTCTCTCTTTCTCTCTCTCTCTCTTTCTCTCTCTCTCTCTCTCTTTTTTCTTTTTTTCTCTCTTTCTCTCTTTCTCTCTTTCTCTCTTTCTCTCTTTCTCTCTTTCTCTATCTCTGTCTCTATCTCTGTATCTCTATATATATCTCTGTCTCTATATTTCTCTATCTCTCTCTATCTGTATCTTTTTCTATATCTATCTCTCTCTCTGGGTCTCTCTGTCTATCTCTCTATCTCTGTCTATCTCTCTCTCCATCTCTCTATCTCTAGCTCTCTCTCCATCTGTCTATCTCTCTCTCTATCTCTCTCTGTCTCTATCTATCTCTATCTCTCTTTCTCTCCTCATGGCCTGCATGCCCAACACCACTCTGATTCCTGTTCTCTTGTCTCACCACGTGGCCAGTCTCTACCACAGGGTGGACATCCACTGCCATCCATCTGGTTGTATGTATATTTTGTATCTTGTTTTCCCTTCCTTATACCTATTTGTAACTCCCCTACCTTAAATACCTTTTATTGTTAAAGTGGTGCCCAACGTGGGGCTCGAATCCATGACCCTGAGGTTCTCATGCTCTACCAACCAAGTTACTGTATTGGTTTGACTTTAGCTTCCCAGGGGACTCAAAAATATATATCTGACAGAAACCAATACAGCAATCATAGATTCATAGAATGGGAAGGTTGGAAGTGACCTCAAAGATCAGCCAGTTCCAACCCCCTGCCATAGGCAGGGACACCTCCCACTGGTACAGGGCACTCAAGGCCTCTTCCAGCCTGGCCTTGAACACCTCCAGGGAGGTTGTGGAGCACAGAAGCACCCAATGTGATCAAAGACTGTCCACTGTGTCACACACTGTGCCACACAGCTTGGTGCCAGCTGCACACTTGCTGAGGCTGCACTGATTCCTCTGTTCATGGCACTGACAAAGATGTTCCACAGCACTGGTGCCAGCACTGACCCCTGAGGGAGCCACTTGGCACTGGTCTGCAGGTGGACCTTGTGCCCTTGATCACCACTCTGTGTGTGTGTGCAATAGTAGGATGCCTTCCCCTCTCCCACCCCTTTGGAAAGGAGGAAAGAAAGGAGGAGACAGAAGGGGTGAAACTACCCAAAGAACAGCCTGGCTATGATTTGGAAGTTAAAAGGAAAACTTTAACAACAAATAAAAGGTATTTAAGGTAGGGGAGTTACAAATAGGTATAGGGAAGGGAAAACAAGATGCAAAATATACACACAACCAGATGGATGGCAGTGGATGTCCACCCTGTGGTGGAGACTGGCCACGGGGTAAGACAGGAGAACAGGAACGAGGGTGGTGTTGGGCACACAGGCCACGAGGAGAGAGAGCAACAGGAAGCTCCTGTTTATAAAGGGGGTCCAGACAGGAAGTGGGAGTGGGCTGAACACTACACCTGGGATGGAGCAGATGTGGGGTCAAGTTCTGATCACTCCCCCCCACCCAGGAGGGTTAACCCTTCACACAAGTGTACTTTCTGATGTGCTCTGGCTTTGCTTCTTCCTCTTTGCAACTGAGGCAGCCAATCCAAAGCGATCAGCAGCACAGAGAGTGCCTCAAGTGTAAATTTCTGCTTCCTCCCCACCCCAAATCATTGGTAAAATACAACTGTGTTAGAAAGGAGAGAATCTTTTGCTGTTTCTGTGAGGATAGGGAGAACAGAGGCTTTATTTTCAGTGTTGTTTGCACTTAGCTTTCGTGAGCTGTGTGTGTAAGTGTGTGCTGAGGGAGAGGTTGTAGCTGCAAGGCTCACACTGCACTGCCAGTCCCTGCAGTCCTGGCACTCTGGAAAATCCATGACACAGTTCTCAGTGACTTGGATAGAGACAATCCCCTTAGTTGTTTTCTCCAAGTTTTATATGACCATAGTATCTGCCAGGGTCTGTAAGGCTACTGCAGCTTCCAGGCCTAATTATGGCTGCAGGAGATTGTCTCTATCAAGGGTAAATCACAGTTATTGGTTTTGAATAATGGGAGTAATGAAGGATTTCCAAACCAAAGTGTTGCCCACCTTAATCTTGCCGAGTACTGTTCTTGTTACTGGGCTGAATGAGTGAGTTTGACATCATTGGAAGTTGTGACAAAGTCATTGCTGCTGTGGATGGAGAGGGTCCCACATTTAACAAAAGCTATTAAGGGTTGAGCTGATGACATGCCTGTGTAATTTCAGCCTTCTGCAGACTCCAGTCTGTCACCCTAGCACTTTCTAAAGATGAGGGAGATGGGGAAAGGGTATGGAGACAATTTGAAGCTGGAAATAACTCCATCTCCACATTCAAGTCAGCTACTGTGCTTTTGAGACTCGTTCTAAGCAAACGTGGGCTCATTGTGCTGTTATTGGTACAATGATACTGTGTTTATGTGTTTTCTTTAACCACAATGATCAGATGTCTGTGTTTGCATGCTTCATGCATGGAGTATCTCTACTTAACCAGCACAAGATTTTCCTCAGCTAGTTTTGCTTTGTTGGTTTGTAATGATTTCACTTCCACCTTTTCCTTCTGCGGCTTTAACCATCGTTCCAGTCAAGTGGTTGTTACTAAGCTGAGCAGTCTGTTCGAAGAGAGGCTGGATGGAAGAGTTTAAACATTTGAAACACACTGAGAAGAATTCAGTGAAGCATCTCTGGGATTAAAACGTGACCTGGAGCACCATCTTGTGATGCAGAGAAGCATCACCTATTTAAACTTGGCTTCCTAAGTTGTGACGCTCCAAACGCCTGCGCACGTTGCTGATGTGTGCAGCTGCAGTGAGGGCACCTAAATGGCAGTGAATGTAGGATTTCATAAGAGTACAAGTTCCTTTAGCCAGGATTAAATTCATCTTTTATGTTTGGGTAGGCATTTCTGTGCCTGCCACTTCTGTTGTACTGAGTGGATTCACCAGGCAAGAGATGTTTTGGCAGTGTAGAATATGTGACTGTTAGCAGACTTTTGATGATGGTGATGTAAAAAGGTTACCAACCATACTTTCCTACAACTTCAAAAAGCTGCTTGATGTCTTTATGAACCTTACACCTAACATACTTCAAGCCCTGCCTCACTAAATTGTCAGTAAGCTGTTTCATCCTTGTCTGCAGACAAAGTTTGTTGCACCTCCAGCTGCAGCTTTCCGTACGTTCGCCCTTTGCCTCTGCACGATTCCATCGCGTCACCGTCCAAATTGTTCCCATCCACCACCTAACTGTTGGATGCTCCCTGAAGCATAAACAATCCCATAACCATAATCCTGCATGTTCACCTCCAAAACCCTTTTGACAATCTAAAAATTAAATGCTGCTCTTTTATGCTCTTTATGCTCTGCACTGGGACAGAGGTCAGAACTGCGACAGGTAAGAGCTCCGGACATTTCATGCTAACAAAATGAAATGCCAGCCATTGTGACCTCCTGAATAGTGAGGAGATTGGCCCAGCTAGGAACTGTTCTTTTAAAAACCCTGCACATACAGAGAGCTGAGAAGTCCTTCAAACAGCCAAGAATGTGGCTTTGTCCTAGTGCAGTCCAGGCAGCACTTACTGAAGACAGACGCTGGAATGTTCCCTCCCTGCAGGTGTTCCAGGCCAGGCTGGGTCAGGCCCTGAGGGACCTGTGTTGGTGGGAGGTGTCCCTGCCCATGGCAGGGGAGTTGGAACTGGACAATCTTTGAGGTCCCTTCCAACCTTACCACTCTATGATTCTGTGATTGTAAGAGGAGGCTTAGAGGGGGCCTTAGCACTCTTACAACTACCTAAAAGGAAGTTGGAGTCTGGGGGTTTGGATCTGCTCCCAGGCAACTTGTGACAGGACAGGAGGGCATGGCCTGCAGCTGTGCCAGGGGAGGGTTAGGTTGGATGTTAGGAAGCAATTCCTCATGGAAAGGTGATTGGGCACTGGAGTGGCCTGCCCAGGGAGGTGGTGCACTCACCATCCCTGGTGAAAAGATTGACTGTGACATCTGGTGGCTGGGGTTAACTGCTGTGGTGGTGTTGGGTCCTAGCCTGGGCTTGATGATCTCAGAGGTCTTTTCCAGCCTCAGTGATTCTGTGATCAATCTTCCTTCCCAGTAATGCCATCAACAGTGGATCATAGAAGGGAAGCTTTATCTGGGGAGGATTTTGTGTGCCACAAAGAGTTTGCTTTCCTTTCCAGGCAGTGACTGTAGTGGCTGTACAGCATTGTAGCAGCAGCTGAAGTTGCCCTCTGGCATTCTCTGAACGCAGCATGGTACCTGCCTCACATTCTTTGTTAGTGTCTCTGTTGTGCTGGGTTTCTCTCTCCCATAGCACTTAAAAATCAAAGTCACCTTAAACTATTTTTTGTGAGAACACTTTTTTTTCTTTAGGCTTTTGTGGTGCTGCAATCCATGCTTTGAGGTGACAGGAAAAGCAATCCTACAGCAATACCAAGTGTGTTGTGTTAGCACTATGAACAGTGCTTGTGATCTTCCCACCAGCAGGGCTCTGCTGCTGGTGTCCTCATCTGCTCATTTGCTAGTGATAGGATGAAAGAGAAGTTTCCAGCCCAGTGGCAGGGGAGAAGGTCTTCTGCAGTGTGGTGGCAGTTGTCACTCTTCTTTTTTCTTTTCCCTTTTCCCTTTTTGTTTTTCTTTTCTTTATTCTTTTCCTTTTTTTTTCCCTTTTCCTTTTGTATTTTTCCCTTTCTTTTTTATTTTCCGCTTTTCTTTTTTTATTTTCCCCTTTCCTTTACTTTTTCCTTTTCCTTTTCTTTTTTTTTGTTTTCCTTTTCATTTTCTTTTTTACTTTTTCCTTTTAATTTTCTATTTTATTTTTTCCTTTTTTATTTTTCCCTCTTCCTTTCCCCTCTTCCTTTCCTTCTCCCTCTTCCTTTCCTCTCCTCCTTTCCTTACCCTCTTCATTCCTCCCCCTTTATCCTTCTCCCCACTTTTCTTTCCCCCCTTTTCCTTTTCCCGTCTTTTCCTTCCCCCCTTTTCCTTCCCCTCCTTTTCCTTCCTCCCT
>VWZE01026012.1:153885-178936 GCA_013396675.1 Eubucco bourcierii | reverse complement strand
CACTTGGCCTTGTTGAATGTCCTGAGGTTGGCCTGGGCACAGCTCTGCAGCCTGTCCAGGTCCCTCTGGATGGATCCCTGCCCTCTAGCAAGTCGACTGTGCCTGGGAGGGGCTCCCAACCACCCTTCCACCTTCTTTCCACCCCTGTCTCTTATCCCAGAATCTGCCTTACGTGCAAGGTGGGTTAGAAGCAGAGTGATGAATTGGGTTACACAAAGCAGAAGCAGTTAAGAGAGCAGAAGCCCAGGGAGAAACACAGACACCAACTGCCTTATCTATGTCTGTGTCTTTGTTTTCATACATCTCAGCAAGCCTATGAGTGCAGCAGACATCACCACTGTTTGCTTTTCACAGCCTAGCATCTAATTTCTCTCATTAAAACATTCCAGTGAGCCTCAAACCAGCACACATTGAGTTGACACACAAAGCTTTACCAGTAGGTGCACCATAAACATTGCTTTACCTTACGACAAAATCAATTCCATTTCAGCTATGACTACCAAATAGAATTGATAAATACTATTGTAAATATCCACTCATGGGAAATAATGAAACATATGAATTTTATTCTGAATAATAACAATAATAACAAACTTTTCTGTATGTTATGTAAATATGCACTCATGTGAAATAATCATAGAACCATAGAACAGTAAGGTTGGAAGAGACCTCCAGGATCATCTAGTTCCAACCCCCTGCCATAGGCAGGGACACCTCCCACTAGCACAGCTCACTCAAGGCCTCCTCCAACCTGGCCTTGAGCACCTCCAGGGAGGGAGCAGCCACAACCTCCCTGGGCAACCTGTGCCAGTGTCTCACCACCCTCACTGCAAACAGCTTCCTCCTAACATCCAGTCTAAATCTCCCCTCTGCCACTTCAAACCCATTCCCCTTGTCCTGGCATTGCAAGCCCTTGTCAATAGTCCCTCCCCAGCCTTCCTGGAGCCCCCTTCAGATCCTGGAAGGCTACTGTAAGGTCTTCTGGAAGCCTTCTCTTCTCCAGGCTGCAGAGCCCCAACTCTCTTAGCCTGTGCTCACAGCAGAGCTGCTACAGTCCTCTCTGTCGCCTCCTCTGGACCCACTCCAACACTTCCATGCCCTTCAATGAAGGAATGAAACATATGAATTTTATTCTGAATAATAACAATAATTACAAACTTTTCTGCATCTTATAAAGGGAGGTTGTTGCATATGATGATCCCAGAATCCCATTATTCATTACGGATTTGGATAAGCTCGAAGGAAAACCTTTACCAGTTCTTCCTACAGGTGAGTTGATTTTTCTGCTGCTGTTTGCTGAAAGAAGTTGGATCTGGCTGTTGCTGTGATCCACTTCAGACTGAGAGCTCTTTCAAGTAGGGGGAATGGAGGAAGGCTGGAGCAAAGCTGGAGCAAAGCTGGAGGTGGGGAGATTCAGCCTGGAGGTGAGGAGGAAGTTCTTCAACATGAGAGTGGTGAGAGCCTGGCAGGGGTTGCCCAGGGAGGTGGTTGAGGCCCTGTCCCTGGAGGTGTTTAAGGCCAGGCTGGATGAGGCTGTGGGCAGCCTGATCTATTGTGAGGTGTCCCTGCCCATGGCAGGGGGCTTGGAATTAGATGATCCTTGTGGTCCCTTCCAACCTTGACTGATTCTAAGTAAGAATTGTCATTTAACTCTCCTGCTAAATAATGGAATTAAAGAGATTCAACAGTAGGTATGAGAATCAGGATCTTTATTGCTCAAGTGCCAGCAGTTCTGCCAGCAGCTTTTATTGACTGCTGTGTTTGCTTACAAGCATCTGTAAAATTGGGTAAATGATTCAGAATCTCCCTGAAATCACAGAATCACAGAATGGTAAGGTTGGAAGGGACCTCAAAGATCATCTAGTTCCAACCCCCTGCCATAGGCAGGGACACCTCCCACTAGTAGAGGTCACTCAAGGCCTCATCCAAGAAATGAAGCCACGAATTGTCTGCATGCACAGGTATGTATTGTTTGTGCTCAGCAAAAGAAACCACTCGAGTGCTTGACAGGATTCAGTGGAGACTTTTATGTAACAGGTCACAGGGCCTTCAGCTTTTGAGACAAAGGGTTTCAGTTTTGAAAGACCAAGTTTGATTTGCTTTTAAGAGAACTCAGAAAAATGCCACTTTCTTTTGTGAGAAAGCCTTCTAAAGGTGCCACTGTGGATTGCAAGGTGGAGTGTGGTGGTGTCTTTGCTTAGCGGGCTGGGGACTTGATGGCAGCAAATCTCAGTCCAGTTCAGATGGTGTTCAGAGCAAACCATTGCTTGTGCTTTCAGTAACTCTTGTTTTGTGTCTCCTCTTGCCTCTTACAATAGATGGCAAATTCAGGGCTCTCAAGATGGAGTTCTCCCTTCCGCCATCGACTTACGCTACCATGGCCATTCGAGAGGTGCTGAAAATGGACACGAGCATTAAAAACCAGACGCAGCTGAATACTACCTGGCTGCGCTAAGTGAGCTGCTAGCACAGCTCACACACATAAAGAGCCTTCTCCTATTTGTGTGTTCTCTATAAACCTTTAAAGATTGGCAGCTCACTCAAGATTTGTATTTTTTTAAGCTTTTTTTAGTGCCAGCATTTACCTTCACTGATCATTTGCAAGGTGGTGGCTGTGAGAGAGGTTTTAGCAACTGGTGCTTTTTAATGAGCTGCTTGAGTTGTCATGTGGGTGCAGTGTAAGACATGGGCTCACTCTCATTTCAGACCTGGAAGGGTGTCTGCCTTTCTTTTTGTTCATTCCTGGAAAGCACTGAGTCTTTCCATCACTTCAGCACACCATTAAATCTCTTCAGCACACCATTAAATCTCTTCAAGCACATGGAATTGCATCGTGGGATCGTCAGAGTGAAATGGATGAAGATTTGTTGCTGGTACCATTTCAGCTGATACAACTGAGGAGTCCATTAAAACCAAGGGGGTTTTGATGTGCTGGTTTTGGAGGATTCAATTACAACCAAGGGTTTGGTTTTTTGATGTGCTGGTTTTGGAAGATTCAATTAAAACCAAGGGTTTGGGATTCTTTTTATTTGCTGGTTTTGGAGGATTCAGTTACAACCAAGGGGTTGTTTGGGTTTTTATGTGCTGGTTTTGGAGGATTCAATTACAACCAAGGAGTTGTTTTTTTAATGTGCTGGTTTTGGAAGATTCAATTACAACCAAGGGGTTGCTTGTTTTTCTTGTGTGCTGGTTTTATTAGGTGGTCTTGTGATTGAGAAATGCTTATGGTTTACTATTACCTGTGCCAAAGAACAGCTGCTGACAACAAATTAACGCAGACGTCAAAGCACCCATCAGGAATTGCTTCCTTTACTCTTTCTTTTCTATTGCCGGCAGGGCATGGGTCTGCCTTCCGGTAGGAAAAAAAAAAAAAGGAAAATATTATAAAGCTGTTCTTAAAGACGTTTTCAGCCTCTTTTCAAACCAAATTAAAACAACAAACCCTGCGTTGCTAAAATAACTTGAATCGAAGGCAGCTACCGCCGCTGCGAGCCTCCAGCCTGTGCTCGCCCACGAGAGGCCGCGGCCCGAAGCGGCGGAGGCTCCTTCACCAGCGGAGCTGCCCTCACATCGCAAGCGGGAGGGCGCCGCAGGGCGCTGACACCGCTCACGTGATGAGAGCTGAGGCGCTGCGCTCACGTGACGGCTCGCGCTGCTGACGCGGCAGGGGCGGGGCCGTACGGCGGCTCGCAGGCCCCGCGGGCGCAGGGCTGGAGGCGGCTGCGGGGAGCTGAGGGCAGCAAGCGGCCCGGGGAAGCTCTCGGTCTAGTCTTGGCGGGACCGGTGTGGATTGCGCTCCTCGTCATCCCACGTTCCGCTGCCTGCGCCCGCTCCTGCCGGCGGGGTCCTTGCTGGGTGCTGTGCAGCATGTGATCAATAGCCGCAGCTGCGGGGCCGAGCTTGGAGCAGCAGCAGAAGGACTTGCCGAGGCTGAGGGGGTACGAGACTGCTTCGCCACCTCATCTGGGCCCTGGGCGCCGCTGGGCCTCGCCTAGAGCCTCCACGGGGTCCGAAGAGCCTTCTAACGCTCCTTGAAACTAGCTGGTGGCTCATTAGTCATCGGTTGGTATCTCTGGAACATCCTAGACTGTATGAAAAGGTAACACAGAACACTGCTTGTTGTCTTCCTTCTCGCATATGTATGTACGTGTGTGTATGTATATATATATATATATATGTATGTAGGTGTGTGTATGTATATATATATGTATGTATGTACGTGTGTGTAGTGTGTGTATGTATGTATATATATGTATGTATGTACGTGTGTGTATGTATGTGTATATATGTATGTATGTACGTGTGTGTATGTATGTGTATATATGTATGTATGTACGTGTGTGTATGTATGTGTATATATGTGTGTATGTGAGTGTGTTTGTATATGTGTGTGTATATATATGTATGTGTAGATGTGTGTGTATCTATATATATGTATATATGTATATGTGTATCTACATATATGTGTAGATGTGTGTGTATGTATATGTGTAGATGTATGCGTATGCATCTGTATATGTGTAGATAAGTGTGCATCAATATATATGTGTAGGTGTGCATGTATCTACATGTGTGTGTGCATATGCATCTACAGATGTGTGTAGATGCACACGCGTCTGCATATGTGTGTAGATGCACGTGCATACATGTGTAGGTGCGTGTGTGCATCTATGTGTATGTGTATATACATATATATGTACATATGTATATATATTTTTTCCTGGTCTTTCTAATTGACTTCTGCAGATTGCCTGAGTAGAAGCTACATTTACATTGAACTGCGTTAGATAAAATGTACAGCTTTGGTGAGGCAGAAATTAAACTGATCTCCCCTCGCTAGTTAGCACCTGCATGTGCGAGCAGGCTTTTATCAGCTCTCAGCTAAGCCTGAAGCCAGCAAGTTGTCTCGCTTAAAGCAGTACACTTAGTGCATGCTTTGACGTTTCAAATTGAACTGCTCAGTGGTTGATGAAGTTTTGTGTCCTCAGTAGATCAATAGTTGCTTGTGCTGACTTAGCGGTGGCTAATGAAAACTTGTCTCCTCAGCATTGCAGAGAAAGAAAACATGGCAACCATTGCTGGCAGGAAGGAGGTCACTAGAGATCTGGATCGTTGTGACATCCCATATTATGTCTCTGAATTTGTGGAAAGAGAAGTTGGAAATGACTATGATTCTTTGAGGAAGCTAGACAGCCTTATTGATCAGCTGTCTGAGAATAAGAAGCAATTAGAAGAACAGGTCAGCATCTTTCTTTTTTCTTCTGGATGTGCTGTGTGGCTGCTGAAGTACACTTAACTAAGGCAATGTGTTAACACCTCAAACAGCACCGTGCCACACCGTGTGGTGTTTTTATCTCGGCCTTCTCTCTGGCTGCAGGTGCTTACAGTTTCATCAGAAGTCCCTAAAAGAATTCAGAACGCCTTAAAGAATGCAGAGGACTCTGAAAAGTCCTTGAGCCGGCTTCTAGAGGAAGAGACTCTCCTGTCTGAGTCAATCAGTAGCCACTTACTGAAAGCTCAGCCGTGGATGGAGGATCTCGATGTGCTGATCAGCCAAGTAGACGAGATCGAGCGACACTTGGCCTATCTGAAATGGATCTCACGGATAGAAGAGCTAAGGTAAAGATTCTGGGATTGCTAACCAAGTTGGATCATTAAATGCTTCAGACACAAGGAAGTCTTATCTTCAGTTTTCAATATACAAGTGATGTTCTTCAGTTTTAGCTTTGGTTTTCAACATAAAAATGCTGCTTTCCTGTTCCCTTCAATGCGTTTTTGGCCTTCTTGTGTTCTATAGCGATAGCATTCAGCAGTACCTGATGACCAACAACGTTCCGGAGGCAGCCAGTACTCTAGCATTCATGGCAGAACTGGATATCAAGCTTCAGGAGTCATCTTGTTTTCATCTCCTCACATTTGTGAGATCCACTGTTAAATTCTGGCATAAAATCCTTAAGGACAAATTGTCTAGGTAAGGGATGTGCTGTCGCTCCTCTGTCGTTGCGCTGTGCTGCGCGCTCGCCTTACGGTGCTTGCTTTGCCTTGCAGCGACTTTGAAGAGGTACTGACCCAGCTTCACTGGCCCTTTGTGGGGCCACCACAGTCTCAGGTGTTTGGCCTTGCTGCCCCAACGACTCCTCCAGATGTATACAACAATTTGGAGATGTTGTTTTGTCAGCTTCTGAAGCTGCAGACCTCGTATCCTTTTAGCTAGTTGTGATGTGTTTTAGTGAGAACCATACATGGCAGCGTGGTGTATCTTAGTGAGAACCATAAATGTCACAGGTGCAGGGTCCCCAGGAGAATGATGTACAATTTTGGTTTTCCCTAAAGACAGAAGATAACTTGAAGTTTTGTTACTTCTGTATTAATTTTACAGTCGGGTTTAGAATCGTAGAATCAGTCAGGGTTGGAAGGGACCACAAGGATCAGCCAGTCCCAGCCCCCCTGCCATGCCCAGGGACACCCTACCCTAGATCAGGCTGTCCAGAGCCTCATCCAGCCTGACCTTGAACACCTCCAGGGATGGGGCCTCAACCGCCTCCCTGGGCAACCCCTGCCAGGCTCTCACCGCTCTCACGCTGAAGAACTTCCTCCTCATGTCCAGTCTAAATCTCCCCACCTCCAGCTTTGCTTCATTCCCCCCAGTCTTGTCACTCCCTAATAACCTAAGAAGTCCCTCCCCAGCATTTTTGTAGCCCCCTTTCAGATCCTGGAAGGCCACAAGAAGGGCACCTGGGAGCCTTCTCCAGACTGCACAGCCCCAACTCTTTCAGTCTCTCCTCACAGCAGAGCAGCTCCAGCCCTCTGAGCATCCTCGTGGCCCTGCTCTGGACACCTTCCAGCATCTCAAGAGAGATATGGAGGTGCTGAAGCAGGTCCAGAGGAGGGCAAGGAAGCTGGGGAAGGGCCTGGAGAATAAATGTGATGAGGAGGACTGAGGGAGCTGGGGATGGTTAGTGTGAAAAAGAGGAGGCTGAGGGCAAACCTCACTGCTGTCTACAACTACCTGAAGGGACATTGTGGAGAGGCTGCTGCTGGGCTGTGCTCACAGATAGTTGGAGACAGAACAAGGGGGAATGGCCTCAAGCTGAGGCTGGGGAGGTCTAGGTTTAGGTTGGTTGCCTAATACTGCCCTCAATTAGTAAGAACTGAAGACCTAAGAACTGTTGATTTGTATAAAGCTATTCTATTGAAACGGGAGAATTCAACAGCTCAGTTTATCCTTGACTGCAACACTTACAGAGATGAGCTGTTAACCAAACCTAAACAGTTGCCAGAAAAGTACTCTTTACCCCCATCACCACCCATTATCCTTCCAATGCAGATCATGCTGAATCCTCTGCAGAAAAGATTCAAGTACCATTTCACTGGGAACAAACCAACCAATGTTTTAAGCAAGGTATGGCAGAAAGCAGTTTGGGGTTTGTTTAGGTTTTATTTCTTTGCACACCTGCTTCTTTAGGCAGCAGGTAGATTGCCATATTTAAGTTGTACAGCTTTAACCCTTCACTTTGTGGGGTTTAGGTTCTTCAATACCATGCAGTTCTTGTGCCTACCTAAGTGTGGACAGACATCAAGGTAGCACTTGGAGACCTTCCAGATGCACAAGGGCTTTCAGTGACCCAGGCAATATTTCACCTTTGCCTGGCTGCATTACTGCAATCTTAGCTTGACTCCCATTGTTTCAGAAGTTGCAGTTAACTACCTCTGTCTGCTCAGAAATGCTTTTGCACAGTTCCTTATTACTCAAGCTCAAAGGCTGTACAAAGCTGCAGCTTGGGTTTTTGGCAGTGTGTTTTGCTGCCTTTGTGTAACTGAGAACTTTGGATTCTGCTGTTACAGTCTAAACACACTCATGTAAGGCATTAGATAATTTATTTTCTGGGTTGCAGGTTTATTTTGCCATACAACAAGATGCCCAGTTTACCAGTGGGGAACTGACTGGCTTGTAGGAATTATCTTCAAAGGCTTTTTGTCTGTGAATTATCACTGGAACAGGTTTCAGTGTCTTAATGCTGCTGGAATACATCTGGAGCTGTTGTGTAGTAGTTCAGGTACACAGGTCTGTGCCCTTGTGTTGACAGTCTCAGGTATATTCAAACAGTTGCAATCTTGATAGTTGCTACTCCAGTGCTTTCCAAATTCATGTTACATGTGTTAGTGAGGGAGGGGTTTTCTTTTACTCATAAGCAAACAAGGAAGATTACATTCAAGAGGACATTTAGGAGCAAGAGGTGAGTAACTTGATAGTTGCTACTCCAGTGCTTTCAAAAATTGCATTACATGTGTTAGTGAGGAAGGGGTTTTCTACTCTTAAGCAAACAAGGAAGATTACATTCAAGAGGATATTTAGGAGCAAGAGGTGAGTAACTGTTCTAAAAAGCTTGTGAGGAAGAGTTTACAGGTAATTTGGTGTCAGATCAGAAAATTACTCCAACAGGGCCATGCTCAAATCAGATGTGGTGGTGTGGTTTGGTTTGGTTGGGGGTTTTGTTTGTTTATTTTGTTTTACTTTCCCCAAATAATAACTTGGATTAAAGAAAACCCCCATGTAAAACACTTGATAGACATCAGCATGAAAGGGATTATGAGTATTTCAGGGAACAAGCTCAGAGTTCACAATGATCTTGGCAAGCTGGGGAGTGTCAAAAAAAATAGCAGACAAGTGAAAATTAACACAGAAAGGAAAAACAGACACAGAAAATAAGTGCAGTCCAACAGAAGGTCACAAGGGCAGTTCAGGAGATCCTCTGGCTGCTGGTCATGAGGACAGGCTCCTTCTGCTTGCACTAACACTAACTGAAGTTACCATACCCCAGGTCTGGAACCTCAAAAAGCTTAAAGGCATTGAAGTGTGAAATGAGAAGGTGAAAGATTTCCCACCCTCAGGGGAAAACTGGAGTTGAGGGTGGATACAGTGACAGTAAGAATAGAGCTTTTTTGCTGTATCACAGGATCAGAGGTTGGAAGGGACCCAAAATGCTCATCCAGTCCAACCTCCCTGCCAGAGCAGGACAGACAATCCAGCTCAGGTCACACAGCAGCACATCCAAGCAGGCCTTGAAAGGCTCCAGAGAAGGAGCCTCCACAGCCTCTCTGGGCAGCCTGTGCCAGGGCTCTCTCACACTTACAGTAAAGAGCTTGCCCCTTGTGTTGAGATAGAACCTCCTCTGCTGCAGCTTCCATCCATTGCTCCTTGTCCTACCTCAGGGACCAAGTGAGCAGAGCCTATCCCCCCTCTCCAGACCCCCAGCCCTCAAAAGATTTATAACCATTGATTAAAATAAAGACCTGATAGAAGAAGGATAGAAATGTGTGGAGCAGAAGAGAGGAACTCCTGAGTGAAAAAGCAGTAAAGTAGGCAGAGATAAAAATGGAGGCTTTGGCCAAGAAGAAACAGAATAATTATTGTGTTAAAGATGGAGATAATTTTCTGCTGCTACTTTTATGAAAACTTAAGTAGAAGACAAAGATTTGTGTGATCTGAGATGCAGAGAAGGCAGGGGAGGAGACTGGTTATTTTCAGAAGTTTGACTTAAAATATTGATGTCACTTGAGGAAATGTTGTTTGGTTGCATTTCATTGTTTCTTTTCTTTTTAAAACCAGCCTGAGTGGTATTTAACACAAGTGCTTATGTGGATTGGAAATCATGCAAAGTTCCTTGATGACAAAATCCAGCCAATACTGAACAAGGCAGGATCTTCAGTCAATGCTGGGGTAAGCACTTCCACTTCCAGGGAGGACACTGAACTGTTGGAGTGGGTCCAGAGGAGGCCACCAAGATGCTGAGAGGACTGCAGCAGCTCTGCTGTGAGGACAGGCTGAGAGAGTTGGGGTTCTGCAGCCTGGAGAAGAGAAGGCTTCCAGGAGGCCTTAGAGTAGCCTTCCAGTGTTCTGTAAGACCAAAAGTAAGAATTTGTTTTAATGCAAACAGGAAGTCCCTTACCTCTAAATAAGCAGAAGTTTCTGGGTTTGCACAAAAAGAGCTTCAAGTGACTTTGCCAACAGCAAAAGCCAAGTCAAAAAGCCAGTCCTGGTCTGTTATAGAAACACCACTGCAAAACCAGTCAAAAATACTGGTTATGTAGATCTTAAACCTTTAAAAACTGTGGCACTTGCCTTCTGCCATCAGTTTCTAAGCAAATCCCCAGGCTATGAAAGTTGGGGCTCTGCAGCCTGGAGAAGAGAAGGCTTCCAGGAGACCTTGGAGTGGCCTTCCAGGATCTGAAGGGTGACCACAGTAGGGCTGAGGAAAAACTGTTCCCAAGGTCTTGCAATGCCAGGACAAGGGGCAATGGGTTTGAAGTGTCAGAGGGGAGATTGAAAGTGGATGTTAGGAGGAAGTTGTTTGCAGTGAGGGTGGTGAGACACTGGCACAGGTTGCCCAGGGAGGTTGTGGAGCACAGAAGCACCCAACGTGATCTTTGATCACGTTGGGTGCTTCTGTGCTCCACAACCTCCCTGGAGGTGTTCAAGGCCAGGTTGGATGAGGCCCTGAGTGACCTGTCCTAGTGGGAGGTGTCCCTGCCTATGACAGGGAGTTGGAACTGGATGACATTTGAGGTCCCTTCCAGCCTTCCCATTCTATGATTCTGTGTAGGTTTGTGTCTGAAGATGGGAGCCAACTTCTTGTCTATGCCCACCTGCACCCCTCTCACTAAATGGTGATGCTTTAACTCAGCCTGGTTGTGTGTTGTGACATTTTACTCACTTTTTTTTGCCTTTCAAAAGCTTGAATTCTCTCGTGCTCTGGTAATGCTGATCTTGGAGAAGCTGGCTGCTGATATCCCCTGCCTGCTGTATGATGACACACTCTTTTGTCACCTGGTGGATGAGGTGCTTCTGTTTGAGAGGGAGTTGTACAGCGTTCATGGTTATCTCAGCAGCTTTCCCAGCTGCATGCATATTCTGTCAGAAGAATCCTGCTTCCAAAGGTGGCTAACAGTGGAAAAAAAATGTAAGGCTCTGTGGGTTTTGTTGGCATTTCTGTTGCACAAATGGAATGTCTGTGTGTATTCAAATAGGAGAAGTCACTTGGACAAGGCTGCTACATAGGACACAGGAATTTTTGTACTGTGATTATGTTGACTGCAGATTGGTTAGGCTCTCAATAGTGTTTCTGTGGGGTTTAGAACTCCTGCTGCAGAGAATCCAGCAGGCTTGTTTTTAAACAAGTGTTACATTGCTGTAGGTGATCCTGCTCTGGCAAGGGGGTTGGACTAGATCATCTCATTGAAGTAGTTTAAGAGGGAAAGGGATGTGCTGGGGAAGGTCCAGCAGAGGGCTATGAGGATGAAAAGGCCCTGGGGCTCTGGGCTGATGATAAGCTCAAGATGAGGCTGCAGTGTGAGTGCAGCCCAGACAGCAACTGTGTGCTGGGCTGCAGCAAGAGCAGTGTGGGCAACAGGGCAAGGGAGGGGATTGTGCCCCTTTGCTCTGCTCTCCTCAGACCCCACCTGCAGTCCTGGGTGCAGTTCTGGAGCCCCCAGCACAGGAAGGACATGGAAGTGTTGGAGCAGGTCTTTTAGAGGGTCTGTTAGAGGGGCTTTTGTGAGGAAATCTTGTAATGGTTATTAAAAAACTCAGTGTACAGGGTTTTGTGCATTTCAGTTGCTCTACAGAAAATGGACTCTATGCTTTCATCAGAGGCTGCGTGGATATCGCAGTACAAAGATATCACCGACGTCGATGAGATGAAAGTTCCAGACTGTGCTGAAACTTTTATGACTCTGTTGTTGGTTATAACAGGTAACCTAGAAGATCTCTTGACTAAAGACACTGCCAGCAGTAGCCAGCAGAGTCCTGTGTGCAGTTCTGGAGCCCCCAGCACAGGAAGGACATAGAACTGTTGGAGCGGGTCCAGAGGAGGCCACCAAGATGCTGAGAGGGCTGNCTGTGCTCCACAACCTCCCTGCAGGTCTTCTGTGCTCCACAACCTCCCTGCAGGTCTTCTGTGCTCCACAACCTCCCTGCAGGTCTTCTGTGCTCCACAACCTCCCTGCAGGTCTTCTGTGCTCCACAACCTCCCTGCAGGTCTTCTGTGCTCCACAACCTCCCTGCAGGTCTTCTGTGCTCCACAACCTCCCTGCAGGTCTTCTGTGCTCCACAACCTCCCTGCAGGTCTTCTGTGCTCCACAACCTCCCTGCAGGTCTTCTGTGCTCCACAACCTCCCTGCAGGTCTTCTGTGCTCCACAACCTCCCTGCAGGTGTTCAAGGCCAGGTTGGAGGAGGCCTTGAGTGCCCTGTACTAGTGGGAGGTGTCCCTGCTTATGGCAGGGGGGTGGAACTAGATGATCCTTGAGGTCCCTTCCAAGCTTCCCATTCTGTGATCCTATGAAAAATGCTGCTATTCTTTTTGAATCTGTGACAGCTTAGAATGGCTGCTTTGGTGGGAGAGAGCATCATCAGAGCAAGTAAGTTTTCAGGAGACTATTAGTAGTGGCCACACTAAACAGTGTAGTATAATCACACACTGCTTCAGGTGTTGGAATCTAGATTGCCAATGGAATCAGGAGGAGGGAGAATGTGGTTTCTTTACATACTGCTTTTTGCTTGAGTAGTTTCCCTGGACTTACTGAAACATCAGCTGGTTTAGCTACTCTCTGATGTTCTCCTAGGTGTCAGCTTGTGTAAATAAGATTGATGTTTCTTGTCGAAGAGCTTTTATTCAGTGTTTGAAAACCTAAACCCCTTTTATCACTCTCTCTCCAGACAGATATAAGAATCTGCCAACAGCTTCCAGAAGGCTGCAGTTCCTGGGCCTACAGAAGGAGCTAGTGGATGATTTCAGGATACGACTAACACAAGTGATGAAGGAAGAGACAAGAGCTGCTCTGGGATCCCGATACTGTGCGATCCTTAACGCCGTTAACTACGTAGCAGCAGTGTTAGCAGACTGGGCTGACAACGTGGTGAGTGACTGTGCTAAACTGAACTGGGCTGGGCATTTAGAGTCAGAGAACCACACAGCTTGGAAGAGAGCTCCAAGCTCACCCAGCCCAGCCTAGCACCCAGCCCCAGCCAACCAACCAGACCATGGCACTAAGTGCCCCAGCCAGGCTTGGCTTCAACACCTCCAGGGATGGGCACTCCACCCCCTCCCTGGGCAGCCCATTCCAATGCCAATCACTCTCTCTGCCAACAACTTCCTCCTAACATCCAGCCTAGACCTGCCCTGGCACAGCTTGAGGCTGTGTCCCCTTGTTCTGTTGCTGGGTGCCTGGCAGCAGAGCCCAACCCCAGCTGGCTCCATCCTCCCTTCAGGGAGCTGCAGAGAGCAATGAGCTCTGCCCNAGCAGCACTGAGCACAGGGACCTGCTGCTGCTAGCCACACTGCTCCTGAGCCAGGCCAGGATGCCATTGGCTCTGCTGCCCACCTGGGCACACTGCTGCCTCATCTTCAGCTCCTCTCTTCCAGCACCCCCAGGTCCCTCTCTGCCTGGCTGCTCTCCAGCCACTCTGTCCCCATCCTGCAGCACTGCTTTGGGTTGTTGTGGCCAAAGTGTAGAACCCTGCACTTAGCCTTGTTCAATCTCATCCCATTGGCCTCTGCCCACACACCCACCCACCCAGCCTGCCCAGGTCCCTCTGCAGTGCCCTCCTACCCTCCAACAGCTGCACACCTGCTCCTAACTTGGTGTAACCTGCAAACTCACTGATGCTGGACTCAGTCCCCTGGTCCAGATCATCAATGAAGATACTGAACAGGACTGGGCCCAGCACTGATCCCTGGGGGACATCACTAGTGCCAGCTGCCAACTGGATGTGGCACCATTCACCACCACTCTCTGGGCCATTTTTTTTTCAACAGTGTTTATCCAAGTGTATTCAGAAGAATTAATTATTGAGAAAATAGCATGATTCAGACTTCATAAAAGATGTATAAATAAGGACAGATTATTGTTTGAGATGTAAGCTGCAATAATTATAAACTCTCTATGGAAATGCAAAGAGAGCCTGGGGGATGGAACAATCTGAATAGACAAAGCAATCTCCTTTTGCATGCTTTGGATGCACAGGTTGCCCAGGGAGGTTGTGGAGCACAGAAGCACCCAACGTGATCAAAGATCACGTTGGGTGCTTCTGTGCTCCACAACCTCCCTGCAGGTGTTCAAGGCCAGGTTGGATGAGGCCTTGAGTGCCCTGTGCTAGTGGGAGGTGTCCCTGCCTATAGCAGGGGGTTGGAACTGGATGATCCTTGAGGTCCCTTCCAACCTTCCCATTCTATGTTCTCACTGTGGTCAGCTCAGCAAATTGCTTCCTGTACTGAACAATTATTTTGCAAACAAATGACAATTAAAAATTGTAGTTTACTGTTGTGAACATCAAAAAAGATCAAAAGCAGGGTGTTGGGAGTTTTTTTGATGAAGCATTTTGCTGTCAGTCTTAAAATACTGGGTTTGTACTTCTTCTGTGAGCTATTTGCTCTTGTATCTCAGGCCCCTGTCAGTGCCACCACTAGGATTAAAGCACCATGGTTTGCTTTTTAGCTAAATCAAGACCATGGGCAAAGATAAGAAAAAGGCTTTAAATGAGTTTATAAAGTTTATAAATGATCAGGAGAGTGTTTTCTAGAACTGTGCCAATGCAAGGTTCTGATCACAGAGACACTCAGGCTGGCAAAGCCTCTCAGCATCACCTAGTCTGACCTAGAACCCTACTCTACAACATTTACCTTAAACTACAGCCCCAAACACCACATCCAAACTACCCTTAGACACAGCTGGGGGACTCCACCACCTCCCTGGGCAGCTCATGCCAGTCCCTGACCACTCTCTCCCTGAAAAACTTGTTCTTAATATCCAGTCTAAACCTTTCCAGCCTCAGCTTGAGGCCATTCCCTTTTGTTCTGTCTCCACTTCCCTGTGAGCACAGCCCAGCAGCAGCCTCTCCACCATGTCCCTTCAGGTAGCTGTAGACAGCAGTGAGGTCTCCCCTCAGCCTCCTCTGTTTCACACTAACCATCCCCAGCTCCCTCAGTCACTCCTCATCAGATTTACTCTCCAGGCCCTTCCCCAGCTTCCTTGCCCTCCTCTGGACCTGCTCCAGCACCTCCACATCTCTCTTGTATCGTGGTGAAAGCGATGGTCAGATTACTCCCTGTACTGTTCACCATCTGGCTGTGTTTCTCTAGTTCTTCTTGCAGCTACAGCAGGCTGAGCTGGAGTTTCATGCAGAAAGTGATACTGTCAGTCAGCTGCAGCTGGGGCAGCTGGCTTCCATGGAGAGCTCTGTCTTTGATGAAATGATTCACCTGCTGGAACGCCTGAAGCACGACATGCTGACTCGGCAAGTAGACCATGTCTTCAGAGAGGTCAAAGATGCAGCAAAGCTGTACAAAAAAGAGAGGTGATTGCAGTTTACTCTTTTGTATTGCACAGGAAGGACATGGAAGTGTTGGAGCAGGTCCAGAGGAGGCCACCAAGATGCTCAGAGCAGCTCTGCTGTGAGGACAGGCTGAGAGAGTTGGAGCTCTGCAGCCTGGAGAGGAGAAGGCTTCCAGGAGACCTTGGAGTAGCCTTCCAGGATCTGAAGGGGGCTCCAGGAAGGCTGGGGAGGGACTATTGACAAGGTCTGGGAATGCCAGGACAAGGGGAATGGGTTTGGAGTGTCAGAGGGGAGATTGAGAGTGGATGTTAGGAGGAAGTTGTTTGCAGTGAGGGTGGTGAGACACTGGCACAGGTTGCCCAGGGAGGTTGTGGCTGCTCCCTCCCTGGAGGTGTTCAAGGCCAGGTTGGAGGAGGCCATGAGTGAGCTGTGCTAGTGGGAGGTGTCCCTGCCTATGGCAGGGGGTTGGAATTAGATGATCCTTGAGGTCCCTTCCAACCTTCCCATTCTATGATTCCTACTAAAAATATTGAGGTAAAGATAGGGAAAATTATTTTCCTGACTAGGAATAGCACAGGGTAGTAAGTTTTGGACAATTCTTTTAAGGCTTGTTTTAAGACTCTTGCTGCTGTGTTTTCTAAAGCAGTTCCACCATCAGTGGGAGCATTATCTTAGAAACCTTAGGAAGAATTCCAGTTTTGACAAGACTGATTTTTCTTTTTCTGGAGGTAATAAGAAGTGGCCTCCAGTGTTCTGTCTTCACAGTCTCACAGGGCTGCGTGAAGCACAGAATGGGAAGGTTGGAAGGGACCTCAAAGATCATCTAGTTCCAACCCCCTGCCATAGGCAGGGACACCTCCCACTAGTACAGGGCACTCCAGGCCTTGTCCAACCTGNAAGCATTGGAAGCATAAATGATCCATATATGATCAAAGCTAACTGGAAAAAGTTCTTGGCAATATGTAAAATGGATTCAACTAGAGAAGAGGTTGCCCAGGGAGGTTGTGGAGCCCAGAAGCACCCAACGTGATCAAAGATCACGTTGGGTGCTTCTGTGCTCCACAACCTCCCTGGGCAACCTGTGCCAGTGTCTCACCACCCTCACTGCAAACAACTTCCTCCTAACATCCACTTTCAATCTCCCCTCTGCCACTTCAAACCCATTGGTTTATACTGTGAAATGGGAGGGGAGAACTCTCTCTGAACCATTGTAATTGGGTAAGGTTTTGGCTTTGTTTTTTTTCTTAAAGGATATTTTTAACTGCACAGTTGTAATATGAATTGTAGTGACTTCAGTGTGAGGATTTCTTTCAGGTGGTTATCTTTACCATCCCAAGCAGAGCAAGCAGTCATGTCTTTATCAAGCACAGCTTGCCCAATGTTGCTGACCCTAAGAGACCGCTTGCTGCAGCTGGAACAGCAGCTCTGTCACTCCCTCTTCAAAGTTTTCTGGCAAATGCTTGCAGAGAAAGTGGATATATACATCTATCAGGAAGTAGGTGTCAGCCAAGTGTGACCTATGGGATACAGGGTAGGTGTCAGTTCCAGCTAAAGCAGCAGGTGTACCTCTGTGTGTTTGCAGATAATTATGGCAAATCATTTCAATGAAGGAGGAGCAGCACAGCTCCAGTTTGACATGAATCGAAATCTCTTCCCTTTGTTTTCACACTACTGCAAGAGGCCAGAAAACTACTTCAAGCAGTAAGTAGTCAAATTTCTGATCTACCAGTATTTCAGAAGTGAATCACCATAGGCAGGGACACCTCCCACCTCCCAGGGACACCTCATCCAACCTGGCCTTGAACACCTCCAGGGAGGTTGTGGAGCACAGAAGCACCCAACGTGATCTTTGATCACGTTGGGTGCTTCTGTGCTCCACAACCTCCCTGGGCAACCTCTTCTCTAGTTGAATCCATTTTACATATTGCCAAGAACTTTTTCCAGTTAGCTTTGATCATATATGGATCATTTATGCTTCCAATGCTTACAACTAGGGAATCACAGAACCATAGACTCAAGCAGGTTGGAAGAGAGCTCCAAGCTCACCCAGCCCAACCTAGCACCCAGCCCCAGCCAATCAACCAGACCATGGCACTAAGTGCCCCAGCCAGGCTTGGCTTCAACACCTCTAGGGATGGTCTGCTTGGGCAGTTTTTCACTTGGGTAACAACAAACTCTGGCCTGTGTTCTGGAGTGTTTTGTACAGTCAGGATGTTCACATAAATTTGGGAAGCAGTGCCAGGCGCAAGGCAAAGCGGTGCCAGGCGCAAGGCATGGCCTCCCCCAAAGAGTGATGGCTCCATGTCCCAGTGGGATCTGAGCAGTGCTGAGCCCAGGGGCAGAAGAACCTTCCTGTTCCAGATCCAGGCTAGGATGCCATTGGCTCTGCTGCCCACCTGGGCACACTGCTGTCTGGGTGCTTCTCACATTAATCTATGTAACTTTTGTTTCTAGCATAAAAGAAGCCTGCATCATCCTGAACCTGAATGTGGGCTCTGCCTTGCTTCTGAAGGATGTACTACAGGCAGCTTCAGAAGATGAAACCTCAAAGCCAAACCAGCCATCTGCAACAGCAGCTTTAAATGAACTTGGAGTTTATAAATTAGCTCAAAAGGATGTTCAGATCCTTCTCAATTTGAGAGCTAGTTGGCCAAACACAGGAAAATAAAGACTGCTTCAGAAATGGTTGATGACTTGGTCTAGGTTACCTAAACAACAGCAAAGCAAATCTGCTGCCGTGTACCTGGATTGGTTTCCTCAATACTTATGCTGAATGAGTGGTTTCATCTGATTTTGTGTCATCTTGTCTATGGATTTTACAAGAATTCAGAGTACTCCTGCCTTGGTTTCTAGCTGCAGATCTCATTTCAAGATACTCCTGCCTTGGTTTGTAGCTGCTGATCTCATTTCAAGATACTCCTGCCTTGGTTTCTAGCTGCAGATCTCATTTCCCATGGCTACCTTGAAGACCAAGACTGATGCAGCAACAATGAACAATCCTGCCCTGTCAAGTGTTGTGTGGACAAGGAACTGAGAGCATTTATTGTGTAAACACACCTGTGTACACGGTGGGCAACGTGCACTGCTCCACCTTCACTTCAACAGATACTTCTCTAAATCCCACCTAATGGATGCTCTGTATTAAATTGTGATCAGAACAGGGAAGGAATGTCACTTTTCTCCTTTATTCATACTGATCTTTTTTTTCTTTGCTATACCAGAGTTTTTCTTTTTTTTTCCCCTTAAAATTCTGCATAAATGCTGTGTTGCAAGTTTGAAAGTAGCATTTTCAGCCTGGAGAAGAGAAGGCTTCCAGGAGACTGTAGAGTAGCCTTCCAGGATCTGATTGGGGCCTACAGGAAGGCTGAGGAGGGACTTATGGCCAAGGGCTTGCACTGACAGGACAAGGGGCAGTGGGTTTGAAGTGTCAGAGGGGAGACTGAAAGTGGATGTTAGGAGGAAGTTGTTTGCAGTGAGGGTGGTGAGACACTGGCACAGGTTGCCCAGGGAGGTTGTGGAGCACAGAAGCACCCAACGTGATCAAAGATCACGTTGGGTGCTTCTGTGCTCCACAACCTCCCTGGAGGTCTTCTGTGCTCCACAACCTCCCTGGAGGTGTTTAAGGCCAGGCTGAACAAGGCCTTGAGTGAGCTGTCCTAGTGGGAGGTGTCCCTGCCTGTGGCAGGGGGTTGGAACTGGCTGATCCTTGAGGTCTCTTCCAACCTTCCCATTTTATGATCTTCTTTGGAAGTGCAACTTTTCTTCACAGTGGCTGCACTGTAATTTGGTGAAGTGAATCTTTCCTTTAAAACAAGCAAAAAAACTCACATCACGAGCCCAAAAACCCAACTTTGAAGCAGCTCAACTCTTAATTTTATTCAGTGGTAATGAACTAACAGCTAGCAACCTCTTACTGCAAGATACAAACTGAAGGAGGGAACTCCCAAAGCACTGCTTTTGTTATGTAAAAAAACATCTCTAATTTTTGGAGTTTAACCATCTGATTTAAGAACTGCTTTTGGTAACACAAAGATGCCCGTCCAGTGCCTGCAGTTTTCAGCCAGCTGCTCAAACAAGGGATAAATGATTGGGGGAAAAGAGAATGCTACTTAAAAATCACATCCAGAGCTGACAAACCAGAAGCATTGAGTCTGATGCCTGTTTTTAACATCTGTAACAGACAACTTCTCAAACTAATTCACAGCCCAACTCTTCTGCATCTTTTTCTTCCTGTGATAGAAAAAAAAAAATCTAGTTACTAAGGATAATTAGTTTGTTGTCTTTCAGAGATTTCAAGTTCCTAAAAAATAGTCCCTCAAAACTGTACCTTGATCATAAGAAATTATTACAGTTATAGAATGGTAAGGTCGGAAGGGACCTCAAAGATCATCCAGTTCCAACCCCCTGCCATAGGCAGGGACACCTCCCAGCAGAACAGGTCACTCAAGGCCTCGTCCAGCCTGGCCTTAAACAGCTCCAGGGAGGTTGTGGAGCACAGAAGACCTCCAGGAAGGTTGCAAAGCACAGAAGCACCCAACGTGATCTTTGATTTGCTTCTGTGCTCCACAACCTCCCTGGGCAACCTGTGCCAGTGTCTCACCACCCTCACTGCAAACAACTTCCTCCTAACATCCACTTTCAATCTCCCCTCTGACACTTCAAACCCATTCCCCTTGTCCTGGCATTACAAGACCTTGTCAATAGTCCCTCCCCAGCCTTCCTGGAGCCCCCTTCAGATCCTGGAAGGCTACTCTAAGGTCTCCAGGAAGCCTTCTCTTCTCCAGGCTGCAGAGCCCCAACTCTCTCAGCCTGTCCTTACAGCAGAGCTGCTGCAGCCCTCTGAGTATCTTTGTGGCCTCCTCTGGACCCTCTCCCAACACTTCCATGTCCTTCCTGTGCTGGGGGCTCCGGAACTGCACACAGGACTCCAGATGGGGTCTGAGGAGAGCAGAGCAAATGGGGAGAATGACCTCCCAATTCTGAGCTTGTCTTACCTACAGCTGTGGTGGTACCTCTGGCAAAGATGATGTCCCCATTTCACATTTCTGGATCAGTGTTTGAACCTCTGGGCTACCTGCTAACTCTCTGACCCAAAAGGCAGGTAAATGTGAGCCCTTTGGATCCTGGAACTGAGGTGGTGGCAGAAAATGCCAGAAAGTTTGCTTCAGGTTACAGAAGCCACTAAACTCTTTGCCAGTAACTGACCGTTTAGAGCCTTGCCATGCGAAGTCAACAGGTTAACCTCAAAGCAGCAAGTTTCTGTGCTGGGTTCAGGCTAATTGGAACACTTTAATGAAAAGAATTAGCTGCTAGGCTGTGAAAAGCAAAGAGTGGTGATGGCTGCTGAGATGTGCAAGAACAAGGACACACATACAACTAACACAGAGTCTCTCTCTCTGAGAGCTTCTGGCCTTTCTGCTGTGTAACCCAACTAACCACTCTGCTTCTAACCTCCTGGCCCATCCTCCACCTCACCTTGCATGTAAGGCAGACCCTGGGGTAAGGCAGAGGGGTGGAAGGTGGTTGGGAGCCCCTCCTGGGGACTCTGATTTCTGGGAGAGGAGTTGTGTTTCTGTATTGCCTTTACCTTGTCTGTCTCTGTAACTGTTCCTGTCTGTTGTGTGTATCTCTGCTTGTCCATTGTGCTGAGCTGTGGATAGAGCTTCAGTCCTTAACTGCCAGCTGCCTGAGTCTGGTCTGGGGGATTTTACAGTGTGGGGGAGCAGGGAACTCCCAAACCATCAGAGTTTCATAAACTAAAAGGAAATCTCAGTAAACTATCCTGGTGTGCATCTCCCTGCACCTGAAAAAACACTTGCAATGAAACTTACACTTCTTCCTTGAATACATCCAGTGTGATGCTTCTGTCCTCTCCAAACGGCAGCTCTTCAGTGCTCAGTCCCAAAGCTTTAAGAGCTGCAGGAAAGAATTTCCTATGCAAGTCTTGGAATGATTAAATCGACATCTTAAAGTGGCCTGGATATAACAAGACATAAAATATGCCCCTTTTAAAGCTTCCCAAGTTGTGTATTGGCAGATGGGTGGATACTTTTAAGTATCCCTAAGGGTAGTTTTTGATAGGATTAAAGTGGGTGGTGTTTACACAAATGAAGAGTCCTCTAGAAGGAGAGCTAAGATAACAAAGAACCAGACAGTTCACCTTACCTATGCTGTATGTAAATCACAAATCAGAGAATGGGAAGGCTGGAAGGGACCTCAAAGATCATCCAGTTCCAACCCCCTGCCATAGGCAGGGACACCTCCCACTAGCACAGGTCACTCAAGGCATCCTCCAACCTGGCCTTAAACACCTCCAGGGAGGTTGTGGAGCACAGAATCACCCAAAGTGATCAAAGATCATGCTGGGTGCTTCTGTGTTTTGCAGCCTCCCTGGGCAACCTGTGCCAGTGTCTCACCACCCTCACTGCAAACAACTTCCTCCTAATATCCACTTTCAATCTCCCCTCTGCCACTTCAAACCCATTGCCCCTTGTCTTGGCATTACAACACCTTGTCAATAGTCCCTCCCCAGCCTCCCTAGAGCCCCCTTCACATACTGGAAGGCCACTCCAAGCTCTCCTGGAAGCCTTCTCCTCTCCAGGCTGCAGAGCCCCAACTCTCTCAGCCTGTCCTCACAGCAGAGCTGCTGCAGCCCTCTCAGCATCTTTGTGGCCTCCTCTGGACCCGCTCCAACAGGTCCATGTCCTTCCTGTGCTGGGGGCTGCAGAACTGCACACAGGACTCCCAGGTGGGGCCCCCTTCAGACACTGGAAGGCTTCTAACTCCAAGTTAATTTCCCCTACATCTGAACCTATAATTCTGTGTTAAAACAAACCCTTCGTGGCCCCGAGGCACGACCTGGCGAGCAGCCGAGCCGTACCTCCTCCGTACTCTGCCGGTGCTATGTGGCCTTGCCCTACGACATCCAGCAAGCTGAACATGGCCTCCAGGTTGCTCTCGTCCATCAGCTCAGGGTACTCGCCCTCGCCTCGCCTCGCCGCCTTCACCCCTTCCAGCACCTGTATCAGGAACTCGCGCGGCCGTTCTGCAAGGAAGCACAACGGCCCAAGGCCGCAGGGCGATCAGGGGACGATCCCTGCCGCCCAAAGTCCCCAGGCCCGCAGCTCCCGGGGCTGCCCCAGCGGCGCACCGGGGCGATGGTAGAGCAGCATCGCGGCCAGGCGCTGCAGCAGCTCGGCCAGGCGCTGCCGCCGCAGGTACTCGAGGCCGCGCTGCTCGCGCGCCGCCATCGCCGCCAGCCCGCGCGCCCCCACGCTCAGTGCCGGCCCCGCCCCTTCGCCGAGACGCGGCGCGAGGGGAGGGCGCGAGGGGAGGGCGCGAGGGGAGGGCGCGAGGGGAGGGCGCGAGGGGAGGGCGCGAGGGGAGGGCGCGAGGGGAGGGCGCGAGGGGAGGGCGCCTCCGTTCGGCTCAGGGCGTCACAGGGTCAGGAGTTGGAAGGGAGCCGAAAGGGTCATGGAATCAGGCAGGTGTGAAGAGAGCTCCAAGCTCACCCAGCCCAGCCTAACGCCAAGTCCTAGCCAATGAGTCCCGATACTGTGCGAGCCTTAACGCCGTTAACTACGTAGCAGCAGTGTTAGCAGACTGGGCTGACAACGTGGTGAGTGACTGTACTTAAACTGAACTGGGCTGGGCATTTAGAGTCAGAGAACCACACAGCTTGGAAGAGAGCTCCAAGCTCACCCAGCCCAACCTAGCACCCAGCCCCAGCCAATCAACCAGACCATGGCACTAAGTGCCCCAGCCAGGCTTGGCTTCAACACCTCCAGGGATGGGCACTCCACCACCTCCCTGGGCAGCCCATTCCAATGCCAATCACTCTCTCTGCCAACAACTTCCTCCTAACATCCAGCCTAGACCTGCCCTGGCACAGCTTGAGGCTGTGTTGCTGGGTTCTGGGTTCTGTCCCCTCGTTCTGTTGCCAAATGCCTGGCAGCAGAGCCCAACCCCAGCTGGCCACAACCTCCCTTCAGGGAGCTGCAGAGAGCAATGAGCTCTGCCCTGAGCCTCCTCTCCTGCAGGCTGCACACCCCCAGCTCCCTCAGCCTCTCCTCACAGGGCTGTGCTCCAGGCCCCTCCCCAGCCTTGCTGCCCTTCTCTGGGCACCTTCCAGCACCTCAACATCTCTCTCGAATTGAGGGGCCCAGAACTGGGCACAGCACTCAAGGGGTGGCCTGAGCAGTGCTGAGCACAGGGGCACAAGAACCTCCCTGCTCCTGCTGCCCACACTGCTCCTGAGCCAGGCCAGGATGCCATTGGCTCTGCTGCCCACCTGGGCACACTGCTGGCTCCTGTTCAGCTCCTCTCTCCCAGCACCCCCAGGTCCCTCTCTGCCTGGCTGCTCTCCAGCTACTCTGTCCCCAGCCTGCTTGGGGTTGTTGTGGCCAAAACATAGAACCTTGCACTTAGCCTTGTTCAGTATCATTCCATTGACCTCTGCCCATCCATGCAGCCTGCCCAGGTCCCTCTGCAGAGCCCTCCTACCCTCCAACAGATCCACAGCTGCTGCCAACTTGGTGCCATCTGCAAACTCACTGATGCTGGACTCGATCCTCTGGCCCAGATCATCAATAAAGATATCATTGAGGCAAGGTCCCTGCTCCTGGCAGGGCTGCTCAGCTCTAAAGCAGCCATCAGCATGGTTCCTGCCATCCTCTGGCTCAGGGGTGGCTACTGATGCCAGTTTTCATTGGGATGGGGCCAAGAGGTGGGGCCTGGTCTGCAGTGGTTAGAGGCCAGCAGACCCAGTCGGGTTGCTGAGGCTTTCCTGACTGTGCAGCCACTGCCTCAATGGGTAGAGAAGGGGAGGCCAAAGCTGAACTTGCCTGGATGTCATCATGTTAGCAGCGGAACACAAAATCATCGCTTCCAGCCAAGTCGTTTGTTTGTGGCACTGTTGCACTAATTCATGGGGAAAGCAAATTACATGCTTTTGGCTTTAATGCTTAGAAAAGCCTTCCCAGTTTCAGCAGCAGTTTCCTCCACTCGAGGCAGACTGCACCTTTTACCTTTTCCCATACACCTGAGCTGCCCTGCTGAAGGTAGTGCTCTTGGTCCTGTTCTGGCAGGGGGGTTGGACTCGATGATCTCTTTGGGTCCCTTCCAGCCCCTGAGATCCTGTGAGCCTGGGAATGGGAGAGGCCAGCAAAAAGTTCTGATACCACTGAGTGGAATGCAAACCTGCCTCTTCAGTCCTGGTACAAGGGACAAACCCCAACCTCTAAGAGTGGGAAAGGGCACTTTGAAAATCATTTTCAACACAGCCCCTGCAAAAAAGACATAAACACCACTGCCTTTTTTTATTATTGGAAGAAAGACATGTCAAGAACAGTGCTCCACTAAAACCAAAGAAAGACACAACCACCTGCCAGCAAATAAGTGGACAATGATCAATGTACCCATGGTAAAGAAAGTATTCCTGTGAAAATCCTAGCACTATATTTATTTAACTATTTGCCCAAACTAACAAGGCAGTCACCAAACTTTCTTTTATTTTTCTTTCTTTATTTCCTTCCTTTCTTCCTTCCTTCCTTTCTTTCTTCATTCTTTCTTTTCTTCTTTTTCTTTCTTCATTCTGTCTTCTTTCCTTTCTCTTTTTCTCTTCCCCCTTTTTCTCTTTTCCTTCCTTCCTTCCTTCCTTCCTTCCTTCCTTCCTTCCTTCCTTCCTTCCTTCCTTCCTTCCTTCATTCTTTCCTTCCTTC
>VWZE01026012.1:140566-153690 GCA_013396675.1 Eubucco bourcierii | reverse complement strand
CTTCCCTCTTTCTCCCTTGCTCTCTCTGTGTGTGCAGTTTTGGTCCCTGGTGTACAAGGATGGGGACAGGCTGGAAGGGGCCCAGAGAAGGGCCACAAGAATGCTCAGAGGTCTGGAAGCCCTGGCATAGGAGGGAAGCCTGAGAGCTGGTGTTGTGCAGCCTTGAGGAGAGAAGGCTCAGGGGCACCATGCACAAGAATCTGCTTCAAGTCTTAACTAGGACTAGAGGAACTGTAGGTTTGTAAGTCACCCTCCCTTGACAGCTTACCTGCCAGTGATGGGATCCTCCTCTTCCAAAGCAATACGATTCAGAGGTTCCAAACTCACTCCTCTCTGTGACTTTTCTGTGCCTTTCAACAGAGTCTGCAAGCCAATAGCCAAAGTTTTTTAATCCTGAAGAAGACTGATGGGAGAAAGTGTCGAATGAAGTACAGAGAAGTACAACCAAGAGACTGAGCTACCCAGCAGAGGCTAAAAGAAGACATGGAGAGTATTGTGAAACTGAGACTCTAAGGATAGGAAGAAAGATTGACAGGAAAGGACGTGGCACATGAAAGACTGAGGAGAAAGGTAGGTAAGGAAGTGTTTGGGACAGGGGAAACAGCATTTGGCAAAGGAAGTTTCTCCTTTAGTGTCACAAAGATAACCAGTGTGAAATACACATGTGAGAGGGGGTGTGTGACAGCCCAGACAGCAACTGTGTGCTGGGCTGCAGCAAGAGCAGTGTGGGCAGCAGGGCAAGGGAGGGGATTGTGCCCCTTTGCTCTGCTCTCCTCAGACCCCACCTGCAGTCCTGGGTGCAGTTCTGGAGCCCCCAGCACAGGAAGGACATGGAAGTGTTGGAGCCAGTCCAGAGGAGGCCACCAAGATGCTGAGAGGGCTGCAGCAGCTCTGCTGTGAGGACAGGCTGAGAGAGTTGGGGCTCTGCAGTGTGGAGAGGAGAAGGCTTCCAGGAGACCTTGGAGTGGCTCCAGGAAGGCTGGGGAGGGACTATTGACAAGGGCTGGAAATGCCAGGACAAGGGGCAATGGGTTTGAACTGGCAGAGGGGAGACTAAAAGTGGATGTTAGGAAAAGGTTCTTGGCAGTGAGGGTGGTGAGACACTGGCACAGGTTGCCCAGGGAGGTTGTGGAGCACAGGAAGTGATCTTTGATCACGTTGGGTGCTTCTGTGCTCCACAACCTCCCTGGAGGTGTTCAAGGCCAGGCTGGATGATGCCTTGAGTGAGCTGTACTAGTGGGAGGTGTCCCTTCCAACCTTACCATTCTATGATTCTGTGTCACAGTCTCTGAGAAGAATTATGAGCTACCAACAAAAGCTGCTTAATGAGTAACATAAAGACCAAGCACTGAATGTTTCATTTGCTAGTAGCAAAATACCCTAAGGCTGCCCTGGGGAGTGTTCCTGAGGAAATGACCCTTCAAGTCTTTGAGGGAGAGGGGCTAGATCATCATCCTTGCTTTCTTCACAAGACACATCTGCAGCCCCCAGTCCTGCTCAGTGCCAGGTCAGTGCTGAGGCTGGACCAGGTTCCTCAGAGCTTTATCCAGTTTGTGCCTGAACTGGACTGGAGCACTGAATTCTGTGCTCCACAACCTCCCTGGGCAACCTGTGCCTTAGCCTCACAGGAAAGAACTTCTTCCTAACATCCAGTTTACATCTCCCCTTTGGCAGTTTACATCTCCCCTTTGCCACTTTGAACACATTCTCTGCTCCAGAACCTCCCTGGGCAACCTGTGCCTTAGCCTCACTGTAAAGAACTTCTTCTAACATCCAGTTTAAACCTTCCCTTTGCCAGTATAAACCTCCCCTTTGGCAGTTTGAACCCATTCTGTGCTCCACAACCTCCCCTGGGCAACCTGTGCCAGTGTCCCATTGCAATACCTGCCAATGTTAGTCTTGCACAGACAAATAACGACAAAACCCATCCGTTTCTTACAAACATATAAATTATTTTATTTACAAAGCCATGTTACAAAAAAAACCAAAACCAACAACAAAGAAACAAACAAACAACAACAAAAAAAAACAAACACCCAAAACCACCCCACCCCCCCCCCCCCCAAAAAAAAAAAGAAAAAGAAAAGGCAAAAAAAACCCAAACCAAAAACCCACCCCCAAAAAAATACAATCGCTCACTAGAGAATATCTCCAGGCCTGGTGCTGAACCATGGCAGTATCAGTCAGATACAAGTTTGTTCTGGTTTTCCTTTTTTCTTCTTTTTTTTTTTTTTTTCTTTTTGTTTTTTTTTTTTTTTTAAACTGTAAGCCATAGAATTTACTATTTACACCTACTTTAGACATTTATTCTGCTTACAATTATCACAAGCATGGAATGAATTCTATTTGATACTGCTAATACATAAAAAGGTGCAGGACAAAGAGAACGAAAATACTTTAGTGTTACAAAATATGGATTGTAAAAAAAAAAAAACCAAAAACAAAACCAAAAACCAAAATAACAAAAAAAAAACCTGAACCAAAACCCAAACCAAAAGAAAAGAATTGGCTGTACAAGTATGGCATTTGTTTGTGGGGTTGGTTTTTTTTTTCCCTCAGAATGATTGGACATGCTTTCTTCAAAAGTCTTCTGGAAAAGGTTCTAAAATCTGTAGTAGGAAAGCACAACAGAGCAGGTGCAAATTTCTTTCTGTGCAACAACAGGTATTTAATATATCCCATGACTGACCAGCTATGCAAAACCCACAGAGTTTTGTTAAAGTGCCATGGGGTCAACAGCATAACAAAATAGAAGGTGTAAATAGAAAAATTGCTTTTTTTTTTTTCTCTTCTCTTTTCTCTTTTTTTTTTTCCTTCTCTTTTTTCTCCCTTCTCTTTTTGTTCCCCTTCTCTTTTTTTTCCCCTTCTCTTTTTTTTCCCTTCTCTTTTTTCCCCCTTCTCTTTTTTTTCCTTCTCTTTTTTCCCCTTTCTCTTTTTTCCCCTTATCTTTTTTCCCCTTCTCTTTTTTCTTCTCTTTTTTCCCCCCTTCTCTTTTTTCCCCTCTTTTTCCCCCTTCTCTTTTTCCCCCTTCTCTTTTTTCCTTCTCTTTTTTCCCCCTTCTCTTTTTCCCCCTTCTCTTTGTTCCCCCTTCTCTTTGTTCCCCCTTCTCTTTTTTCCCCTTCTCTTTTTTTTTCTTCTTTTTTTTTCTTCTTTTTTTAAAATGTTTATTTCTTTGTTTTAACCCTTTTTAAAACAACAGTTCACTGAGAATCAGCAATAATAGAATGTGCTGTATAAACTATTCTCTACAAAGGTTTGCTCAGCACTTATGTACAAGTGTTACATCGATACAAAAGAAGGCATACAAGTTATCAGAGTCGGTTTGTATGGCTGACGGACCTACGCGCTGCGGATGTGTGACAACCAAAAGCTGCTGAGCCTCTATTGCTGCAAACAGACAAGAAGATCTTCAGGCAAACAGGGTGAGGGGGGGGGTAAAAGAACCACTGGATGAGTGCTACACTGTCAGATTGCATTATAGGCTGGTCCCAGTTTGCGGCCGCTTCCTTTGCAACCTTTACTCCTAGTTCGCTTCTGGGGATGACAAGTTTGGACCCCCGCGGGAATGCCAATGACCATTTCTCTGCTAACTGTGGGATTTATTTATTTTTTTTTGCTTGGTGCTTAATTCTCCTGAAATGCTGTCAGGTGTGAGCCAGNAGCTTTGAAATATGCACCTGATTAGAGAAAGAAGAAGAAAAAAAAAAAAAAAAAAAAAAAAAAAAAGAAAAGTAAAAAAAGAATAATTTAAGCAGCATTTTTTTGAAGGACAGGCTTCATATTCCAGCTTCCCGGCGGAAAGATGCGCGGGGAGAGCTGCAGCTCCCTCCAGCTACTAAATTCCTCCTTCTCTCCTTAGTTGGCAGAAGCAACCACTGCATCTCACAACCCACTGCATCTCACAACCCACTGCATCTCACCACCCACTGCTTCCCCTCAACAACCTGAAACAGTTCATCAGTTGTAGAGGATGGCTTCATCACTGAGATTTCTGAATCTCACCACCACTGCTTCCCCTCAACAACCTGAAACAGTTCATCAGTTGCAGAGGATGGCTTCATCACTGAGATTTCTGAATCTCACCACCACTGCTTCCCCTCAACAACCTGAAACAGTTCATCAGTTAGAGGATGACTTCATTACTGAGATTTTAAAAACTCCTGCAGTTTTAGAACTCAAAATAAATTAACCAGAAAAAGAAAATCAACATAGTACTGCTCCTAAAAAACTGAACGAGACCAAAAAATTGTGCAAAAAGAACAAAGATATGTACACATTTTTTTTCTTTTTCTTTTTTTTTTTCCCATTTCATTTCATTTTCAGTCTGAAGAAATGTACAATAAAAACAGAATTCAAAGAACATTTTAAAAATATAAACATTGCTTAAACTTTCCTAAGTTTCATCTTGTTTCTGAAACTAGACCGGTCAGTTAACTCTGAAGTATAGCAAAACATAAATTATTACAAAATTAACACTATAAAAATTTATTTTAAGAATATTTCTAAACTTTTTTTTTTTCTTTTCTCTCTCTCTAGCCTCGTTAAACTTTTTTTTTTTTTTTAGTCTTAAAATTTGCCTTAAACCTTCTTTTTTTAAAAAAGAAAGTAGTAACAATCTCCCTATTTGCAGTCCCTCGCCTTTCCCCCAGGTGTAAAGAAACCAGCATATAAGTGCACTTTTTTTCTTTATTTTTTTTTTTAACACTGGAGAAAGAAAATGTAAAATTCTCTCTACCTACTGTTTCAGTATTGGCTTCCTGATTAGAAAATCTATAATTAAAAAAAAAAAATTAAAAAAAAAAGAGATTAGTAATTCTCTAAGAAACACTGTCAGTGCAATTCCATTAACGTGAGCCAATCTGCACCACCTGCCCTGGCAAACCCAAACCTTCACCTGCACTTGGCCAGGTGCTGTGGGCTGGAAGGGCTCAGAGATCCCCTGAGCCACAGGGATGTCGTCACACATCGAGCCCCTGCCAATGTTTGGTGCACAAATCCACTCTGGATCGATGGACAATGGAGATTCCCTAAAAGCCTGATGGCAGAAGAGGCTGAATGCTCAAGGTTCCCACTGAGAAAAGAGGCTGGACACTCAGGGCTCCCACTGAAAAAAGAGGCTGGACACTCAGGGCTCCCACTGAAAAAAGAGGCTGAACACTCAGGGCTCCCACTGAGAAAAGAGGCTGGACACTCAGGGCTCCCACTGAGAAAAGAGGCTGAACACTCAGGGCTCCCACTGAGAAAAGAGGCTGAACACTCAGGGCTCCCACTGAAAAAAGAGGCTGGACACTCAGGGCTCCCACTGAAAAAAGAGGCTGAACACTCAGGGCTCCCACTGAGAAAAGAGGCTGGACACTCAGGGCTCCCACTGAGAAAAGAGGCTGGACACTCAGGGCTCCCACTGAGAAAAGAGGCTGGACACTCAGGGCTCCCACTGAAAAAAGAGGCTGAACACTCAGGGCTCCCACTGAAAAAGGAGGCTGAACACTCAGGGCTCCCACTGAGAAAAGAGGCTGGACACTCCCACAGAAATGATTAAATGCTATAAGGTACAGAGCACCAGTCAGGATGAGGCCCTAAGATTGCAATGCCCCAGCTGTTTGCACTCAGTTCTCCACAGGACAAGCTCCAATGCACAATTACTGCACTTGGAATTTCATGACAAGGAAAAGAATTTGGAGATCCTTTACAGAAATTCAGTCGTGAGCTGCATTGTTATTATTGTTGGTTTGGGGCTTCATCTGGGTTGGGTTTGCCCTTTTTCGTTGGTTTTTTGGTTGGTTGGTTTCTGTTTGAGTTCTCTTTGATTTTTGTTTGGTTTTGTTTTGCTTTTATTTTTGTTTGACTTTTGTTTGGTTTTGTTTGATTTTTGCTTGGTTTTGTTTGGTTTTTGTTTGATTTTGTTTGATTTTTGTTTGATTTTTGTTTTTGTTTGATTTTTGTTTGACTTTGATTTTGTTTGTTTGATTTTTGTTTGGTTTAGTTTGGTTTTTGGTTTTGTTTGATTTTTGTTTGCCTTTTGTTTGATTTTGATTTTTGTCTGATTTTTGTTTGTTTTTTGTTTGATTTTGTTTGTTTTTTGTTTTGTTTTTGTTTGATTTTTGCTTCAATTTTGATTTGTGTTCGTTTGGTTTTGTTTGATTTTTGTTTTGGTTTTGTTTGATTTTTGCTTTAATTTTGATTTGTGTTTGTTTGATTTTGTTTGATTTTTCTTTTGGTTTTGATTTTTGCTTCAATTTTGATTTGTGTTCGTTTGGTTTTGTTTTATTTTTGTTTTGGTTTTGTTTGATTTTTGCTTCAATTTTGATTTGTGTTCGTTTGGTTTTGTTTGATTTTTGTTTTGGTTTTGTTTGATTTTTGCTTTAATTTTGATTTGTGTTTGTTTGATTTTGTTTGATTTTTGCTTCAATTTTGATTTGTGTTNTTTTGTTTGATTTTTGCTTTAATTTTGATTTGTGTTTGTTTGATTTTGTTTGATTTTTGCTTCAATTTTGATTTGTGTTTGATTTTTGTTTTGGTTTTGTTTGATTTTTGCTTCAATTTTGATTTGTGTTTGTTTGATTTTGTTTGATCTTTGATCGTTGATTTTCGTTTGATTTTTGCTCTATTTTCGTTTGTAGGATTTTCGTATGGGTTTTTTTTTGTTTGTTTGGTGTTTTTTTGTTTGTCTGTTTGTTTGTTTTTCCCCTTTCTTTGCTTTTTGGAATGTCCACCGTGTTCTTGTAAGGAAACAAAGGGAGCATTGCAAGAGCTGACAGCTTTAAAAGGCATGAAAACATAACCAAGCAGAACGCCCAGATCAGTGGCAAATACAAGTGAAAAAATTAAACAAATCACTATTACAATTTTTTTTTTTTTTTTTTTTTTTTTTTCTGTAAATTTCATCCATCTTTAAAACCACAAATTCATAAAAGGTTAAATCCATCTGCAGGACATAGAAAAGAAAAAAAAAACAAAAAACCACCCTGTGGAGTAGGGCTGCTGAGAGCTAGAGATTATAGGCTGGTTCCTTTTCCTTGTTATGGAAGAGTCCTTATTCTACCAGTCCGGTTTGATGTCTTCTAAAAGAGAAACCAGAGCCAGGTTCAAAATCACAAAATGTCTTTCAGTATTTAATACTTCAGCAATGTCTCTGTCTGACAGAACTCAAAGCAGGAGTTTATTTCAAGTCCCTGAACTAAATCTCCTCCCTGTTCACTGATTACACGAGGCCTTTAAGCAAAGGAAGGGCTTCGCCCAAGCAGCGTTATTTCCTTCGGGGACTGTCTGACTTTAGCAAGCTTTGGTGAAACTCCTGTTCCTTAGCTTGGTGCATCATTGCAAACAGAGAGCAGCAATGAGATGACAACTCTGAAGACTCTTTTTTTCCTCTACACAGCATGTTCTCATGCCCAAGGAGTCCCCACACAGCGCACAGGTTGTCACCTTCCTTTAACAAAATTAGCTAGCAAGTCAGCATTTAAAAACCACCGCACACTGAGGTCTTGAGGTGTTAACACATTCAGGCACCTAAAAGCACTATGAAGACAAAAACACTTGGTTAGTTAGAAACCTGGCACAAGGATACAAGCTTTCAGTGCACGCCACAAACCACCGGCCTGCCAAACTACCATCCCACTCACGGCTGCTCAGAAGGGAGCTTATTTTAAGGCAAATTAGGTTGTTTGCTTTGTTTGTTCTGTGCCTTTTTGTTTTGGTTTTTCTTTGGGTTTTATTTTGGTTTGGGTTTTTTTTTCTTTGTTTTGGGTTGGGGTTTTTTTTTTGTTTGTTTGTTTGTTTGTGGGTTTGTTTTGGTTTTGCTTTCTGTTTTATTTTTGTTTAGTTTTTCTTTTTCTTTTTCTTTTAATGTAAGCTGTAAAAGCAGGCATGCTTTGCTGGACACAGTCCCCTGGTCAAGTCTGCTCAAATGAAAGCTGAATTGAGAACACTTCAGCCAAGTGTAACCTGACCCAGTGTAACCCAGCCAGGCCCACCATGGTTGTCATCACCCACAGGGGCACCCAGGAGCAAAGTCTGCTTCAAGAAGTGTAGAAAAAGTCCCCAAGGAAATCATTTGTGTGAGACTGAAACACGTATGTGACACCTGTGCCCTGCAACACCCCTGTACTGATGGCAGGTGACTGAAACACGTGGGACACCTGTGCCCTGCAACACCCCTGTACTGATGGCAGGTGACTCAAACACCAGTGGGACACCTGTGCCCTGCAACACCCCTGTACTGATGGCAGGTGACTCAAACACCAGTGGGACACCTGTGCCCTGCAACACCCCTGTACTGATGGCAGGTGACTCAAACACCAGTGGGACACCTGTGCCCTGCAACACCCCTGTACTGATGGCAGGTGATGGTCACAGCAGTGCTGTGAGTCCTCCGGGCTCCAGCTGGACACCTGGAGCAGGCGAGCAGAGATGATGCCTCTCTCAGCTCAGGCCATCCCAGCTTCAAACCAGCCTGGGTCTGCAACCTGCTGCAGCTTCCTGAATGCTTCCTTCTCACCCAACTGCTCAAGCCTGCTTTAAGGACCCTTCTCCCTTCTCTAAAGCAGCAACCTTCTCCACACCTTTCTTACTCCCCTTCTGCATAAGCAGAGAACTTGACAGGTTGCCTGGGCAGGTAACAGAGTGGAGGCAGGGCAGAGTGACTGCTCTGTTCTCACATCTGGCTGGACAGCTGCAATTCTGTTTCAAACCACATTGTTAGAAGTCTGTTGTCTTGACTTGCATGTGTGAAAACTTGCCTGAACTTTCCAACTGTAAAGCTCAGCATACAGCAGAGATTGCCTCTGCCTGCAGAGCTGCTCCACTTGGACTCCCTGATTGGCATGGCTGTAACACCACCAGCAGTGAAACAAGGCAGCTTGGGTTCCCCCAGTAACACCTTTACTGACACTGAATGCACTTGCAGATCCACTTACTGCTACCCTATTAGTAGCACCCTCATAAAGAAATACTATAGCACTGGTTTAAGACTAAAATTTCATTTAGAGATTATTTGGCTGCTAGACTGTAGATGAAAGCTGTCAGCAAAGCAGCTGAGATGTACTTTGACCCTGACAAGCATTTATTTGACAGGTAATCATTAGCCATGGCTCCAAACACCAAAACAGCCCCAAACAATAAATGTTTAATAAAGCTTTGTACACCTTGACTTCCTTTCATATTTGTATTCTGAGCTCCATGTTCAACTACCTGCCTGACAAACTTACTTTTAACAACAGTTTGTGGGGCTGAACACAAGCAGACACTTCTATTTCTGACTAAGTTATGGAAAGGGGCAGTTGAAAAGCTCAGCAATAAGCCTCTGTTTACATAAGGCTGCCACTAAATTAATGTTTTGTCCTGGTAGGTTTTCCCCACGGGATCTAAGCAACAGATCCCAACAAGCCAACTGCTCCTTGGGCAGTGTGTATTTTGCACTAGCAGGGGAGCAGGAGGTTAGAGCAAGAAGAGTTTTGCAGTTCAGAACAGCTTTGTGTTGTGTTTATTACTGGCTGCTAGTTGGCAGCACCTCACACAGGGGAATGGCAGTCCCTAGAAGTACAAAAAAACTTGCCACTTTTTTCTCTTCCATATCTATGATATCTATATATCTATACCTATATATACACACACACACATCTCTATGTATAGAATCATCATAGAATCATAGAATGGGAAGGTTGGAAGGGACCTTAAAAAGATCATCCAGTTCCAACCCCCTGCCATAGGCAGGGACACCTCTCACTAGCACAGCTCACTCAAGGCCTTGTTCAACCTGGCCTTCAACACCTCCAGGGAGGTTGTGGAGCACAGAAGCACCCAACGTGATCTTTGATCACGTTGGGTGCTTCTGTGCTCCACAACCTCCCTGGGCAACCTGTGCCAGTGTCTCACCACCCTCACTGCAAACAACTTCCTCCTAACATCCACTTTCAATCTCCCCTCTGACACTTCAAACCCATTCCCCTTGTCCTGGCATTGCAAGGCCTTGTCAATAGTCCCTCCCCAGCCTTTCTGTAGCCCCCTTCAGATCCTGGAAGGCTACTCTAAGGTCTCCTGGAAGCCTTCTCCCCTCCAGGCTGCAGAGCCCCAACTCTCTCAGGCTCCCTTGCCCTGCTGCCCACACTGCTCTTGCTGCAGCCCAGCACACAGGGCAGCCTCATCTTGAGCTTTTCATCAGCCCAGACCCCCAGGGCCTGTTCCTCAGGGCTGCTCTCAGCCATTCACCACCCAGTCTGTATTTAAGCTTTTTGGGCACACAATGCATTTCAAAACTCTCAAAACTCAGGTATGCAGCACCACAGAGAATTTACAGCCTCCTCCACTGACTTCAGTGACTTACAGTTTAGTCCTGCCTGAGTGGCACATTCAAAGGGTTTCAAACAGACAATGCCACTGCCCCTTTTTAAAAGCCAACTGAGGTCACCTCAGTTGCACCTGCTGGAAGCAGGAGAGACAAAACATAGGAGATGACCTCCTAAGGCATTCTTTCAGGCCTTCATTCTGTCTGCTGTGCCACTTATAGAATTAATTTATTCCTTCCTTCATTCCCCTCCCACTTCTGCCTTCTGTTCTCAAGCTCTCCCTTTCCAAATTCCATCTTATGTGCAATATCTTTAGGAACTGAGTTTCAAAACCAACAACAGAAAAAATCCTATGCTGCCTTCTCTGGATATTCTGTTTGCTAGTTTTTTTCCTTCCAGAGGCCAGGGTCAAGCTTTTTTTTTTTTTTATTTTTCTTTTTTTTTTTTTCCCTGGGCACTGCACAGCACTGGATGCAGTAGCAGAATGAAAACAGCGCCGAAGAACACATCAGCAGTTCTTCCACCAAATCTTACTGCACACAGACTTTTGTCCTTATATAGCACCACTAAAAAGAGAAGCCAGAGCTCTGCTTACACCAACAATCAACTGAAAGTGGGTAACCTCATCTACTGCACTGACTTCAGTATCCTGTGACTGTAAAAAAGATCACCAAAAGTCCACCGAACATCACCTGGTTAAGACATTCCTTCCTTCATTTTTCTGGTTTCAAAAAAGAAGGAGCAGCTGAGGTCAGCCTCTCCAGGGGAAAGGTGAGCAGCTGAGGTCAGGCATCTCAGGCTCTGCCCAGGGGAGAGGTGAGCAGCTGAAGTCAGGCATCTCAGGCTCTGCCCAGGGGAGAGGTGAACAGCTGAGGTCAGGCATCTCAGGCTCTGCCCAGGGGAGAGGTGAGCAGCTGAAGTCAGGCATCTCAGGCTCTGCCCAGGGGAAAGGTGAGCAGCTGAGGTCAGGCATCTCAGGCTCTGCCCAGGGGAAAGGTGAGCAGCTGAGGTCAGGCATCTCAGGCTCTGCCCAGGGGAGAGGTGAGCAGCTGAAGTCAGGCATCTCAGGCTCTGCCCAGGGGAAAAGTGAGCAGCTGAGGTCAGGCATCTCAGGCTCTGCCCAGGGGAGAGGTGAACAGCTGAGGTCAGGCATCTCAGGCTCTGCCCAGGGGAGAGGCAAATGTCTTTTACTTAAGAGAAGTGAGACTGAGCACAGCATTTAAGAAGTGACTCAGCAACAACCCTGAGGAAGGAAGCAAACGGAAATGCTGACTCTTGTCTAACCATTTAATGGCAAATGCACTTCAGAGAGATGAGAATGAAGATAAAACCATTATCATCTAAAAGAACTTATTTTATCCTTTCAGGACATTTGATTTCCTGTCCATGATACAAAGGCCTACTTGACCAGGTGGGTAAAAAAATACCTGAAGCAGACTTTTCCTTTTTTTCACCCTTTTTTTTTCCCTTTCCCCCCCTTTTTTTCCTTTTTTTTCCCCCCATTTTTTTCTTTTTTCCCCTTTATTTCCTCCCTTTTCCTTTAATTTTTTAAATTTATGTTTTTGTTTGGGGTTTTTGTTTAGGTTTCTGTTTTGCAGTGTTTCTATTTTGGGGGTTTGTTTATGGTTTTGGTTTGGGGTTTTTGTTTATGTTTTTAGGGTTTGTTTTTTGCATTTTTGTTTATGTCTTTGTTTTTGTTTTGGTTTTTTGTTTACATTTTGGGGGTTCTGTTTATGTTTTTGTTTACACTTTGGGGTTTTTGTTTACATCTTTGCTTTTGTTTTGGGGGTTTTTTGTTTTGGGGTTTTTTGTTTTGGGTTTTTGTTTTAGTTGTTGTGGTTTTGTTGATGTTTTGTTTGGTTTTGGGGCTTTAGTTTATGTTTTTGTTGATGTCCATGGTTTTGTTTTTGGTTTTTGTTTAGGCATTTGTCTCTGGGGTTTTTTGTTTATGTTTTTGGGGGTTTTGTTTACATCTTTGTTTTTGTTTTGGGGGTTTTTGGTTTTGGTTTGGTGCTTTTGGTTTTTTGGGTTTTGTGTACATTTTTGTTTTGGAGGTTTTTGTTTACATTTTTGTTTTGGGTTTTGTCTACATTTTCGGTTTTGGTTTTTTGTTTACATTTTTGTTCTGGGGTTGTTTATCTATATTTTTGGGGGGAGTTGTTTACATTTTTGGTTGGGGTTTTTTGTTTACACTTTTGTTTTGGGTTTTTGTTTACATTTTCCTTTTGTTTTTTTTGTTGACATTTTTGTTTTGGGGTTTTTGTTGACTTTTTGTTTAGGAGTTTTTTGTTGACATTGTTGTTTTGGGATTTTGTTTACATTTTCCTTTTGGGATTTTTGTTGACATTTTTGTTTTGGTTTTTTTCTTGTTGACATTTTTGCTTTGGGGGTTTTAGTTTACTTTTTAGGTCTGTGTTTTTGTTAAGTTTTTTTGGTTTGCTTTCTTTTTCCTTCCCATTTGTGTTTGTTCGTGAGCTCTCAGACACGTATCTGCGCGGCACAGAGCCCATTTGCGCGGCACAGAGCCCGTTTGTGCGGCACAGAGCCGTTAGCGTGGCACAGAGCCCATTAGCGCGGCACAGAGCCCGTTAGCGCTGCACAGAGCCCGTTAGCGCGGCACAGAGCCATTTGCGCGGCACAGAGCCGTTTGCGCAGCACGGAGCCCGTTAATGTGGCACAGAGCCCGTTAGTGTGGCACAGAGCCCGTCTGCGCGGCACAGAGCCCGTTTGCACGGCACAGAGCCGTTTGCGCGGCACAGAGCCGTTTGCGCAGCACAGAGCCCGTTAATGTGGCACAGAGCCATTTGCGTGGCACAGAGCCTGTTTGCGCGGCACAGAGCT
>VWZE01026012.1:125336-140506 GCA_013396675.1 Eubucco bourcierii | reverse complement strand
CGTTAGCGTGGCACAGAGCCCGTTAGCGCGGCACAGAGCCCGTCAGTGCGGCACAGAGCTGTTTGCGCGGCACAGAGCCCGTCAGCGCGGCACAGAGCCGTTTGCGCGGCACAGAGCCCGTTAGTGTGGCACAGAGCCCGTTTGCGCGGCACAGAGCCGTTTGCGCAGCACAGAGCCGTTTGCGCGGCACAGAGCTGTTTGCGCGGCACAGAGCCCGTTTGCGTGGCACAGAGCCGTTTGCGCGGCACAGAGCCCGTTAATGTGGCACAGAGCCCGTTTGCGTGGCACAGAGCCGTTTGCGCAGCACAGAGCCGGTCAGCGCGGCACAGAGCCCGTTTGCGCGGCAGCCTCGGCAATGAGGCGTGTGATGCCAAAGCCATCAGAGACCCGGGCGGCGTTTTGTTTTCAGACCCCACAAACTCTTTCGGGTACCTTAGACGTGACCTGCAAAAAAACAAGCGGAGGAGTCCCTTACCTGCCGAGAGATGGAGCTGCTCGTAGGCTCTGGCACCGCAGAGATAAGGTTGGCAGTGCTCTTTTTGTGAACACTATTCATACCAGGCATTCTAGTGATTTTACAGGCTTTGCTACTAGAGCTGGAGTTTTTACGTTTCTTCCCTTCTGATTTGTCAAAAGAAAGCGCTAGAGAAGACACCGCATTGTGTGCTCCTAGGGAGTGGTCCCCTGAGTGGTGCACGAGAGAAGGTACGGACAGGTTAGAAGAGTCAATGCTGCTCACCACCATGCTCATGTGTTTCACCGAGTCTGCCGAACCGCTCGAGAGTGAAGTCCGTCCTGAGGGCTCCGATTTGGCACTGAGCGGGCTCGTTCCGTTATTTGCGTTGTGCACGGACACGCTGTTGTAAGAGGATGTAGCCTGATAGGAGTTCAAAGTGGAACTGGGGTTCAGGACACAGTTCTTTTTGTGAGACCCTGAAAATGAAGACGAGGAAGATGTCTGCAAAGACAGCGAGGAGGAGGAGGAGGAGGAAGAAGAGGAGGAGGAGGACTGCGGCTTTTTCTTTTTGTTACTTGAAGACTCGTCGCTGCGGGCCGAGAGGTCTTTCACCTTAGTGGATTTGCTGGCTTTTGTTTTGGATGGCTTGTGGGAGGGGGAAGGGATGACTGCTGGTACTGGTGACACAGCTGACGGTGCCTTAAACGTTGAGTCCATGATACTCAGGCTGGCAGGCACGTGAGGGAAAGCTGTGGTGTGTGAGACAACGGAATTGGTGTCGGACGTCGACACGAAGGCTGCGTTTGACAGCATGGCTGATGTCATTATGTAGGAAGATGAAGTGATTCTTGAACTGATAGGTGTTGAAGGGATATACACTGCACTGGGGCTGCTGAAAGGCTGCAAGACTGATGCAGGGAAAGGAGTGGAGACATGTGCTGCTGGAGAAGGCATGGGGCTGTCTGCCGCAGGGGGGATTTTCCTAAATCAAGGAGAAAAGCAAAAGGAAAAAGAAAAAAAATGAAATGGGGAAAAAAAAAAAAAAGAAAAAAAGAAAAAAAAAAAAAAAAGGAAAAAAAAAAAAAAAAAAGAAAAAAAAAAAAAAGAAAAAAAAAAAAAAAAAAAAAAAAAAAAAAAGGAAAAAAAAAAAAGAAAAGGAAAAAAATAAATGGAAAAAAGAAAAGAAAAAAAAAAGAAATGGGGGAAAAAAAACCCAAAACATTTAGACACATCAAAAATTTCACCAAAGCAATGTCAACCGCAAACAATTTTTGATAAGGTCCAACTTACTAAAAAAAGGCAAATCCAGCTCATTCTGACTCCTGCTCCACCAATCACATATATTTTAGCACTCATAGTTCAAAATCAGGTCTGCATTCTACAGCAGCTTGAAAATGCTTTTACTTCTGACTTTTTCCTCCCCTCTATTTAATTTTTTTTTTTTAAAGCAGTTTCATTATGAGGTTCTTTTGATTTCAATACCAATAACAAACGTCAAGCTATATGTATTTTAACATTGTAAAGATGGAGGTAAGATGGCCTATGAAGTCCAGGTTGGAGGAGGCCTTGAGTGAACTGTGCTAGAGGGAGGTGTCCCTGCCTATGGCAGGGGGTTGGAACTGGATGATCCTTGAGGTCCCTTCCAACCTTCCCATTCCATGATTCTACGATCCAATGAATATAACACAGTCCTGACAATAAACAGTGCACTTTAGTGGCATGATATGGGAAGGAGAATGCATATTCTGTAGCAGAACACTCCACCCTCCTCCCCCAAGTTATTCCTACCCAAAGATCTTCAGTTTGGGGGATTATTTTTTTTTTTCTTTCAAGCATTAGGCTAATTCTCAGGAGTGCAGTCTGCAGCCAAAGCCAAGAGAGCTTGGGATCTGCACACACAACACAGTGGTGCTTCAACAGGGAATCAAAAACAACCCAGAAATCTAACAACTCAAAGCCAGTCAGGTCACTTATGGACTGAAGCCCTACCATATTCCATCTTAAGCATGGGCAAACATGTACCAAGTGCCTTATCTTACAACACAGGAGCCTCACAAAGCAAAGTCTGAATGGGTGATAGGCCTGTATAAAAAAATCTAGGCAGAATCTAATCTGTGTGTTAAAAACTATGCAATATCAAAACACTTCTCCAAATCCTGAATACAGTGAGTTTTAATGCTTTTAAGTAATATTAATAGCATGACTAAATTCTTCCTCTTCAGATTCACAAGGACTTGGTGGAGGAGAAGCTCAACAGGAGCCAGCAGTGTGCACTTGCAGCCCAGAGAGCAACCAGAGCCTGGGCTGCAGCAGGAGCAGTGTGGGCAGCAGGGTGAGGGAGGTGATCCTGCCCCTCTGCTCTGCTCTGGTGAGACCTCACCTGGAGTACTGCATCCAGTGCTGGAGCCCCTGGGACAAGAGGGATGTGGAGATGCTGGAGTGTGTCCAGAGAAGGGCCATGAGGATGCTCAGAGGGCTGGAGTTGCTGTGAGGAGAGACTGAGAGAGTTGGGGCTGTGCAGCCTAGAGAGGTAAAGGTTCCCAGGTGACCTTCTTGTGGTCTTCCAGTATCTGAAGGCGGTTACAAGAAAGCTGGGGAGGAACTTTTCAGGCTGTCAGGTAGTGATAGGACTGGGGGGTATGGAACAAAGTTAGAAATGGGTAGATTCAGACTGGGTGTTAGGAAGAAGTTCTTCAGCATGAGAGTGGTGAGAGCCTGGAAGGGGTTTCCCAGGGAGGTGGTGGAAGCCTCATCCCTGGAGGTGTTTAAGGCCAGGCTGGATGTGGCTCTGAGGAACCTGATCTAATGTGAGGTGTCCCTGCCCATGGCAGGGGGGTTTGAACTGGCTGATCCTTGTGGTCCCTTCCAACCCTGACGGATTCCATGATTCTAAAAAAACCAAACCAGTCCTAAATCCAGAGTAAATTTACGTCAGAACAGGAGGTTCTGCTGCGTTGCATAGCCCTTAACAGAGAAGATTCGTACTTGTGTTACTACTGTGCCTTCACACAGAGGTAATTCTGCAGACACCTCCTCTGGACTGTCCAACTGAGAAGCATTACAGAATGAAGAATGTTCAACTGCTCACCAAGTGGAAAAATCCAACTTACTTCCACATCTGAGAGTTCAGATGTTTCTCTACCATAGAGTTGAGTGCGAATCGAAAATGGTCCCATCTCCTGTCGAAGACGTAGTAGCCTCTTCCCATTAAGCGACTGCCATACGAACAGAACTGAAAGAAAGAAAGACTTCAACATGGTTTATAGAAAAATATTTCTGCACTACACACTGCCTGCCAGTCCCAGATTAAAGGAACACCTTTTGGGATTTGTATCATGTACACTGAACACCTTCTAGTGCAGCATCAGGGGCTGGAAGGGACCTCTGAAGCTCATCCAGTCCAACGCCCCTGCCAGAGCAGGGTCTCCTAGAGCAGATCACACAGCAACACATCCAAGCAGGTCTTGAACATCTCCAGAGAGGGAGACTCCACAACTCCCCTGGGCAGCCTGTGCCAGGGCTCTGCCATCCTCACAGGGAAAAAATTCCTCCTCAGGTTTAAACAAAGCTTCCTATGCCTCAGCTTCCACCCACTGCCCCTTGTGCCGGCACTGGGCACCACCCAGCAGAGCCTGGCTCCAGCCTCCTGCTACTCACCCTGCACACATTGATCCCCATTGCTGAGGTCACCTCTCAGCTCCTCCGCTCCCAGCAGCACAGCTCCAGCTCCCTCAGGCTCTCCTCCTAACAGAGCTCTTCCATTCCCTTCAGCACCTGGACTCTCTCCAGCAGTTCTATGTCCCTCTTGAACTAGGGGGCCCAGAACTGGACACAGGACTCTACGTGTGGCCTCAGCAGGGCAGAGCAGAGGGGCAGGAGAACCTCTCTGGACCTCCTAACCACAGCCCTTCTAATCCACCCCAGAATGGCATTGCCCCTCCTGCCCACCAGAGCACATTGCTGGCTCATGCTCAACCTCCCATCCACCAGGACCCCCAGATCCTTTTCCCTTTCACTGCCTTCCAACAGCTCAGTACCCAACCTATCCTGCTCCTTGAGGCTGCTCTTTCCCAGGTGCCAGACTCTGCACTTGTCCTTGTTGAATTTCATTCAGTTTCTCCCTGCCCAACTCTCAGCCTGTTGCAATCTGCCTGAATGGCAGCACAGCCTTCTGCTGTGGCAGCCACTTCACTCAGTTTGGTGCCATCAGCAGACTTGCTGCCAGTGCCCTCTGTGCCCTCAGCCAGGTCATTGATGAATATATTGAACAGAAGTGGTCCCAGCACTGACCCCTGTGGACCCCCACTAGTCACAGGTCTCCAACTGGACTCCATCCCACTGGCCACAACTGTGTGACTTCTCTCCTTCAACCAGTCCCCAATCCACCTCACTCCCTGACCACCCAGAGCACACTTGATTTATTTGTGGTTTCTCATCTTTCCCCTCTTGCTTTGGTTAGTTTTCTGCTGGTTCAGCAAGCTCAGCTCACCCAGCAGGGCTGGTCAGTGCCAGACACAGTGCAAGGAAAAAGCAGGGAGAATGCATGGTTCAGACTAGTGAGGGCCATTTACACCATCTTTTCTGACTCCATGCTGATGTGGACTTAAGATCAGCTGCACCATCATTAACTGCTCCATTTCAGAGGACAGGTGAGTCACTGGGATTCGCCTTGAAACAGAACTAGGATCCTAAGCCACAATGGTTACTAACAGCCTGGCTCAGTGATAATGCCTGTGTAAGAACTGGCTGCTGTGTGGACACTCATGCAGTGAGCCTTCTTCAGTTTGTAATTCATGAAGCAGCAGGCAGAAAAACAAAGGCAAAAAAAAAAAAAAGTGCAAAGCGAGAGTACCAAAGAAGCAGGAGGTTACTGCACATGACAGTACTGTATGGTATATAGTTCTTATTTTCACAGTCTCACAGTCTCACAGTCTCACCAAGGATGGAAGAGACCTCAAAGCTCATCAAGTCCAACCCAACACCACAGCCCTCAAGACCAGACCATGGCACCAAGTGCCACGTCCAAACCTGCCTTGAACACCTCCAGGGATGGTGACTCCACCACCTCCCTGGGCAGCCCATTCCAGCAGTCAATGACTCTCTCAGGCAACAACTTTCTCCTCACCTCCAGCCTAAACTTCCCCTGGCACAGTTTGAGACTGTGTCCTCTTGTTCTGGTGCTGCTTGCCTGAGAGAAGAAAGCAACCTCCTCCTGGCTACAAGCACCCTTCAGGTAGCTGGAGACAGCAAGAAGGTCTCCCCTGAGCCTCCTCTTCTCCAGGCTAACCAATCCCAGCTCCCTCAGCCTCTCTCCAGAGGGCTGTGCTCCAGGCCGCTCCCCAGCCTCATTTCCCTTCTCTGGACACACTCAAGCACCTCAATGTCCTTCTTAAAATGAGGGGCCCAGAACTGGACACAGGACTCAAGGTGTGGCCTGAGCAGTGCAAAGTACAGGGGGAGAATGAGCTCCATGCTCCTGCTGGCCACACTCTTGCTGATACAGGCCAGGATGCCATTGGCCTTCTTGGCTACTTGGGCACACTGCTGGCTCATGTTCAGGCAGGTGTCAATCAGCATTTTCTATGTAAGAACCAAATACAGACTCTCATCTGGCAATTATTTCATGCTGAGCTTACAGTGTTTTTCCAGGTGTCTGACAGGGAGGAGCTTTCCTCTGCTCTAGGGAATGCAGGCACTGCTGCAGTTACCAAAGTGTTCTTTTCATGCTGCGTATCACACTGAAAACACCTGAGTGACTTTCTTACTGATTTTATTCCTTGGCTCAATTGTGATGAGAACTTAGGAATTTCAGAGTTCTCCCATTACTTTGTTTGTAGAGTGTAAACAAATTCAGGCCACAAAGTCAACGCCACAAGACAGCTCTTACTACTTACAAGGGCAAGGGAGGGGATTCTCCCCCTGTACTCTGCTCTCCTCAGATGCCATCTGGAGTCCTGTGTGCAGTTCTGGAGCCCCCAGCACAGGAAGGACATGGAAATGTTGGAGCAGGTCCAGAGGAGGCCACCAAGATGCTGAGAGGGCTGCAGCAGCTCTGTTATGAGGACAGGCTGAGAGAGTTGGGGCTCTGCAGCCTGGAGAAGAGAAGGCTTCCAGGAGACCTTAGAGTAGTCTTCCAGGATCTGAAGTGGGCTACAGGAAGGCTGGGGAGGGACTATAGACAAGGTCTGGGAATGCCAGGACAAGGGGCAATGGGTTTGAAGTGTCAGAGGGGAGATTGAAAGTGGATGTTAGGAGGAAGTTGTTTGCAGTGAGGGTGGTGAGACACTGGCACAGGTTGCCCAGGGAGGTTGTGGCTGCTCCCTCCCTGGAGGGGTTCAAGGCCAGGTTGGAGGAGGCCTTGAGTGAGCTGTGCTAGTGGGAGGTGTCCCTGCCTGTCACAGGGGGTTTGAAGTAGATGATCCTTGAGGTCCCTTCCAACCTTCCCATTCTGTGATGCTGTGATTCAGTGGAATTTCTCACTAACACAGGAGACAGGCAAAAGCAGTTGCCAGAGCAGCACATGCTGCAGCCACCCTCAGGGCAGGTAGGTTGTGCCATGCTCTGCTTGCCATTTTCAGATGAACGAAACTACAGCTTCTAAATCCGTGTGCACTCGTTTAATGATATTGGATTACTGCTTCAAACTAGATGAATACAGAAATCAACAAACCACTGTCATGGCCCTTTGCTGCCACATAATTTTCAGAGTTATAACCAACTGTAAGGTAGAGTTTTGCGAGGTTCTTTTCATGTCACATTTAAAACTCTCCTCAGTTTAGCAAAATTACACCAGAGCTGCACATTTCTGAGAGGGAAAACTACAAGTTCTGATTTTCACCTGCTCATCTTGTCCTGCAAACTACTTGTCCCATGCATGGATTAGTCTTTTCCTTCTACTTTATCCCACCCAGCCCATCCTTGGACAAATGCAATTTGTTCTCTTTCACAGAATCACAGAATGGTAAGGTTGGAAGGGACCTCAAAGATCAGCCAGTTAAAACCCCCTGCCATAGGCAGGGACACCTCCCACTAGTACAGGTCACTCAAGGCCTCCTCCAACCTGACCCTGAACACCTCCAAGGAGGTTGTGGAGCACAGAAGATCTCCAGGGAGGTTGTGGAGCACAGAAGCACCCAATGCAATCTTTGATCACGTTGGGTGCTTCTGTACTCCACAACCTCCCTGGGCAACCTGTGCCAGTGTCTCACCACCCTCACTGCAAACAATTTCCTCCTAACACCCACTTTCAATCTCCCCTCTGACACTTCAAACCCATTCCCCTTGTCCTGGCATTACAAGGCCTTGTCAATAGTCCCTCCCCAGCCTTCCTGTAGCCCCCTTCAGATCCTGCAAGTCTACTCTAAGGTCTCCTGGAAGCCTTCTCCTCTCCAGGCTGCAGAGCCCCAACTCTCTCAGCCTGTCCTCACAGCAGAGCTGCTGCAGCCCTCTGAGTATCTTGGTGGCCTCCTCTGTTCTGGCTCCAACATTTCCATGTCCTTCTTGTGCTGGGGGCTCCAGAACTGCACACAGTAAATGCAGTTTTTGGAATATAAAGTTCTTCATTCCTTACACTTCCACTAAACCACTTTTTTTTTTCTCCCCTAATTAAATAAGAAAACCAGAGGCAAACACATACCCCAAGAGGTCTGGGATGGTGTTCAGAAAAATGGCAGTCTAATTTCTCAGACTCCTCAGCTCCATCAGCTTCTCCTTCATCACTGGACAGCCTGCTTGTTAGATCTCCTCCCATGGACGGCAGCGGCAGTTCTGGTACATACCCACTGTGGTTTGAAGAGCTGTTGCTGTTTATGCTGTTTGCAGATGATGGTCTAGAAGAACAATGCACATTTAACATCCTCAGTGTTCAAAGGTTTTTTTTTCAACCTACCTGCCAAAGTGCTGTGGTTTACCCTTAGCTAGGAACTCAGCCCCAGAGGGTAAGGATTGAAGTAAGTCATACCAGAAAGGATCACAGAAAGAAGAGTGAAAGATGCAGAGTAGCTGACATTTGGTCTGGTCAGAAACGTGCCATGTGTTGTCATCAAATTCATGTCAGCAGGCAACACCTTTGTATTGCCTGAAATGTTACATTTGCCATGAAGCTGAGTTCTAGATCAGGAGAGGGGCACTAAGGCTGCACCACTGCTCTGCTACTTGACTAATCACAATGGTCCAGTCAGGAGAATTATTTCATACCAAAATCCTTCTGAAACTGGTGTACTAAATGCAGCCAGAGTGTTTAGCTGACACTCTTTACAGCTAGATTATTTAAGTGAAATATCTGAGAGGATCTCTTACTGCAAGTGCTTTTTCTTTTCTTTCTCAAACCCCCTAAAGCAAAGTGGGAACACCTTTACATCACAGGGCCCAATGGCACCTTGCTTTTCAAAAGCATCTTGGAAACAAATGAGAGTAGAGGTGGGGGTGGAAAAGGATTCTCAGTTACAGTCTGTAATGTATGTATATGGCCCTCTGAGGTTAGAGATGTCCATGCTGAGCTAATGTGAGCATCTTCAACCTCATGAATCTGTGCTGTCAGGATGCAGCAGTCACTAAGCCCTCTTCTGAACCTAACAGGGATTGCTCACCAATGTCCATCGACTACAAGTGCATGCTGCAGTTGCTGTTGCAAGGGATAGATTGTGTGACTGCTCCTCAGCCTCCAGGAAATTTCCATGTCCTCCAAACTAGGGTCAGGCCAAGCTAGGTCAGGCCAAGTCACCAGCAACAGCATGAGTAAGCTCTGCCTCGGCACAGCACAGCTGCAGGGGTGCTGAGTGCCAGTTGAGAGGCAGTGAGGCTGTCCCCAGCGTGGTGCCAGGACAGTGGCACTGCAGCACAAACTGTAGGCTGCACAGGCACAACACAGGTCTGCTAACTCCCCTTCTCCTCACCTACTACTGCCTTTGCAATTTCTTCAGCTGGCTCTCACCCAGTTGCATTCCAGTTGTGCTGCTTTGGTTGTAACACCTACTGCAAGTGATGCTGCCTGTCCTCCTGTCCTTCTCCTCACCTGCTACTGCCTTTGCAATTTCTTCAGTTAGCTCTCACCCAGCTGCAGTCCAGTTGTGCTGCTTTGGCTGTAACACCTACTGCAAGTGATGCTGCCTGTCCTGCTGTCCTTCTCCTCACCTGCTACTGCCTTTGCAATTTCTTCAGTTAGCTCTCACCCAGCTGCAGTCCAGTTGTGCTGCTTTGGTTGTAACACCTACTGCAAGTGATGCTGACTGTCCTCCTGTCCTTCTCCTCACCTACTACTGCCTTTGCAATTTCTTCAGCTGGCTCTCACCCAGCTGCATTCCAGTTGTGCTGCTTTGCTGTCCTCCTGTGCTCCTCTTCAAGGGCTGTGTAAGAATTAGGCCAACTTTCCACCAGTCTACCTACAGGGATTCTTTCTTTCTCATTTTGCTCAAACCCTGAAGCCATCTCTGCCACTGCATGAATAAAATCTCATCATGGTTTGATGAACACACACAAAATGTTGGAAATGGCTTTCTCTGTCAGACTTGAGCTAGGTAGTAAATACATCTGTGACAGTTCAGAGCTGGTGCCCCAGCCTAGTGTCTTAACTGTAAGTATGAGGAAGTCTTCCCATAGAATTCCAGCCTAGAGAATAAAGAGTTTGGGGACTGGACACAGAACAAGAAGAAGAAAAGTTTATCTAATTCCATTGGTTTGCTGGATTGCTTATATTTGCAGTAGGAAGTTGCTCTTTCTCTCTGGCTACCTTCTGCTTGGCTTTCTGGTTGTTCCATCTCTGGCTCCTGGTCCTGCATGCAGGCAGACCACATTCTGCTTTGGCTTTGTAAGGTACATGGAAGAAGGGGGAAGAGAGAGAGAAAGTGAGTGCTGGGCTATGTGCAGCCTCTCTGGGCTCTGTGTCCAGAGAGGGACAGAGAGAGCTGAAATACTGTTTATTGAACTGTAAATATATTTCAATTTGCCTTGCATATGTTTACTACCTTTATGCTTTTAGATTCAGTCTACTTTTGTAAATATAATTTCATTTAACTACCAAAATTCTGAGTAAGTGTGGTGAATTCATTCTGTGGGGGCTGGGGTGGGGTAAATTTCCAATTTGTTAGGGTGCAGATCCAAACCTCAGCAACAAGAAGTATCTCCTTGAAACAGGGACTGAATTAGTACAAAAGTCTCAGGAGGGGCACCCAATCCTGATTAAGACTTGTGTCAAGAAATGTGAAACAAAGAATGAACAAACTCAAGTGGTTTAGCCAACTCCAGCCAAAGCTGGCAGCAGAATAAATCACAAACAAACAAACATATAAGAAGTGTAGGAAAGGATGATGAGGATTGAGTAGCTTCAATACCTCACTGCTAGTTTTTCTAAGGGTATGTCTTTAGAAGCTTGTGTGGTCTTTTTGAGAAGTGCTTTTGTCCTTTCCAGAGGCAATCTGGATGAGGAGAGGCAAGCTGTGGGCAGTTTGAAATCAATAGTTTCAAGGAGGAGCTGCTGATGGTGTCATTTACACTAGATGACCCTTTTTTTTTTTTACCAGCCATTCCACTGATGGAGTTGGGGAAGTACCTGCAGAGAAAAGCTGTCCATAAATGTGCAGAATGTTAGCACCCATACTGGCCCTGCTTCACATAAAGACTTTACTGCAAAACATGCCAGAATGTCTCCAGTGGAAACTTTCCCAATTATTACTGAGCATTTTAGCAAAAGAAAGAAATGCAGTTTGAGATTCTGAGCCAAGGGTGGATGCAAAGCCTTAACTCATTTTCACACAGGCTCTGGGCTACCATGGAGAGATTTTGGTTACTCTAAGTAGAGCCCACCTTCTAGTGCTAGCAGAGACTCTTATTTTAATACATTCTGTGATGCAGTAGCTTGAACACTTCTGTGCTGCAATACATCTATGATGCAATACTGAACACTTATAAAACAAGAAAGAGTCATGACAGTGATTTCTAATAGCACCTTTAGAATGCTCTGGGCTACTGTGGAGAGATTTTGGTTACTTTAAGTAAAGTCCACCTTCTGCTGCTAGCAGAGACTCTTATACATTCTATGATGCAATAGATTCAACACTTCTATGCTGCAATACTGAATACTTCTAAAACAAGCTGTACCAAAGAGTCATGACAGTGATTTCTTACAGCTCCTTTAGAATGCTCTGGGCTACTGTGGAGAGATTTTGGTTACTGTAAGTAGAATCCACCTTCTACTGCTAATAGAGACTCTTATTTTGATACATTCTGTGATGCAGTAGCTTGAACACTTCTATGCTGCAATACAGCTATGATGCAATACTGAACACTTGTAAAACAAGCTGTATGAAAGAGTCACAAGAGTGATTTCTTACAGCACCTTTAGAATGCTCTGGGCTACTGTGGAGAGATTTTGGTCACTATAAGTAGAGTCCACCTTCCACTGCTAGCAGAGACTCTTATTTCAATCCATTCTCTGCTGCATTACTTCTATGATGCAATACTGAACACTTGTAAAACAAGCTGTATGAAAGAGTCACAAGAGTGATTTCTTACAGCACCTTTAGAATGCTCTGGGCTACTGTGGAGAGATTTTGGTCACTATAAGTAGAGTCCACCTTCCACTGCTAGCAGAGACTCTTATTTCAATCCATTCTCTGCTGCATTACTTCTATGATGCAATACTGAACACTTGTAAAACAAGTTGTATGAAAGAGTCACAAGAGTGATTTCTTACAGCACCTTTAGAATGCTCTGGGCTACTGTGGAGAGATTTTGGTCACTATAAGTAGAGTCCACCTTCCACTGCTAGCAGAGACTCTTATTTCAATCCATTCTCTGCTGCAATACTTCTATGATGCAATACTGAACACTTATACAAGGAGCTGCATGAGAGGGTCACGGCAGCGATTTCTTAGAGCACCTTGGGAACGCAACACTCGAGGCTGGAGAAGCACTCACCTTGGAAGGACAGAATTTGGTGGCCTCGATTTGGCAGGAGATGTTACTTTAGATTCTTGACCAGAGTTCACCGAAGATCCTGCCAGAGAGTCTTGTGCTGGTGTGAACTGGCTCTGATAGCTTTCCCTTGCGGACAGTGGATGCTCTTTGTCTTTTGCAACTTCTTTTTCCCTGGAGCGAGCTTTGTGTTCAGCTAGAAGGATGTCAAACTGTTTTTTACGGCCTGGAACTGCTCGTCGATGATTAAGTGAATGAGTCTAAAAATAGGGTGGTTAAAAAGCATTTGTGTGTGCATGACATTGTTCATGAGTCCTCTACACTTCCGACACACCACAACTCTCAAAGATAAAAGTCTACTTCAAACAAAGTTTAGCCACGGCTATGGAAACAAAGCTGCTGTGCCACATTACCTTCGACACTTTTATGAAGTCAGCCTTAAGGAATCCCAACATGGAGGCTAAAATTGGGCTTTTTTTGCAATGAATTCCATACAACAGACTCCACTGACTTGGTCTTTTTTTGCAATGAATTCCATACAACAGACTCCACTGACTTGGTCTTTTTTTGCAATGAATTCCATACAACAGACTCCACTGACTTGGTTTTTTTTTTTAATGAATTCCATATAAAAAACTCCACCGACTTGGTTNAGACTCCACTGACTTGGTCTTTTTTTTGCAATGAATTCCATATAACAGACTCCACTGACTTGGTCCTTTTTTGCAATGAATGCCACATAACAGACTCCCCTGACTTGCTTTTTTTTTTTTGCAATGAATTCCTTATAATAAACTCCACTGACTTGCTTTTTTTTGTCATGACTTCCACATAACAGACTCCACTGACTTGCTTTTTTTTGTTGCAGTGAATTCCATAATAGACTCCACTGACTACATTCTTTTTTTTGCAATGATTTCCATATGACTCCACCTGACTTACCTTTTCTGAGGCAGAAAGTAACAATTCCAAGAGTTTTAGACTCTTAAGAGGTAACATTGATGGAGCTCTTAACTTGCAATGAAAAATTGATTTGTTGGATTGAAAAATGTGAATGTACTTAATTTAAGGCAGATTTATCTGATGACCTCTAGAGACAGGCAGCACATACACATACAAATGTTCATTACAGAAGTCCTAATTGCTGCTCTTTGGTTTTTGTGGGTTTTTTTGGACAGGAGCCTTATTATCATTACAAGGGCAGCCTCCAAGTGATTTAAGACAGAAGAAACCTTAACTTTTTTACTATAAACTGACTGGATTTGACAGGAGCCTTATTATAATAACAAGGGTAGTACCAAGTGATTTATTACAGAGGAGACCTTAACTTTTTTACTATAAACTGACTGGATTTGACAGGAGCCTTATTATCACTACAAGGGCAGTACCAAGTAACTTATTATAAAAGAAACCTTAAGTTTTTTACTATAAACTAACTGTATTTGACAGGAGTCTGATTATAATTACAAGAGCAGCCTCCAAGTGATCTATTATACAAGAAACCTTAAGTTTTTTACTCCAAATCGACTGTACTGCTGCACACATGAAGTGAAAAAGGAGCATTTAAAGTTAACACCTGTGCTTCTACATGAAACATTAATGTTTTTTTGCATAGCAAAATGACAAGGAAAAAAAACAAACAAAAAAAAAAGGCAAAACAAATCTTTTTTAGAAACATCAGTGGAATAATGCAGATGCTCTGACTCAAAGAAAGAGAATTACTCAAAGGAATTACCTGAAGACAGTGCCTGAATACCATACCCATTGTCTGTAAGACAGGAGCAGGTATGACCTCTCAAACTACTGTGGCAGGATTTAAACTATAACAAAGCATCTGATATTTTATCTTCTAAGAAAAATACCTTGCAGGTGAGCGATCTTGTGCAAGGTTTCTTTGTTTCAGGATCCAGTACTCCACAGTGTTTATTTGGGTCAAATTCTCTTTCTGTTTGATAGAGGAGTGGGTAGGAAAAAAAAGGAGAAAAAAAATATTAAGATTATTACATAAGTTTTCATCAAGTATCTGTAATTATTGCCTGATAGAAACTTATAGAATCATAGAATGGGAAGGTTGGAAGGGACCTCAAGGATCATCCAGTTCCAACACCCTGTCATAGACAGGGACACCTCCCACTAGCACAGCTCACTCAAGGCCTCCTCCAACCTGGCCTTCAACACCTCCAGGGNAACACCTACAGGGAGGGAGGAGCCACAACCTCCCTGGGCAACCTGTGCCAGTGTCTCACCACCCTCACTGCAAACAACTTCCTCCTAAACTTCATTCTGCCAGGCTCAACCTGAGCCACTGACCCCAACCTCAGCACCCCCAACATGCATTGCTGATGCTGTTGTGCAATTCTTTGCCCTGGTATAGAATCATGGAATACAATCATAGAATGGTAAGGTTGGAAGTGACCTCAAAGACCATCTAGTTCCAACCCCCTGCCATAGGCAGGGACACCTCCCACTAGAACAGGTCACTTCCTTAAACATTTCCAGGGAGGTTGTGAAGCACAGAAGCACCCAATGTGATCTTTGATCATGTTGGGTGCTTCCGTGCTCCACAGCCTCCCTGGGCAACCTGTGCCAGTGTCTCACCACCCTCACTGCAAACAACTTCCTCCTAAACTTCATTCTGCCAGGCTCAACCTGAGCCACTGACCCCAACCTCAGCACCCCCAACATGCATTGCTGATGCTGTTGTGCAATTCTTTGCCCTGGTATAGAATCATGGAATACAATCATAGAATGGTAAGGTTGGAAGTGACCTCAAAGACCATCTAGTTCCAACCCCCTGCCATAG
>VWZE01026012.1:96080-108270 GCA_013396675.1 Eubucco bourcierii | reverse complement strand
CAGGTGGACATTGTGCCCTTGCTCACCACTCTCTGTGTGCCACCATCCAGCCAGTTCCTTACCCAGCAGTGCTCCACACATCCAGTCCATGTTTTTCCAGTTTGGGTAACACATTTCTTAACAAGCTCTTTTATAACCAGAGAAATAATTAAAAAAACCCACATTTTTTCTAAAAATCTGTGTGGTGTATCCCTAAATTTGCTCCACTTCTGTCATCCTGAGCTTCTCCTTTCTTCATCCCATACCCACAGCCCTTTGCCTCCTGCAAAAGACAGAGGATGAGCTCTGTCGGGTCCGCAGGTCTGCTGGTGACAAGTGCCAGTGCAAGTGCTGCTGCCACAGGAGATGCTGCTCCCTGGGGCATGTTAATTAAGGTCTCTTCACAGTGCCAGATTTTCACAAGATTGCTGAAACTTTGTAATGTTTTTAAAGTCTAATTGGCAGAGTTAAAAAGTCTCAGAAGAAATTGGTATCGTGGCATAAGCCTTATTGCTGTTAGTACTCTTATTATTACTGCTATTATTGTTGTAATAATTCTCTTTCAGGAAACTCAAGTTACAATTTGTATGTGACTTTTTTTTTAACTTGCTTTTCTGCCATTGCTCATAGATACTCCCAGGTTTCAAATCAATTGCCCTGGCACCTTTTGAAAACCCAAGTCACCAGACAGATCTGCCCAACTACGGAGACTGCTTCGTTTGGAAAACTGAACATTTAAATTCAACTTAAATATTTCAGTTCAATTGGCTTTATCAAACCCTGCTGCCAAAGCAGCATGACTATCAGTGCATCCAATCTCCTCATTCCAGACATCTCAGATAAATCAGCTCACTCATCCTTAAGGCACATTACTTGCCATAGGCAATAAAAATCACAGAATCACTGAATTAACCAGCTTGGAAAAGACCTCTACCATCGAGTACAACCTATCACCTAACCCTTGTTATGGCTGAGAGCAGCCCTGAGGATCAGGCCCTGGGGGTCTGGGGTGAGGAAAAACTCAAGATGAGGCTGCAGTGAGTGCAGCCCAGACAGCAACTGTGTGCTGGGCTGCAGCAAGAGCAGTGTGGGCAGCAGGGCAAGGGAGGGGATTGTGCCCCTTTGCTCAGCTCCCCTCAGACCCCACCTGCAGTCCTGTGTGCAGTTCTGGAGCCCCCAGCATAGCAAGAACATGGAAGTGTTGGAGCAGGTCCAGAGGAGGCCACCAAGATGCTGAGAGGGTTGCAGCAGCTCTGCTGTGAGGACAGGCTGAGAGAGTTGGGGCTCTGCAGCCTGGAGAAGAGAAGGCTTCCAGGAGACCTTGGAGTAGCCTTCCAGGATCTGAAGGGGGCTACAGGAAGGCTGGGGAGGGACTATTGACAAGGTCTGGGAATGCCAGGACAAGGGGAATGGGTTTGAAGTGTCAGAGTGGAGATTGAAAGTGGATGTTAGGAGGAAGTTGTTTGCAGTGAGGGTGGTGAGACACTGGCACAGGTTGCCCAGGGAGGTTGTGGAGCACAGGATGTGATCTTTGATCACGTTGGGTGCTTCTGTGCTTCTGTGAGGTGTTCCAAGCCAGGCTGGAGGAGGCCTTGAGTGACCTGTATTAGTGGGAGGTGTCCCTGCCTATGGCAGGGGGTTGGAAATGGGTGATCTTGGAGGTTCCTTCCAACCTTACCATTCTATGATTCTACACTGCCTAAAAGCAGTGCAAGTTACAGAGGCTTACTGCCTTTCCCTGCTGTTTCAACTTTAGCACATGGAGCTTTTTTTGCAGTATCAGGGACGAACTCTGGAAGATGTAACAACCAAGAAAGAAACTGAAAGGACATCTTCTGCTGTGTGGTATTTGCAGGGCCTGTGTATGCTATTCATCTCAGAACACATACTAATGAGGACAGCAGCACTAGAAGGGAAAGGACCCAACTGCTGTAAACAGCTAGGAGCAAACGACTGCTAGACATTCAAAAATTCACACCAATGGGAGGCTGAAAAGTTCCCACTTGTTATCTTACTGTAATAAGGTTAGGCCAACACTCCCTTCCACCCTGCTTAAGCCCTGCCACACTAGGGAAGACTAACTGCAAAAGCACTGCATAACCTCACTGCCTTGCTCAAGGTCTCAATTGCTGTGAGGAAAGACAGGCAAAGGTTTCCCCTTCCTGGGGCATTACTGCACAGCAAATCCCAGCCTGTAATTTCCAGGTAAGCTGTGTGTAAGAGGACATAAATGCAAACCACATCTACATAGCTTTGCTGCTGCATTCCTGTTCCCCCTCCACTCCAAAACATAAACTCTACCCAGGAGCTGGATTAGCAATAGACTGTGAGAGGTTGTCTGAGAACTTCAGAGGTAGCACTTACAAAAGTCTGAAATTCTGCAGCCTGAAGGCCTCAGAGCAAAGCCTTTGGTACCACTGCCAGGTTATCAGTCAAATTCAAATAAATCCCCAAGTGCTAGAATTCCACATTTCTAAACCACTACCTATTACCAACCTCATCAGACACAGTTTGCACTGCTTTTTTTTTTTTTTCAATAGCATATATAGGTCACATGTGAAATAACATTGTGGTTGTAATGGTTTGAGGCTAGCTGGAATATCTTAATGAGAGAGATTATTTGCTTCAAAAAGAAAATAATAGTGATGTCTCTATTACCCATTCATTCTGCTGGGACATGTAAAAGCAAGGACACAAACACAGATCAGTCAGTCTCTGCCTGGTTGTTGTATTTGGCAGACTGGATGTTAGCAGGAAGTTGTTTGCAGTGAGGGTGGTGAGGCACTGGCACAGGTTGCCCAGGGAGGCTGTGGCTGCTCACTCCCTGGAGGTGTTCAAGGCCAGGTTGAAGGAGGCCTTGAGTGAGCTGTGCTAGTGGGAGGTGCCCCTGCCTATGGCAGGGGGTTGGAACTAGATGATCCTTGAGGTCCCTTCCAACCTTCCCATTCTATGATTCTATGATTCTATTAACTCTTCTGCCTGACCCTGCACATTTCCCAACTAATCATTCTGCTTCTAACACCTCTCACTGACCTTTCCAGCTCACCTTGCACATAAGAGAGATTCTGAGATAAGGGAGAGAGTGGAAAGAAGGTGGAAGGGTAGTTAAGAGCCCCTCCTGGGCACTCTGGCAGCATGCTGGGAGGGGTCTTGTGTTTCTGTATTACTTTTAATTTGTATATCACTGTATAGAGTTGTAAATATTTGCAATCTGTTGTATATATCTGCTTGCAAATTGTGCTAAGCTGTGAATATAAAACTTCCTTCTTTAACTTCCAGATGGCTGAGTTTAGTCTGGGTGAGTTCCCTTGGGGGAAAGGGCAGGTAGTGCCCAAACCACTACAGTGGCAAAGCAAAGCACACAACATACAAACACCTACTATGCATAAGGGAGAAATCTTGGTAACTTCTTTGCATAAGGGTCTAGCTAAGTTTGTAGCCAACTGCCTCTCCTTTCCTTTCCTTTCCCCCTTCTGAAGCAGCTGCAAATGGAGCTTGGTGTCTGCACACAAGTTAGAGATCTCTGCAGACAAAAATCACAGACTATTAGATTCCAAGACTGCAAGAAACATGAGGGATCATATTTGCACAGCAGCATGCTAAAAGAGTTGGAAGGGGGTAAAATAATAATAATTAAAAAAAAACACAGTACAGATTAGCAAGAGCAAAATTTCTAGTTGTGCTTGAAGTTTCAGCACTGCTCAGGTCATGCCTTGAGTGCTGTGTCCAGTTCTGGGCCCCTCCATTCAAGAGAGATGTTGAGGTGCTGGAAGGTGTCCAGAGAAGGGCAGCAAGGCTGGGGAGGGGCCTGGAGCACAGCCCTGTGAGGAGAGGCTGAGGGAGCTGGGGGTGTGCAGCCTGCACAAGAGGAGGCTCAGGGCAGAGCTCATTGCTCTCTGCAGCTCCCTGAAGGGAGGTTGTGGCCAGCTGGGGTTGGGCTCTGCTGCCAGGCACCCAGCAACAGAACAAGGGGACACAGCCTCAAGCTGTGGCAGGGTAGGTTCAGGCTGGATGTCAGGAGGAAGTTGTTGGCAGAGAGAGTGATTGGCATTGGAATGGGCTGCCCAGGGAGGTGGTGGAGTGCCCATCCCTGGAGGTGTTGAAGCCAAGGCTGGCTGGGGCACTTAGTGCCATGGTCTGGTTGGTTGGGTAGGGCTGGGTGCTAGGTTGGGCTGGGTGAGCTTGGAGCTCTCTTCCAGCCTGGTTGGTTCTATGATTCAATGAAATACAATTCCTTGTAGGTAATACAGGAGGGGAAGGAATTTTTTGGTAAAGGATCACTCTCCTTGCTCATCTCTCATTCTTTCATGAAACGGCGAAGAAATAAGAGGCACCTAAGAGTGATTCATTCATAACCTGCTCTTCTCAGGCTACAAAGGTGGTCTGGATATGCACCAGTACTACAGAAAAACTTTAAGGAGACTGCCTAGTTATCAATGGTTATAGTCATTAACCTGACTGATATCAGCAGGAAGTTAGGATATCACCATTTGTTCAAGGCTATCCTGAAAGGAAAACTTCTCATCTCTGTAGTCAGTCTGACAGAGCTGTGTTTGTCCCTCCAGCTGCTTCTTACCACCTTACGCAGCAATTGCAACAGATTCCTCATCCTCAGCAGCAACAAACCAACCCAGGGTTTCCCAGACCCACATTCAGAGCTCCCTGCACCCCCCGCCCGCCCCAGCAGCACCTTTCCCCGACGTGCCGCCAGGTTCCGGCAGGGAGGCTGCGGAGCGCAGCTGGGCAGCGGCCGCCGGGCGCAGGGAGGCTGCCAGCAGCTCCCTCTCCCGGGCCACCGGCAGCGCTCGGTAGGCAGCGGCGGATTTTCTGACGCATGCTCCCGAGGAGCCCTGAACTTTTTTTTTTTTTTTCCCTTTTCTTTTTCTCTTTCTCTCCCTTTCCTTCTCTCTCTCTCCCCCGTTCTCTCTCTCTTTCCTTCTCTCTCTCTCTCCCTCCCTCTTTCTCTCTCCTTCCTTCTCTCTCTCCCTCCTTCTCTCTGACTTCCCCCCTCCTTCACCTTCTGTGTTCAACTCAAGCCCAACCAGCACAAAAGCTCCTGACCAGCACAGTAACCGCAAAAACTTTCTGCCGTGAAACCCCTGTTTCGTCCATCACTTGATGGTCCTCCTGAAAAGCTGTCAAAACTCATTCACTGGGTTTAGGAAAGCTTTAGAAAGTAATTCCTTCTGACAGACAAGGAACCAGCGGCAGCAGCACAGCTTCAGCCACCTCCAACAAGGTTAGGCTCTGCCCCCATCTCTCCAAGTCCAGCACTTGCTGAACTCCACTGAATAGTGTGCACAGAAACTTTTAATTAAAAACTGAGCTCCTCTGAATTTGATTGACTTTTACACGGCGATGTCCCAGTGGATCCAGAATTCAGACCCTGTTTGTCAGCTGCTGGGTGACAACTACATTCTTTACAACCTGTTTTTCTCCTGCAAGTACCTGTACTCACAGGTACACAGACACCAGAGCTATGGTGTCAGCCCCCGAAACAAAAAACTACACCAACAAGCTGAGCTTTGCTGCAGCACAACTCTGCACATTAAAGCATCATCCCGCAGCCAAACCCTTGCTGCTGGAAAAGGTGGCTCCTCATTTGCCAGAAATACACCTCTCAAGGTTTAGAATCATAGAATGGGAAGGTTGGAAGGGACTTCAAAGATCATCTAGTTCCAGCCCCCTGCCATAGGCAGGGACACCTCCCATTAGTACAGGTCACTCAAGGCCTTGTCCAACCTGGCCTTGAACAGGGCTAGAAGTCTGCTTCATGCTTACTCAATGCCATTATGAATGATTTCTTTCACCCCTATTTAAAAGAGCTCAAGTGTTCAAGGCCAGGTTGGAGGAGGCCCAGGGATCAGGCTAGACTGGGGAGTGACCTGTTGGAAGGCAGCAAAGAGGAAAAGGACCTGGGAGTCCTAGTGGGTGGGAGGTTGAGCATGAGCCAGCAGTGTGCTCTGGTGGGCAGGAGGGGCAATGCCACTCTGGGGTGGGTTAGAAGGGCTGTGGTTAGTAGGTCAAGAGAGGTTCTCCTGCCCCTCTGCTCTGCTCTGCTGAGGCCACATCTGGAGTCCTGTGTCCAGTTCTGGGCCCCTCTATTCAAGAATGACCTCAGGGAGCTCTGCTTCACTAGTGACTTTCAGACACCTAAGAAAAGACTACCAGAAAAGGAATGCAGAGACACAGGGAGCCTGTGTGAACACTCTGCTTGACTTGGGGCTCAATGCTATCGTAACATCAGCACCTTGCTTTTGACAGTAACACATTTAACTACAAAAACCTAATCTGCTACTGCCACTAAAGATTCTCTACAACCTGAGCTTTAACATTTTGCATCGTAAATTTGCCTGAATAAACCCGGAAAGCCAACAGCCACACTGCTGATTTTCTGTTAATTAAAAACATATTAGTAGTTACAATGGGAATTAAATAGGCTGTGCTGGTTTGAGGCTAATTGGAATACTTTAATGAAAAAAAAATAGATTATAGGCTGTGAAAAGCAAACAGTGGTGATGTCTGCTTCACTCAGAGGCTTGCTGAGATGTAGGAGAACAAGGACACAAACACAGATAAGAGAGAGTCTCTCTCTGGGACCTGCTGTGTCTTCTCCTCTCTGGTGAGTAACCCAACTAACCACTCTGCTTCTAAACCCCCTTGTCCATCCTCCAAACTCACCTTCCATGTAAGACAAACCCTGGGGTAAGGCAGAGGGGTGGGAAGAAGGTGGAAGGCTGGTTGGGAGCTGATTCTGATTGCTGGGAGGGGAGTTGTGTTTCTGTATTGCCTTTACCTTGTCTGTCTCTGTAACTATTCCTGTCTGTTGTGTCTATCGCTGCTTGTACATTGTGCTAAGCTGCAACTATAGCTTCAGTCCTTAATTTCCAGCTGGCTGAGTACCATCTGGGTGATTTCATTGTGTGTGTGGGCAGGTAACTCCCAAACCATTACAACAGCCCAAACAAGTAATAATCTCGGTAAATACAAAGGTTCACTCCACTAATGCCACCAAGTCAGCAGGGGCTAAATACAGCAGAGATTGCCTGTCCAACAAACAGCAGTACGGAAGGCAGCGTAACAGGCAGGCAGGAAGATGGGAGTGTTTGTGCACCACAACTGCAGCAGTTTCTGTGTTTCTTGCAGTGTTGCATGGAGTTTGCACACATGAAAGAAACAGAGATCACTAAAAGCATCACTAGGAAGCCTTTCGGCAGTGTTAAACACAAGTTAAAAAAAAGGCAAACTGCTCCTGTACCTGAGGCCTCCTGTAAATGCTTAACCCATGGGCATGAGAAGAATGCTGAACATAGAACCGTAGAACGGTAAGGTTGGAAGGGACCTCAAGGATCATCTAGTTCCCACTAGCACAGGGCACTCAAGGCCTCATCCACCCTGGCTTTGAACCCCTCTGGGGAGGGAGCAGCCACAACCTCCCTGGGCAACCTGTGCCAGTGTCTCACCACCCTCACTGCAAACAATTTCCTCCTAACATCCACTTTCAATCTCCCCTCTGACACTTCAAACCCATTCCCCTTGTCCTGGCATTACAAGACCTTGTCAATAGTCCCTCCCCAGCCTTCCTGGAGCCCACTTCAGATCCTGGAAGGCTACTCTAAGGTCTCCTGGAAGCCTTCTCCTCTCCAGGCTGCAGAGCCCCAACTCTCTCAGCCTGTCCTCACAGCAGAGCTGCTGCAGCCCTCTCAGCATCTTCATGGCCTCCTCTGGACCTGTTCCAACACTTCCATGTCCTTCCTGTGCTGGGGGCTGCAGAACTGCACCCAGGACTGCAGGTGGGGTCTGAGGAGAGCAGAGTAAAGGGGCAGAATCCCCTCCCTTACCCTGCTGGCTACAGCATTTAACTTAATCTTTGATTTTAGATTAATACCAGCCAAGACAAAACTACACTTTAAAAGTGGTAAGTCATTGCTGACATCACCACAGGCTAATGCTTCTTGGAATGCAAGTTATTTTTATTAGGCAGCCAGCTGCAGACATTGCTGGAAGTTAACTTCATTAAGTACCAGGAATTAAAAAAAAAAAAAGAAAGGGAAAATTACCATTCATAAGCTTTCAAAAGCTTCCCTACCATGTGAATGGAAGCTGTGTTTGAACAGCAAAAGGCAAACAATTTGGAAACTGCATTAAAGGAAATACAAGCTGATGTGTTTGCAAAGTGTCTTTTTATTCCACATACAACTGCTTGTGCTTGCTGCCCAGGGCTTGGGCTCTGCTTACAGGAAGCTACAGCAACAATGTATGGTAAAATATCTGTACAAATCTAACTGTGAGCAGCTGCTTTAAAGAACTGTTCTCTTGCAGACAGTGCTAGTAAAGGCAGTGATGGCTCCCGGGGAGAGAGAGGCACTGCTTGACCAGCTGAGTCCCACTGCACACCAAGGAACGGTGGCAGGGGAGGTGGAGCAGATACTGGCACACTGTGGTGGAAACAGAGAGCCAAACCACAAAGCACCTGCCCAGCCTTTCCTCCTGCAGTACATGGGGTTTTTTGGTAATTAAAATGTGCTGCTAAACACAACTACATGAAAATTCCTTCTGCTGTCACTTGCACAAAGCTAACACTGAATGACTTCCTGCCATACAGATGTCTGCTGCCTTTGCCTGGTCTCCACATTTGTACCACACAAAAAGATGTGCAGAGCCAACATCAAACAAACCAAACCCTTATTTTTCACAATATATTGATTCTCCAAGTCTACAACTGCCTGAAGGGACACTGGAGAGGCTGCTGCTGGTCTCTTCTCACAGGTCATTGGAGACAGAACAAGGGGGAATGGCCTCAAGCTGAGAATGAGGAGGTTTAGATTGGACATTAGGAAAAAGTTTTTCACAGAGTGGTCAGGGACTGGAATGAGCTGCCCAGGGAGGTGGTGGAGTCACCCACCCTGGCTGTCTTTAAGGGTGGTTTGGATGTGGTGCTTGGAGCTATGGTTTAAGGTGAATCTTGTAGAGCAGGGTTCTAGAATTATAGAATCAACCAGGTTGGAAGAGAGCTCCAAGTTCACCCAGCCCAACCTAGCACCCAGCCCCAGCCAACCAACCAGACCATGGCACTAAGTGCCCCAGCCAGGCTTGGCTTCAACACCTCCAGGCACAGTGACTCCACCACCTCCCTGGGCAGCCCATTCCAGTGCCAATCACTCTCTCTGCCAACAACTTCCTCCTAACATCCAGCCTAGACCTCCCCTGGCACAACCTGAGACTCTGTCCCCTCCTTCTGTTGCTGTTTGGACTTGGTGATCCTGAGGAGTTTTGCCAACCTGGGTGTCTCTGTGATTCTGTGAAATGTCAACATCATTCCCTTTCACAGACCAATCAACACACAAAAGACACTTTAGGTCACAGCACAGTTTCCCACTCAATATTCCCTGTAGCTGCCATTATTCAATTTAAAGAAGTGATAAATTACTACAGCTTCACCCAACCACACATCTGCTGTGTAGTTCTAGACTTGTTCTGAGCAGGAAACCCAGAGTTCAGTTTTTGCAGAGTCACATTTTAAACACTGAAAACAGGGAGCATTTGAAAGTCTCCAGAAGTGTCTTCAGGTGACCTGAACCAGACACTATAATAGACCTACTGCAGTCTCTAGGGGTCTGAAAAGCAGCATTAGTTACTTTGAGCACTTTTACCTTCTTGCATGCAAGGAATGATGCCAACTTAGCACTGTGGCTGCTCAACTTTGGCAAATCTTAGAAATTTTACATGGAAGTTGCTAGCAGAAACTTTGCAGACTTGGAGCCACACCACCAGTGGCACACTTTGGTAATCAAAAGGATCTCAAAGCAGCCCTGCATAACACAGGGTCTTAGAATGAGTCATAGGATCACAGAACAGTAAGGTTGGAAGGGACCTCAAGGATCATCTAGTTCCAACCCCCTGCCATAGGCAGGGACACCTCCCACTAGCACAGCTCACTCAAGGCATCAACCAACCTGGCCTTGAACACCTCCAGGGAGGGGGTGGAGCACAGAAGCACCCAACGTGATCAAAGATCCCAAAGATCACGTTGGGTGCTTCTGTGCTCCACAACCTCCCTGGGCAACCTGTGCCAGTGTCTCACCACCCTCACTGCAAACAACTTCCTCCCAACATGCACTTTCAATCTCTCCTCTGCCAGTTCAAACCCACTGCCCTCTGAGCATCTTCATGGCTTCCTCTGGACCCACTCCAACAGTTCATAGCTTAAAGGAGGAAAAACAACAAAAAGGCAGGCCCAGGAAGGGTGAAATGAAGCCTTTAAAAACCCAGCATGATTTGCAACACAGTGAGGAGGGAGCAGCTTCCTCTTTGAATGAAGCATCTTTTCCACCTCTTCCTGTGTCACAACCCCTTACTCAATATGTTTTCTACTGACAGTAAAACATCTGTGTCTGTCTTTATAGACCTGTGTGTGTCAAAAAGACATCATCTTCATAATACATTGAGTTTTGGAGGAGAAAAACATCTGTTTAAGTGACCACCTTCAGATCTCTGCCATCCAGGGTGCTCAGCTAAGTTTACCTGTGACAGAATAGCTTGTATATCCAAGTATCTTGTATATTTAGGGAGGTCATTCTCCCCCTGGACTCTGCACTGCTTAGGCCACACCTTGAGTCCTGTGTCCAGTTCTGGGCCCCTCCATTGAAGAAGGACATTGAGGTGCTTGAGGGTGTCCAGAGAAGGGCAACGAGGCTGGGGAGAGGCCTGGAGCACAGCCCTATGGAGAGAGGCTGAGGGAGCTGGGATTGGTTAGCCTGGAGAAGAGGAGGCTCAGGGGAGACCTTCTTGCTGTCTCCAGCTACCTGAAGGGTGCTTGTAGCCAGGGGGAGGTTGCTTTCTTCTCTCAGGCAAGCAGCAGCAGAACAAGAGGACACAGTCTCAAGCTGTGCCAGGGGAAGTTTAGGCTGGAGGTGAGGAGAAAGTTGTTGCCTGAGAGAGTCATTGACTGCTGGAATGGGCTGCCCAGGGAGGTGGTGGAGTCAGCGTCCCTGGAGGTGTTCAAGGCAGGTTTGGACGTGGCACTTGGTGCCATGGTCTGGTCTTGAGGGCTGTGGTGATGGGTTGGACTGGATGAGCTTTGAGGTCTCTTCCAACCCTGGTGATACTGTGAGACTGTGATATCAAAATATCTTGTATATCAAAAAAGATATATCTTGTATGTTAAAAATAGATATCTTGTATATCAAAAAGACATCATCTTCATAATTCATCCAGTTTTGGAGGAGAGAAAAGATCTGTTTAAGTGAGCCCCTTCAGATCTTTGCCATCCAGAGTGCTCAGTTAAGTTTATTTGTGACAAAGTAGCTGATCTCTTGTATTTCAAAATATCTTGTACATCAAAATATCTTGTATATCAAAAAGATATACTTTTTACATCAAAAAGACACCATCTTCATAATACATCCAGTTCTGGAGGAGAGAGACCTGTTTAAATGAGCACCTTCAGATCGCTGCCATCCGGGGTGCTCAGAACAGGTGATATCTTGTATTTCAGAAACAAATAATAACCTAAGTTTTTTAAGAAGATCATAGAATGGTAAGGCTGGAAGGGACCTCAAGGATCATCTAGTTCCAACCCCCTGCCATAGGCAGGGACACCTCCCACTAGCACAGCTCACTCAAGGACTCCTCCAACCTGGCCTTGAACACCTCCAGGGAGGGAGCAGCCACAACCTCCCTGGGCAACCTGTGCCAGTGCCTCACCACCCTCACTGCAAACAACTTCCTCCTAACATCCACTTTCAATCTCCCCTCTGACACTTCAAACCCATTGCCCCTTGTCCTGGCATTCCCAGACCTTGTCAATAGTCCCTCCCCAGCCTTCCTGTAGCCACCTTCAGATCCTGGAAGGCTACTCTAAGGTCTCCTGGAAGCCTTCTCTTCTCCAGGCTGCAGAGCCCAAACTCTCTCAGTCTGTCCTCACAGCAGAGCTGCTGCAGCCTTCTGAGCATCTTTGTGGCCCTCTACATACACTAAAGCAACCTGAAAACACCTATGATCAGCACAGACTAACAACCAGTGCTGCTGCCCAACTACTGCTCCACCTGCCAGCTTGCACAGATGTATTCTTGCTTTGATATTATGAGATAAAAGAAGAATCACAAACGAGACTCCTCCCTGCCAGTCCTTCTCCTAACAAACGGAATTAAAGAGTGAAAGAATTTTACAATCATCAATGACAAAACTAAAACTAGATTGAAATAAAAAA
>VWZE01026012.1:81033-96049 GCA_013396675.1 Eubucco bourcierii | reverse complement strand
AAAAAAAAAAGTTACCATTCTCTAGTTACACAGTGAGTAAAGCCCAAGACTGGTGCTATGCTTGTGAAAAGAATACATTGTGTAACATGTGGACTACAGTGAAAGGGAGCATATAAACAATGACCCCATAATGCTTGCCTAAAACACATTTGTTATGTGCAGTGATTGCTGTTTTCTGTAAAATGGTATCAGCTACACTTCACTAGTTGTGGAGAGATGTTAGACACCCAAAAAAGGGGAAGAAGGGGTGGAAGAAATGTCTGTTAATTCCCAGAAAACTTGTCAAAAAAGAAAATGCTCCTGGCTAACAGCATCACCACTCTCCCAGAAGATGCTGCTCATGGCTAACAACATCACCAGACTCATAGAAATGCTGATGCTCCTGGCTAACAGCATCACTAGAGCCTCCCAGAAGATGCTGCTCCTGGCTAACAGCATCACTAGAGCCTCCCAGAAGATGCTGCTCCTGGTTGACAGCATCACTAGAGCCTCCCAGAAGATGCTGCTCCTGGCTGACAGCATCACCACTCTCCCAGAAGATGCTGTTCCTGGTTAACTGCATCACCACTCTCCAGAAGATGCTATTACTCAAGGCCCCATCCATAGAATGTTAAGGCTGGAAGGGACCTCAAGGATCCAACTCCCTGCCATAGGCAGGTACAACTCCCACTAGTACAGGTCACTCAAGGCCTCCTCCAGCCTGGCCTTGAACACCTCCAGGGAGGTTGTGGAGTACAGAATCACCCAACGTGATCAAAGACCATGTTGGGTAACTCTGTACTCCAGAACCTCCCTGGGCAACCTGTGCCAGTGTCTCACCACCCTCACTGCAAACAACTTCCTCCTGACATCCAGTCTCAATCTCCCCTCTGACACTTCAAAACCATTGCCCCTTGTCCTGGCATTGCAAGACCTTGTCAATAGTCCCTCCACAGCCTTCCTGCAGCCCCCTTCAGATCCTGGAAGACTATTCTAAGGTCTCCTGGAAGCCTTCTCTTCTCCAGGTTGCAGAGCCTCAACTCTCTCAGCCTGTCCTCATAGGAGAGCTGCTCCAGCCCTCTGATCAGATACTGGACTGTGTACAGTTCTGGAGCCCCAGTGCAGGATTTCTTCCTAAGATCCAATCTAAACCTCTTCTGCTTCAACCAGAATCCATTTCCCCTTGTCCTGTCAGTGGACACTCTACAAAAGTCCCTCTGCAGCCTTCCTGTAGGATCCCTTCAGGTATCCTAGGCTGAATGTTAGGAGGAAGTTGTTTGCAGTGAGGGTGGTGAGACACTGGCACAGGTTGCCCAGGGAGGTTGTGGAGCACAGAAGCACCCAACGTGATCTTTGATCACGTTGGGTGCTTCTGTGCTCCACAACCTCCCTGAAGGTCTTCTGTGCTCCACAACCTCCCTGAAGGTCTTCTGTGCTCCACAACCTCCCTGGAGGTGTTCAAGGCCAGGCTGTGTGATCCCTTGAGTGACCTGTACTAGTGGGTTGGAACTAGATGACCTTTGAGATCCCTTCCATCCTTACCATTCTATGATAATAGAACAAAGAGATTTCATCTTGACACTTCTACACTTTGGAACACAGCACAGAAATGCTAACTTCTTATGTGGGCCTTTGGCAAATTCAGATCCCACTTCAAATCTCCTTTCTTTACGGCCCGTGACAATTTGATACAGAAAAGGATTTGCTCTTGCTTATTTCTACTGACCAAAGCACTTTCAAACAGTGAATTTAAAGGGTCTCTTCATTCTGTTTTTGATCTTTCTTATAGGGAATTGCAAAAGCATTTTAAAACTAAATTCTTTTTAAAAAAAGAACATTAATTCTGTCAGATTGAAGACATCCACCTCATCCAGAAGGAGATATGTAATGGAAAGCCTCAAGCCAAATGCTCCTATTTCTGTTTTGGGCTGATTTCTACAGGTTATAATGGAAAGTTTTCACTCTATCTTTCTCCTCTCCCCTACTATCACAACTCCCATCCCTCCCACCAGCAAAGCAGCTGGAAGAACGATGGATTAAATGCAGGCCTGTAAATGATAGAATGTAGGAGATTAAACTTAAGCCTAATGCTACAGTCAGCCTTTAACAGCTGAGTTCTATTAATGGACACTCCTTAAAAGAAATCCTTATTGGCTACTATTTAAAACTACAGCTCTATTAGAATCCTGACTGAGAGAAATTACAAGTGATACATATCTCCTCTCAGTGCCATGACAACACCAGCTAGGGTCAAGAATGTACTGCTTCATTTTAACACTACTGATGTGAAGTACGAGCCCAGTACTACCAAGGAATACACTACACAAAGGAGATAAGCTCACTTCTAATGATAGCAAGTGCTAGGTCAAGTGTAAGGTCCTGCACCTGGGTAGGTACAATGCCAAGCACAGCTCCAGGTTGGGTGGGGAATGGCTGAGAGCAGCCCTGAGGAACAGGCCCTGGGGGTCTGGGGTGATGAAAAGCTCAAGATGAGGCTGCAGTGTGAGTGCAGCCCAGACAGCAACTGTGTGCTGGGCTGCAGCAAGAGCAGTGTGGGCAGCAGGGCAAGGGAGGGGATTGTGCCCCGTGGCTCTGCTCTCCTCAGACCCCACCTGCAGTCCTGGGTGCAGTTCTGGAGCCCCCAGCACAGGAAGGACATGGAAGTGTTGGAGTGGGTCCAGAGGAGGCCACCAAGATGCTGAGAGGGCTGCAGCAGCTCTGCTGTGAGGGCAGATTGAGAGAGTTGGGGCTCTGTAGCCTGGAGAGGAGAAGGCATCCAGGAGACCTTAGAGTAGCCTTCCAGGATCTGAAATGGGCTACAGGAAGGCTGGGGAGGGACTATTGACAAGGGCTTGTAATGCCAGGACAAGGGGAATGGGTTTGAAGTGGTAGAGGGGAGACTGAAAGTGGATGTTAGGAGGAAGTTGTTTGCAGTGAGGGTGGTGAGACACTGGCACAGGTTGCCCAGGGAGGTTGTGGAGCACAGGATGTGATCTTTGATCACGTTGGGTGCTTCTGTACTCCACAACCTCCCTGGAGGTGTTCAAGGCCAGGTTGGAGGAGGCTTTGAGTGAGCTGTACTAGTGGGAGGTGTCCCTGCCTATGGCAGGGGGTTGGAACTGGGTGATCTTTGATGTCTCTTCCAGCCTTACCATTCTATGATTCTATGGATGGGGCCTTGAGTAACCTGGTCTGGTTGAGAGGAATCTCTGCCCTCGGCAGGGAGGTTGAAGTAGATGATCTCTAAAGTCTTCTCCAGCCTAAGTCGTTCTATGCTTCTAGGATGCTGCTGTACCACTGCACCCAGTTACTCAACAGAGGTGGCTTCAGAAGCCAAAACACAACTATTGCAGCCCTGCTGCTGCTGCCATTGCTGTAGCTGTTTTTTAAGTGCCTGATAATACTGAATGACCTCAATAAATGATTTATTTATATGGCTTATAGCAGCCTATAGCAGCAATTTGCTTCCTCAGTTGGGCTTATGCCATATGTACATACGTGGTTTAATCCTTACAAAGGGATAGAAATGTTTGTATCTCAGACACAAGGACATGAAACTGCTCTCAAAAAGAATTCAATATTTATCTGGCTGGACTCTTTAAGGCCACAATAAATGTACTACTTTGCAACACTGAGCTTTAAGAAATGCTTATTGCAAAGACTCACACGTCCAGCCAGCTAGTCCTCCCATCAGCCAGTCTCTTACCTTCCTGATTTCTACTGATCTAAGGTTGTATGATGCACAGCTTCCCACTCAAAAAGTCTGAACCACAACCTGATTTCCCCCTTTTTTTTTTTTGTGCTTGATACTCCAGGAATCAAATCCTTAAAAGTTCACAGAATCACAGAATGTCAGGGGCTGGAAGGGATCTCCAAAGCTCATCCAGTCCAACCCCCCTGCCAGAGCACCATCACCTAGACCAGATCACACAGGAACACATCCAGGTGGGTTTGGAATATTTTCACAGAGGGAGACTCCACAACCCCCCTGGGCAGCCTGTGCCAGGTTTCTGTTACCCTCACAGGGAAAAAAATCCTCCTCATCTTTAAATGAAACTTCCTATGCCTCAGCTTCCACCCAGTGCCCCTTGTGCTGGCACTGGGCATCACCCAGCAGAACTCTTCTCCCAGGCAACCAGTGACAGAACAAGGAGGACACAGCCTCAAGCTGCACCAGGGCACAGTTAGGATGTTAGGAAGAAGTTCTTGGCAGAAAGAGTGATTGGCATTGGAATGGGCTGCCCAGGGAGGTGGTGGAGTCATCATCCCTGGAGGTGTTTAAGAGGAGGCTGGATGGGGCACTCAGTGCCATGGGTTAGTTAATCAGAAGGGTTAGGTGATAGGTTGGAGTGGATGATCCTAGAGGTCCTTTCCAACCTGGTTAATTCTGTGACACTGTGCTACTGGAGTAAAGAGGAAAAGGAAAAAGGAGGTTCAGGGGGGACCTTCCTGCGGTCTCCAGCTACCTGAAGGGTGCTTGTAGCCAGGAGGAGGTTGCTTTCTTCTCTCAGGCAACCAGCACCAGAACAAGAGGACACAGTCTCAAGCTGTGCCAGGGGAAGTTTAGGCTGGAGGTGAGGAGAAAGTTGTTGCCTGAGAGAGTCATTGACTGCTGGAATGGGCTGCCCAGGGAGGTGGTGGAGTCACCGTCCCTGGAGGTGTTCAAGGCGGGTTTGGACGTGGCACTTGGTGCCATGGTCTGGTCTTGAGGTCTGTGGTGATGGGTTGGACTTGATGAGCTTTGAGGTCTCTTCCAACCCTGGTGATACTGTGAGACTGTGACTTACAGGATCTTTACAGTTTGCAGGGAACACACTAACACTGACAGCAACTTGTTATGTGCAAAGAGGTCAAAAAGTCCCTTCTAACATGGATTACTTTACTTTCACCTTAAAAACTCCATCATACTATATGCCTCATGACAGCAGGACCAACTTTGCTACTGCTCCCCAAAGCAGAAAGTCATTCAGGAAGCAGCAGCAACAGGAAAGGCTACAGCCAGCTGTTAGGTCTGTCTGTTCTCTACTGTACCTTTCATTAATGCACCACTTCAATGGGTATGGACTCACTGTACCTCTGGTCATACACAGAGAAGCTTTTGTGTCACTGCTCATATGGCATCTAAAGCTAGGCAAGAAGAAACCACCTAGGAGGATGCAGAACAAACAAAGCTCAAAAAGCAGAGCAGGGCAGCTTGTTAGATGAGTGAAATGAGCTCCTGCTCTCACCAGTACATTGCTGTGCTCTCTGCTCACTGTACCCACACATCACTGACAGCAGTGCCACCAGCAGTGTGCTCTCTGCTCACTGTGCTCACACATCACTGACAGCAGTGCCACCAGCAGTGTGCTCTCTGCTCACTGTGCCCACACATCACTGACAGAAGTGCCACCACCAGGGTGCTCCAGTTTTCCANGTGCCACCAGCAGTGTGCTCTCTGCTCCCTGTGCTCACACATCACTGACAGCAGTGCCACCAGCAGTGTGCTCTCTGCTCCCTGTGCTCACACATCACTGACAGCAGTGCCACCAGCAGTGTGCTCTCTGCTCCCTGTGCTCACACATCACTGACAGCAGTGCCACCAGCAGTGTGCTCTCTGCTCCCTGTGCTCACACATCACTGACAGCAGTGCCACCAGCAGTGTGCTCTCTGCTCCCTGTGCTCACACATCACTGACAGCAGTGCCACCAGCAGTGTGCTCTCTGCTCCCTGTGCTCACACATCACTGACAGCAGTGCCACCAGCAGTGTGCTCTCTGCTCCCTGTGCTCACACATCACTGACAGCAGTGCCACCAGCAGTGTGCTCTCTGCTCCCTGTGCTCACACATCACTGACAGCAGTGCCACCAGCAGTGTGCTCTCTGCTCACTCTGCTCACACATCACTGACAGCAGTGCCACCAGCAGTGTGCTCTCTGCTCACTGTACCCACACATCACTGACAGCAGTGCCACCAGCAGTGTGCTCTCTGCTCACTCTGCTCACACATCACTGACAGCAGTGCCACCAGCAGTGTGCTCTCTGCTCCCTGTGCTCACACATCCCTGACAGAACTGCCACATCCCCCCAGTAGCAGTTTTCCAACATGATTTCCCTCCAGCCCCAATGCAGTGGTGAGTTGTGCAGCTGCCTCTGAGCATGAATTCACAGCTGCTGCAGGTTGGCTGTCAGCAGCCCATCTGCATAAACTGAAGGCAATATTTTGGTTACACATCTTTAAAAGCAATCATCCTTTTCTATCACCTGCTTATCTCCCTTGCACTTTCCCTTTCCTCAGTTCCTTTGCTCTCAAGAAGACAGAAAGAACACAGGATTTGTTTTCTGTCACACACAAGCAAGGAAATTCTTGCTGGGTGTTTGCTTTCTGGTTATTTTTCCTTAATGTATTTAATTTATTCCAACCTCAGTACTTGCTGCCTTTCATTATTACACAATTACCCTCAAATTAATTTGACTAAACCAGATTTGATTAAACCTCATGCAAAGCCAGCCATTCCAGTCACAGTTTTGCAGCCCTTCCAAAAACACCACCACAGGAACCAACCACTGGACACATACCAAATAAACCACTTGGTTAAGTAAGAAATGAACCAGACCTTGGATGAAATTTTTTTCAGGAGTATTTGAAAGTAGTTTGTGACTCAATTGCAGAAAAATTCAAACTGAAGTAGTTCTGCTTGCAAATAATCAACTTAAAAATTGTCCCCTTGCTGCTGGCACAGTGAGGGGTAGGTATCTGCACATTTCTGCAGCTTTGCAAATGAAAATTTCTCAAGGGAACCTTAAAGAGCTGAGTCTTGGCCATGCCAACCAGGCAAAAAGTTCAACCCTATGATAAACACCAACCCTATGAACACCTACCCATAAATACCATCAGAAAACAATCTGCAGCATTCAGCCTCTAGTCAAGGCAGATGACTCCCACAGCCCTTTGCAGCTCTGACAAAAGACAATCTGACAGAAGATAGTTTCAGCCCAGCTAGTCCCTAACTAACAGGATTTATTCAGCTGCAGCAGCTTGATTTAGAGTAACAAGTTCGACCTGGAAAGCTGAGCCTGCAGAACCAGCAACTTCCTTTACGAGGAATGCGTTTCTCTGAAGGCATGGCCAATACTGTCTGTGGAAAGGACACAAGGTAACCAAACAAGGTATCTGAAAGGCCCCTGCCACCATGGCATACAGTGATGCTTAAGAGAACCCAACGCCAGCGTGGCACTGAAATTCAGGAAAGAAAACATTGACTTACCGCAGTGCGACTGGAAAACCTGGGGCTTGACTACCTGATTGCAGATATTGCACACTACAAGATAGAAATCATCATGAGCTGGATAATGGCCAAATAAGTGCATATCTGTGGGAAAGTTAAAAATATATACAAGAATTAGAAATTATTCTTTAAATATAGATGAAAAGAACAAAAAGAGAAAGTACTTTAGGGCCTCTACTGTTAACTCACACAAAGCAAAATTGTACATTTCTCGGTAAGTGCTTCTCACGATCCCAAAAAGGAGGAGGGTTTTTTCCCCCCTCTCTTCTGGGTTTTAAGGTCCTGTAATAATGTTGCAGCCTCACCCCTCGGTCTGAGTCAGAAAACAGGCAGCAACACCTTTTTCTTAACACTCACTGCCAAGCAGTGGAATCAGCATTTCCACACTGGCCAGCTGCTGAAACAGTAGAACAAGTGCTCTTAAATCTCTGCCTAAAGGTCCTTGTAGCAAACATGGTCCATAAATTATGCTCTAAATTACAATATCCCAAACTTGCCTATGCATTGCTAATCTCCTGCTTAAACCCAGTCACAGTTAGCAGCCAAGGTCTAGGATCCTGCAGCTTAAAATACAGTCAGGAATGTGATCACCTCTCTTTTCAACCTTGCAGCAAACATGGTCCACAAGCTAGGGTCCAACTTACAATATCCCAAGCTTGCCTATGGATTGCTAATCTGCTTAAAATCCAGTCACAGTTAGTAACCTAGGTCTAGGATCCTACAGTTTAAAATACAGTCAGGGATGTCACCCTTCTTTTCAACCTTTGCTCCAAGTTACAATATCCCAAGCTTGCCTATGGATTGCTAATCTCCTGCTTAAAACCCAGTCACAGTTAGCAAGCTAGGTCTAGGATCCTGCAGCTTAAAATACAGCCAGGAATGTCACCCTCTTTTCAACCTTGCAGCAAACATGCTCCACAAGTTAGGGTGCAAGTTGCAATATTCCAAGCTTGCCTACGGATTGCTAATCTCCTGCTTAAAATCCAGTCACAGTTAGCAGCCAAGGTTTAGGATCCTCCAGCTTAAAATACAGTCAGGAATGTCACCTCACTTTTCAACCTTTGCTCCAAGTTACAATATCCCAAGCTTGCCTATGGATTGCTAATCTCTTGTTTAAAATCCAGTCACAGTGAGCAAGCTAGGTCTAGGATCCTGCAGCTTAAAATACAGTCAGGAATGTCACCTCTCTTTTCAACCTTTGCTCCAAGTTACAATATCCCAAGCTTGCCTATGGATTGCTAATCTCTTGTTTAAAACCCAGTCACAGTGAGCAACCTAGGTCTAGGATCCTACAGCTTAAAATACAGCCAGGAATGTCATCTTCTTTTCAACCAGCTATTACAACATGAAATTTCTGATTCTGTGCATATATGCCTCCTAGTTCCAATGCCCTCCTGTTTGCTTCTCCCAACAAAGAGTCCAGGAACAAGCAAAGTTGGTTAATGAGATATTTCTCAGTGACAGTGTAAGGGATTTCATGAAGTCCAAAGATGAGCACAGTCAGATGCTAACAGGCACTCGTGTATCCCAGCTGCAACACACAATGCAACCCATACACTCTTCAGCCAGTACAAACACAGAGTAAAATGGTCTTAAATTACTGCTGAAGGTCCCACAGCTAAGACAATACAAGTGAGGTAACTTGTTTGACTCTGCATACAGGCTACAAGAGTTGGGGCTCTGCAGCCTGGAGAGGAGAAGGCTTCCAGGAGACCTTAGAGTGGCCTTCCAGGATCTGAAGGGGGCTACAGGAAGGCTGGCGAGGGACTATTGACAAGGTCTGGGAATGCCAGGACAAGGGGCAATGGTTTTGAAGTGTCAGAGTGGAGATTGAAAGTGGATGTTAGGAGGAAATTCTTTACAGTGAGGGTAGTGAGACACTGGCACAGGTTGCCCAGGGAGTTGGTTGAGGCTCCAACCCTGGAGATCATAGTATCATAGAATGGTAAGTTTGGAAGGGACCTCAAAGATCATCCAGTTCCAATCCCCTGCCATAGGCAGGGACACCTCCCACTAGCACAGCTATGTTTGCATTATTTCTTGCTTCACTATGGTAATTCAGTGATCTTAAATACCACTTCAGGTTGGCAGTTCTTAGCCAGGTATAGTTTTGATCAGATCCTACAGCCTTGCACTAACAGCATTGCAAACTCCACAGAAAGGAGCATTTCCTCCAGCTATAATTTGACACCAGCTAATTCTTCCAGATATAATTTGTTTCCAGCTCAAACCCATGCATTTAATTAGAGTTATGAGATAATTAAAAAAAACTCTTGAAACACCTCAGCAATTTAAACCTTTTTGTTCTGTGGTTTGAATGGTCCAGTGACACATTGGTATGGAAACATAAAGACTTTGCCCTTTGCAAACACAAATGTTACTTTTTTTTTTCCTTTTTAAAATTCCTTATGTCCGTTTTACCATCACAGCTCCATGTAGCAGCCTTTAAAATATCACAGACTCATAGAATCAGGCAGGGTTGGAAGGGACCACAAGGATCAGCCAGTTCCAACTCCCCTGCCATGCCCAGGGACACCTCACACTAGATCAGGCTGGCCACAGTCTCATCCAGCCTGGCCTTAAACACCTCCAGGGATGAGGCTTCCACCACCTCCCTGGGCAACCACTTCCAGGCTCTCACCACTCTCAAGCTTAAAACTTCTTCCCAACATCCAGTCTGAACCTACCCATCTCTAGCTTTGCTCCATTCCCCCCAGTCCTGTCACTACCTGAGAGCTGAAAAAGTCCCTCCCCAGCTGTCTTGTAGCCCCTTTCAGATACTGAAAGGCCACAAGAAGGTCACCTGGGAGCCTTCTCCTCTCTAGACCAAACAGAGCCAACTCCCTCAATCTCTCCTCATCCTCCGAGCATCGGCCTGGCCCTGCTCTGGACACCTTCCAGCACCTCCACATCCCTCTTGTCCCAGGGGCTCCAGCACTGGATGCAGCACTCCAGGTGGGGTCTCACCAGAGCTGAGCAGAGGGGCAGGATCACCTCCCTCACCCTGCTGCCCACACTGCTCCTGCTGCAGCCCAGGCTCTGGTTGCTCTCTGGGCTGCAAGTGCCCACTGCTGGTTCATGCTGAGTTTCTCCTCCCCCAGCATCCCCAAGTCCCTCTCCTCAGGGCTGCTCTCAAGCCAGGCACTGCCCAGCCTAAAAAAAAAACAAACCCACAATAAACAAACAACCACCACCACCACCAACAAAAACCAAAACAAAGAAACAAAACCAAACCAAAACAAAAAAACCCCAAAAACATAGCATGGGTAAATGTCACAAAGCTTTTCTTCCACAACTGGAAGAATTCTATAAAATTTACATGGGCTATTTGCCATCCCAGCCTGAAATAATCTGGCAACATAGGATCACCTGTGCCCTTTGCCTGGGCTACCTGATTAATGTGTCACAAAAATCCTGGAAGAGAAGACCCACAGATGTACAAAGTATGCTGCACATCTGTGGCACCACTCAGCTTCTCACAGCTCAAGGTACCTAAAGGGTAAGATATTAGCTAATGTAAATACTTCCTCCTTTCCCTTACCTACTTCCTAAAGCTTGCTTACATGGAGACACACAGCTCCTGCCCTTCAAGAGTAAGCAGAAGCCTGCTTGGCTGCTTGTGAATGGAGCACTGCTGGGTAAGGAACTGGCTGGATGGTGGCACACAGAGAGTGGTGATCAAGAGCACAAGGTCCATCTGGAGACCAGTGCCAAGTGGCTCCCTCAGGGGTCAGTGCTGGCACCAGTGCTGTGGAACATCTTTGTCAGTGCCATGGACAGAGGAATCAGTGCAGCCTCAGCAAGTGTGCAGATGGCACCAAGCTGTGTGGCACAGTCACTTGCTAGAGGGCAGGGATCCATCCAGAGGGACCTGCACAGGCTGCAGAGCTGTGCCCAGGCCAACCTCAGGACATTCAACAAGGTCAAGTGTAAGGTCCTGCCCCTGGGTAGGCACAATGCCAAGCACAGCTCCAGGCTGGGTGGGGAATGGCTGAGAGCAGCCCTGAGGAACAGGCCCTGGGGGTCTGGGGTGAGGAAAAGCTCAACCTGAGGCTGCAGTGTGAGTGCAGCCCAGACAGCAACTGTGTGCTGGGCTGCAGCAAGAGCAGTGTGGGCAGCAGGGCAAGGGAGGGGATTGTGCCCCTTGGCTCTGCTCTCCTCAGACCCCACCTGCAGTCCTGGGTGCAGTTCTGGAGCCCCCAGCACAGGAAGGACATGGAAGTGCTGGAGCAGGTCCAGAGGAGGCCACCAAGATGCTGAGAGGGCTGCAGCAGCTCTGCTGTGAGGACAGGTTGAGAGAGTTGGGGCTCTGCAGCCTGGAGAAGAGAAGGCCCCAGCACAGGAAGGGCATGGAACTGTCAGGGTCAGAGCTGCTGCAGCCCTCTGAGCATTTTCATGGCCTGTGATTCTATGATAGCGTTTCCAGAGAGTTGTGATCAATGGGATGGAGTCTCAGTCCTAAGGAGAAAAATTCCATGACTGGTAAAATAAAATCCCTCACTCCTCTTTATGCTGTGCAGACTCCTGTGAAACAAACTTCATTCCTCCAGCTGATGTTTCCTTCAGAGACACTTAGCAAGACACAAGTGGCACTCACATGTCAGCCTGCAAAGCTGCATTTTCCCCTGTAGAGGAGCAGCACAACTGGACTGAAGGAGCCATGGCTTCATTCCTGGCTACCAAACAACATTCTTGCATGACCCTGATGAGATTTTGCTGTGCCTCAGTATCCCATCTCTAAAATCAGGATAATATTCTCTTTGTCTGTCCTGCCTGTTTAGACTGCAGCCTTCCAGTATTCTCTTCCTATCTGTCCATACACTGTGGCCACAATGGGGCCCTTCATGTTGGTTGGGAACTCATCATGCCTATAGAACAAGCAATGAATAAGGTAACTTTCAGCATGTTTCAGCAGCAGTGTGTGACAGTTGGGTCACTATTGTAAAGACTCATTAAAGAGGTCTTATCACTTTTTAAAGGAGCATTTTCCTATCCAAGAGGCACACACAACTGCAGCAAATACTCTCTGTGAACATCTCAAACAAAACTTCTGTTATGAAGCCACTGCAGGAACCCCACTTTTTGGAGAAGTCAGTAAGAGGTAGAAAAATTAAATATTCACAGTTTTCTAGCCCAGCTCTTCAACTACAACATAATCATTATTAAAATAAGGACAATTTAATAATGATGACTACTAAATGATGATTAATAATGATAGAATGGGAAGGTTGGAAGGGACCTCAAGAATCACCCAGTCCTAACCCCCTGCCATAGGCAGGGAAACCTCCCACTAGTACAGGGCACTCAAGGTCTCATCCAACCTGGCCTTGAACATCTCCAGGGAGGTTGTGGAGCACAGAAGACCTTCAGGGAGGTTGTGGAGCACAGAAGCACCCAACGTGATCAAAGATCACGTTGGGTGCTTCTGTGCTCCACAGCCTCCCTGGGCAACCTGTGCCAGTGTCTCACCACCCTCACTGCAAACAACTTCTGCCTAACATCCACTTTCAATCTCCCCTCTGACACTTCAAACCCATTCCCCTTGTCCTGGCATTCCCAGACCTTGTCAATAGTCCCTCCCCAACCTTCCTGGAGCCCCCTTCAGATCCTGGAAGGCCACTCCAAGGTCCCCTCGAAGCCTTCTCTTCTCCAGGCAGCAGAGCCCCAACTCTCTCAGCCTGTCCTCACAGCAGAGCTGCTGCAGCCCTCTGACCATCTTTGTGGCCTCCTCTGGACCCACTCCATTTCCTCACAGTGCAAGAAATAAAGAGTTTTTCAATTCAACCATATTATTGTCCTGTTTCCACTTCTGCTGCACTGAAAACTCAACCACTTCGTTTTCACGTTCTCAAACAGAGACTCGGAAAAGCTTCAGGTGTCTTTGGAGCTTTTATTTCCTGGACAGGAGAATAAGAAATGGATTTCAGGGGATGAACTACTCAAAATATGGGAAGAGAACTGTTTGGTTTGGTTTTTTTTTTTTTCCAAATCTGAATCTTCAAAATCTGACTCAAACAAGGATCTTTCCAGCACACTCTTCAGAACATTGCATCATCCTCCACTACTGGGTAGAAGCAAAGACTTACTACTGCTTGGGTAGTACATCAAGGGATAACTCTGATACCACAAATGAGACATTTCTGAGGCTTGAGCTGTCTTTTTTAAAGGAAGGTAACTGCCTGTAGTGCAGAGTCAGGAGGCTGATTCTGACTGAGGTGTGCCCCACTGACAGGAAATGGAAAACCGTTTCAGAGCCACCACACAGAGGTACTGAGCCTGGTTCTCAAGGCAGTGCCTTGAGTCTGCTTTCCTTGCACTGGGGCACACAGCAGCTCCACTGCTGCTGACTCCTGACTGTGAGGAGTCACAGAATCAACCAGGCTGGAAGAGAGCTCCAAGCTCACCCAGCCCAACCTAGCACCCAGCCCTAGCCAAGCAACCAGACCATGGCACTAAGTGCCCCAGCCAGGCTTGGTTTCAACACCTCCAGGGATGGGAACTCCACCACCTCCCTGGGCAGCCCATTCCAGTGCCAATCACTCTCTCTGCCAACAACTTCCTCCTAACATCCAGCCTAGACCTCTCTTGGTACAGTTTGAGGCTGTGTCCCCTTCTTCTGTCCCTGGGTGCCTGGCAGCAGAGCCCAACCCAAGCTGGCTACAACCTCCCTTCAGGGAGCTGCAGAGAGCAATGAGCTCTGCCCTGAGCCTCCTCTTCTTTGGGCTGCACACCCCCAGCTCCCTCAGCCTCTCCTCACAGGGCTGTGCTCCAGGCCCCTCCCCAGCCTTGCTGCCCTTCTCTGGGCACCTTCCAGCACCTCAACATCTCTCTTGAATGGAGGGGCCCAGAACTGGACACAGCACTCAAGGTGTGGCCTGAGCAGCGCTGAGCACAGGGGCAGAAGAGCCTCCCTGCTCCTGCTGCCCACACTGCTCCTGATCCAGGCCAGGATGCCATTGGCTCTGCTACCCACCTGGGCACACTGTTGGCTCAAGTTCAGCCTATATATGTGTATATATGTGTGTATGTGTGTGTGTATTTATATATATATTATTCTTTTATTTCTTTTTATGTCCCGAGTAAGTAGGAAATATCTTATGTACATGGAAGAGGTTCTTGGAGTAGCTGCTGCTGCTGATTCCACTGGACTAGATCATGCCTAAGTAGATGTTACACATGGGAATGTCCCAGTCCAGCCACTCTTGCTGGGCAGCTGGGGCCATCCAAGGAACACAGATAGGGAAAACTGCAGCAAGGTTAAAGTAAGCTGCTGCAAATGGGTCTGTGCTCTGCAACCGCCTCAGGCGCTCGGAAGAAACATGCCAAAGGCCAGCAGCATCTGCTGACAGGACCTGGGCACAGAAGTGCTGCCTTCATCAGCACCCCACTTCCCAGGTTAATCTCACCCACCTAACAGCTCACTGACATGGGCAGCCCACTTAAGATTTATGGTGATGCACCCTGATGTCTGTCAGCTTTGTTTAGAAGGAATCTCCCTCCCAGCATTCTGAGGCTTTGAGTGCAGCAAAGCAGAGCCAACCTCAGGAGGTTCAAGAAGACCAAGTGCAAGGTCATGGAGCTGGATTGAGGCAATCCCAAGCACCAATCCAGGCTGGGCAGTGCCTGGCTGGAGAGCAACCCTAAGGAGAGGGACTTGGGGGTGCTGATGGAGAAGAAGCTCAACAGGAGCCAGCAGTGTGCACTTGCAGCCCAGAGAGCAACCAGAGCCTGGGCTGCAGCAGGAGCAGTGTGGGCAGCAGGGTGAGGGAG
>VWZE01026012.1:64999-80738 GCA_013396675.1 Eubucco bourcierii | reverse complement strand
AGAGCAGGGCCATGAGGATGCTCAGAGGGCTGGAGCTGCTCTGCTGTGAGGAGAGGCTGAAAGAGTTGGGGCTGTGCAGTCTGGAGAGGAGACGGTTCCCAGGTGACCTTCTTGTGGCCTTCCAGGATCTGAAGGGGGCTATGATAATGCTGGGGAGGGACTTTTTAGGTTTTCAGTTAATGACAGGACTGGGGGGAATGGAGCAAAGCTGGAGATGGGGAGAGTCAGACTGGATATGAGGAGGAAATTTTTCAGCATGAGTGGTGAGAGCCTGAGGACTGGGGGGAAGGGAGGTGTTTAAGGTCAGGCTGGATGAGGTTGTGGCCAGCCTGACCTAGTGTGAGGTGTCCCTGGGCATGGCAGGGGGGCTGGAACTGGCTGATCCTTGTGGTCCCTTCCAACCCTGACTGATTCTATGATTCTATGATTATTTCATCCAGTACTACAGTGTTGTGCTACTTCTCCAACAGTCAGGAAAAACCAACACCACACCCTCAAAAGTACCCAGCTCTAGGTAAAGATAAACTCTTCAGGTGTTCAGCTTTTCCTCAAGCCTGCTGTGCCTCCTAGTGCTCCATGAGGTACCCAGATGTAGGGTCAACAGAACAAGAAGTTTCCTAGACAGGGAAATGGTGCAGGTTTTCAGACACTCTGAATTCCCTGGCATGTACCTAGCTTGGCAGTGACAGTGCCTTAACAGACAGAAGAAAAATGAGAGAACAAAGCAAATCTGCACTGCCTTGTCTCATGCATTTCAGGTACAAGCCAGCATCACAAAGTAACAAAAAGCCATCAAGATTCAGAGGCAGAGAGCACTTTAAGAGAGCTTCTCACCAACCCTATTAAACAAAAACATCATCCACAAACCATATCCCCATTTACTGTAACAGTCTGGGTCCCTGCAAGGATGTTACTAATTACCACACAATCCAACAGAGAGGACAGAGGACAAAGGAGGAGCCAAACCCTGCATTCTTTGGTCATGTATTGGGAAAACTTTTATTAGACTAATTTCTTGATTTCTTAGTGTCTTTCTCTGTACAGCAGGAGAAATTATTTATTTACACTGCAACTCCCAATATAACACTCTCAAATTCACTGGTGAAAAGCATCACACTGGAGACCATCTAACAGAGAGCTGCTAGGATGACTGGGAGACATGAGGAGGAGTTTTTTCCTGTGAGGGTGACAGAACCCTGGCACAGGCTGCCCAGGGGGGTTGTGGAGTCTCCCTCTCTGGAGATAATCAAAACCCATCTGGATATGTACCTGTGTGATCTGCTCTAGGTGCTCCTGCTCTGGCAGGGGGGTTGGACTTGATGAGCTTTGGAGGTCCCTTCCAGCCCCTGACACTCTGTGATTCTACTCTGCCCTGCTGACACCACACCTGGAATACTGTGTCCAGTTTTGGGTTCTGGTGTTCAAGAGAGACAGGGACCTGTTGCAGACAGTCCAATGGAGAGCTGGGAGGATGACCTGGGGACTGGAACATCTCTGTTGTGAAGGAAGTCCTGCAGCTCTTTAGTCTGGAGAAGAGAAGGCTGAGAGTGAGGGTGGTGAGGCACTGGCACAGGTTGTCCAGGGAGGTTGTGGCTGCTCCCTCCCTGGAGGTGTTGAAGGCCAGGTTGGAGGAGGCCTTGAGTGAGCTGTGCTAGTGGGAGGTGTCCCTGCCTATGGCAGGGGGTTGGAACTGGATGATCCTTGAGGTCCTTTCCAACCTCACCATTCTATGATTCTATGAGAGGAGATGTGAGCAATGGCTGTAAACATCTGAGGGGTGGGTGTCAAGAGGAAGGTGCCAGGTTCTTTTTGGTGGTGCCCAGTGACAGGACAAGGAGCAATGGGTACAAGCTACACCACAGGAGGTTCCACCTCAACACCAGGAGACACTTCTTATGATGAGGGTGCTGGAGCCCTGGAGCAGGCTGCCCAGAGAGGTTGTGGAGACTTTCATAACCTGTCTGGATGTGTTTGTGTGTGGCCTGCACTTGGGGATCCTGTTTTGGAAGAGGGGTTGGACTCCATCTCTAGAGGTCCCTTCCAACCCCTAACAGTCTGTGATACTGCATATCTTTAATGTATGTTAACACCTCATTTGCAAGTTTATGTGGTGATTCCAATGGCATAAATGACAGCCAACTCATATCACAACATTTCTTCTAGGAAAAGACCTTTTAGTACCTTTCCAAAGGATCAAGGTCCAACAAAATTCAGTTTCTGAGGAAAAAACAACCCAAACAGAAATTAGCCTGAATACACCAAGTCAGCCATGTGCCTGAACATCTGTCACACAATCACAGAATGGGAAGGTTGGAAGGGACCTCAAAGCTCATCCAGTTCCAACCCCCTCCTGTAAGCTGGGACACCTCCCACTAGTACAGGGCACTCAAGGCCTCATCCAACCTGGCTTTGAACACCTCCAGGGAGGTTGTGGAGCAGAGAAGACCTCCAGAGGTCAGATTTCCAGAGGGTTGTAGCAGTTCTGCTCTGGGGACAGGCTGAGAGAGTTGGGGCTCTGCAGCCTGGAGAAGAGAAGGCTTCCAGGAGACCTTGGAGTAGCCTTCCAGGATCTGAAGGGGGCTCCAGGAAGGCTGTGGAGGGACTATTGACAAGGGTTTGGAATGTCAGGACAAGGGGAATGGGTTTGAAGTGGCAGAGAGAAGATTGAAAGTGGATGTTAGGAGGAAGTTGTTTGCAGTGAGGGTGGTGAGACACTGGCACAGGTTGCCCAGGGAGGTTGTGGAGCACAGGATGTGATCTTTGATCACGTTGGATGCTTCTGTGCTCCACAACCTCCCTAGAGATGTTCAAGGCCAGGTTGGAGGAGGCCTTGAGTGCCCTGTACTAGTGGGAGGTGTCCCTGCCTATGGCAGGGGGCTGGAACTGGATGATCCTTGAGGTCCCTTCCAACCTTCCCATTCTATGATTCTGTGTTGGTGATTTCCATTGCCAGGGACATATAACAGGAGAAGGCAAAGTGTCACTTCCTCCTCCTCTTGCTGTGAAAGGACAGTGCCTTCTCAGCAGCCCTGCTAGGAAGTGCCTTTGGCTTGGATCACCTCTTTCATGTGCACTTCTTTCTTTAGCAGAAGCAGCATTTAAATTATATGAAACTTTAGGGAGGAGAGGTATTGAGAACAAAATTCTTCCTTACAATTGGTAGCGAGCTTCCATGTCAGAAGAAGCCAGAGAATGTTGTCACATTATTCCAGCTTCCAGTGAGGGCTTTCTGGTTGCTGAAAGCACCAAATGCTTCCTGGGAGAGCACCAGAGTCTGGCGTGAGGATTTTCTGCCACAGACCATCTACTACATCCCTGATAAGCTGTTCCTGTTTAATTGTATCATTAGGAAACTCTACCTAATTTCTAGTCTGAACTGATCTAGCTTCAGCTCTCAGCCAAGAGAATCCCCTTATCTAGCTGACAAAGAACCATCTCACTGTCAGATACCTTTGCCCCAAGTACTTACAGACTTACCAGGTAGCTGCTACTGCCTGTTGAGAATCTAAACAGACTGAGCTTCTTACACCTTCCATTCCAAAGCTGATTATCCAGACCTCAAATTCCTGTAGATTTTTCCAAACTCCTTCCATCAGAGCTGGGATACAGTGTTTATACAGTAAAGCTGTATAAAAAGTAGTAGTATTCCCCTTCCCCTTACTTTCCAGGCCTTCCTCACAGCTGCTGTGCACAGGGAGTATCATAGAATCATAGACTCAGCCAGGTTGGAAGAGAGCTCCAAACTCAGCCAGCCCAACCTAGCACCCAGCCCCAGCCAAGCAACCAGACCATGGCACTAAGTGCCCCAGCCAGGCTTGGCTTCAACACCTCCAGGGATGGGCACTCCACCACCTCCCTGGGCAGCTCATTCCAATGCCAATCACTCTCTGGCAACAACTTCCTCCTTACATCCAGCCTAGACCTCCTCTGGCACAGCTTGAGGCTGTGTCCCCTTGTTCTGTCCCTGGGTGTCTGGCAGCAGAGCTCAACTCCAGCTGGTTACAACCTCCCTTCAGGGAGCTGCAGAGAGCAATGAGCTCTGCCCTGAGCCTCCTCTTCTGCAGGCTGCACACCCCCAGCTCCCTCAGCCTCTCCTCACAGGGCTGTGCTCCAGGCCCCTCCCCAGCCTTGCTGCCCTTCTCTGGGCACCTTCTTAAATGAAACTACTAAGGTCATTCTTCTGTCCCTATTTATATTCTAGGTATAAATTCTTCCTAACCCAACACGTTCAGAACTGGCTGTGACCACATTTCCTTCCATTTGTTCCAAAGGAAAAAAACACCTTTTCTTTTTTTTAACCCTATTGCATAAGGGTTATGGAAGTGCTGGAGCGGGTCCAGAGGAGGCCACAAAGATGCTCAGAGGGTTGCAGCAGCTCTCCTATGAGGACAGGCTGAGGGAGTTGGGGTTCTTCAGCCTGGAGAAGAGAAGGCTTCGAGGGGACCTGATAGTAGCCTTCCAGTATCTGAAGNGACAGGCTGAGAGAGTTGGGGCTCTTCAGCCTGGAGAGGAGAAGGCTTCGAGGGGACCTGATAGTAGCCTTCCAGTATCTGAAGGGGGCCTACAGGAAGGCTGGGGAAGGATTATTTACAAGGTCCTGCAATGACAGGACAAGGGGCAATGGGCTTAAACTGGCAGAGGGGAGATTTAGACTGGATGTTAGGAGGAAGTTCTTTACAGTGAGGGTGGTGAGGCACTGGAACAGGTTGCCCAGGGAGNGTTCACCAGATACTTAAGCATGACCTTTTATTATTAGGCTCTGGTCTCATCTGTGCTGTCAAATGGTGCCCTAGTTCTGATTCTAGGGGAAAAGAATGAAGGTAAACTAGCACATTGATCACAACAGCATTTGTCAGCCTTTCATACTCCTTTTTCTGAATTAGTGCTGTTATGCCTCTTTGTTTGTATGTTACAGGATAAAAATTATAAGCAGCTTTGACCTGTTAGGGACTTTCAGCCTTACAGTGAGCCTGTTGTGCCCAGATTCCTCTAAAGTTTGAGTTTCTTTCCAGAGAGCCCCTTGAGAGCTTCTTGGTGAGACACTGGCACAGGCTGCCCAGGGAGGTTGTGGCTGCTCCCTCCCTGAAGGTGTTCCAAGGTCAGATTGGGCGAGACCTTGAGTGACCTGTGCTAGTGGAAGGTGTCCCTGCCTATGGGAGCCTTCCTGTAGTCCTCTTTAGACCCTGGAAGGTCACTCCAAGGTCTCCTGGAAGCCTTCTCCTCTCCAGGCTGCAGAGCCCCAACTCTCTCAGCCTGTCCTCACAGCACAGCTGCTGCAGCCCTCTCAGCATCTTCATGGCCTCCTCTGGACCTGCTCCAACAGTTCCATGTCCTTCCTGTGCTGGGGGCTCCAGAACTGCACACAGGACTGCAGGTGGGGTTCATGACTTCAAAACTACTTGAAAATAGAATGGGATGTTACAGCTCCAGAATGCTGTGTTGCTGTCTTATTTCCCATGCAGGCATCACTAACATCATCTCTTTTTTTTTTCTGTGCCTGCTCTGACAGTGACCATGTATAATTTACCAGATAATATAGGATATAATTTGTTAGTATCTGTTTTAATTTATTTTTTTTTCTTTTTTGACAGTATCCATTCTGTTCCTGTTTGTAGAAATGGTCATCCTAGATACTTTGTGGTTTTACTTGGGTTTGGTTTTTGTTTTCTTTTTTTCATCCAAGATAGGAAGGGAAGCTAGGTGGTGGTATAGTAATAGTTGAAGATTATGACTGACAGTTAATTTTAACTGCATAGGTAGATTTATAACATTGCAAACCCTCCATGGCTAGCTTGCAGCTTTGTCTTTGGTCTGGCAGAACACTACCTGTAGCCTGAAGCAATCTTTCCTTCTGCCTGCTGGAGGTTGTGGCTGCTCCCTCCCTGGAGGTGTTCAAGGGCAGGTTGGAGGAGGCCTTGAGTGACCTGTACTAGTGGGAGGTGTCCCTGCCTATGGCAGGGGGTTGGAACTAGATGATCCTTGAGGTCCCTTCCAACCTTCCCATTCTATGATTCTATGATTCTATAAGCTCAATGCATGATGGAATGTATGAATTCAGTGCCTGTATTTTACAGGAGAAAGACTGCAGACAAGAAGATTATTTTGTGATCATGTAATAATAACCCAATTTACAGCTACCTATTTAAACTACTATTTCATGCAATAAAACTCATCACTCCCAGCCTGCTTTGCTTTGATTTTCATAGAATGGGAAGGTTGGAAGGGACCTCAAGGATCATCCAGTTCCAATCCCCCTGCCATAGGCAGGGACACCTCCCACTAGTACAGGTCACTCAAGGCCTCCTCCAACCTGCCCTTGAACACCTCCAGGGAGGGAGCAGCCACAACCTCCAGCAGGTAGAAGGAAAGATTGCTTCAGGCTACAGGTAGTGTTCTGCCAGACCAAAGACAAAGCTGCAAGCTAGCCATGGAGGGTTTGCAATGTTATAAATCTACCTATGCAGTTAAAATTAACTGTCAGTCATAATCTTCAACTATTACTATACCACCACCTAGCTTCCCTTCCTATCTTGGATGAAAAAAAGAAAACAAAAACCAAACCCAAGTAAAACCACAAAGTATCTAGGATGACCATTTCTACAAACAGGAACAGAATGGATACTGTCAAAAAAGAAAAAAAAATAAATTAAAACAGATACTAACAAATTATATCCTATATTATCTGGTAAATTATACATGGTCACTGTCAGAGCAGGCACAGAAAAAAAAAAGAGATGATGTTAGTGATGCCTGCATGGGAAATAAGACAGCAACACAGCATTCTGGAGCTGTAACATCCCATTCTATTTTCAAGTAGTTTTGAAGTCATGAACCCCACCTGCAGTCCTGTGTGCAGTTCTGGAGCCCCCAGCACAGGAAGGACATGGAACTGTTGGAGCAGGTCCAGAGGAGGCCATGAAGATGCTGAGAGGGCTGCAGCAGCTGTGCTGTGAGGACAGGCTGAGAGAGTTGGGGCTCTGCAGCCTGGAGAGGAGAAGGCTTCCAGGAGACCTTGGAGTGACCTTCCAGGGTCTAAAGAGGACTACAGGAAGGCTCCCATAGGCAGGGACACCTTCCACTAGCACAGGTCACTCAAGGTCTCGCCCAATCTGACCTTGGAACACCTTCAGGGAGGGAGCAGCCACAACCTCCCTGGGCAGCCTGTGCCAGTGTCTCACCAAGAAGCTCTCAAGGGGCTCTCTGGAAAGAAACTCAAACTTTAGAGGAATCTGGGCACAACAGGCTCACTGTAAGGCTGAAAGTCCCTAACAGGTCAAAGCTGCTTATAATTTTTATCCTGTAACATACAAACAAAGAGGCATAACAGCACTAATTCAGAAAAAGGAGTATGAAAGGCTGACAAATGCTGTTGTGATCAATGTGCTAGTTTACCTTCATTCTTTTCCCCTAGAATCAGAACTAGGGCACCATTTGACAGCACAGATGAGACCAGAGCCTAATAATAAAAGGTCATGCTTAAGTATCTGGTGAACAGAGGAACAGAGTTAAGGATGATTAAGATTTATCTTTCAAGATTTATGTTATTGTTGCAGTGTGGCAACTCCAATTAGTTTTGCTTTCCAGCTCCAAGACAACATTAATAAAACAGGGAGAGTCTGAGGTCAACTGCTTCCACTAGAGTTCTGTTTTGTGCAATCCTGTGCACTATACTATCAGCTTTGATGCCTCCTTCTTCCACATGAACTAAGTATTCTCTGCCTCCTTCCAAGAGCTGCCTGCATGAAACTTTCCAACATTCACACACTGATTTTTGCCTTCACACCATACAGTGCTTATGCCTGGTTTTTTATTAAGAAAATTTACACCAAGCACTGAGTGTTCAAAGACTCTATTAAAAGCACCATGCACACAGCTCACCACAATTTCAAGAGTTGAACTTTTTTTTTGTTCCAGTTTCTCCTTTAATTTTTCCATTGCCATCTATTCAGTTTCTTAAGACTNAGCACCCAACGTGATCTTTGATCACGTTGGGTGCTTCTGTGCTCCACAACCTCCCTCAAGGTCTTCTGTGCTCCACAACCCTTCTGGAGGTGTTGAAGGCCAGGTTGGAGGAGGCCTTGAGTGACCTGTACTAGTGGGAGGTGTCCCTGCCTATGGCAGGGGGTTGGAACTGGATGAGCTTTGAGGTCCCTTCCAACCTTCTCATTCTATGATTCTATTTGCCCAAGGTTGTCCAAGTATACTAAAAATCCAAAAATAAAAGCATGAACACAAAACTTGGATAGTGAAAAAAAAAAAAAAAGCCAAAACACAGAAAAACCTAAGAAACAAAACCCTGAGAGACCCTGAGAGTGTGAAGATTTTTTTCTTTCATTGTTTCTCAGTGACTTTGCAAGAGTGTCTATTTTTTTGGGGGACGACTAACATGGATAATATCCAGTGAAAGGCAGAAAGCTGCTTAGGAAAGGCAGGGCCAGGTAAGGGATACAACCTTCCAAGTGCAAGGATCAACTCCATCCCCTTGTTTGAGCAAACAACTCTTTCCTGCAGCACTCCACTCTTCCTGACTTACGCAGATGTTTAGAGCTACTTACAGAGATGTGAAAACTTGAGATTGACTTCTTAACTGCTGAGTCTGCATCCTGGGTGACAGCCTTTCCCTCTGACACCTCAAAATGCATTCTGTCCTGTTTTCTCACAACAGCACTGTGCCACAAAGCATGTCTGCTGTCTGGGTGGTACAGGCAGCAAGCCTGCTGTGCCTTGTGAGTCAAGCAGAAGCCACACAACCCTGCTGACTGCAGCACTGAGCCCAAGCACCCCTGTGCCCTACGGCATCAGTTGGGGTCCAGTCTGTGACAACATGTTGAAGGACATGGAACTGTTGGAGCCAGTCCAGAAGAGGTCACCAAGATGCTGAGAGGGCTGCAGCAGCTCTGCTCTGAGGACAGGCTGAGAGAGTTGGGGCTCTGCAGCCTGGAGAAGAGAAGGCTTCCAGGAGACCTTAGAGTAGTCTTCCAGGATCTGAAGGGGGCTACAGGAAGGTTGGGGAGGGACTATTGACAAGGTCTGGGAATGCCAGGACAAGGGGAATGGGTTTGAAGTGTCAGAGGGGAGATTGAAAGTGGATGTTAGGAGGAAGTTGTTTGCAGTGAGGGTGGTGAGACACTGGCACAGGTTGCCCAGGGAGGTTGTGGAGCACAGAATCACCCAATGTGATTGAAGACCACGTTGGGTGATTCTGTGCACCACGACCTCCCTGAAGGTCTTCCGTGCTCCACAACCTCCCTGGAGGTGTTGAAGGCCAGGTTGGAGGAGGCCTTGAGTGAGCTGTGCTAGTGAGAGGTGTCCCTGCCTATAGCGGGGGGTTGGAACTAGATGATCCTTGAGGTCCTTTCCAACCTTCCCATTCTATGATATCTTAATCCTGTGCCCTTGGCTCTGGAATCAGGAAGCAGAGGTCAGTACCAGTGTGTGACAGAGCACACAGGTATATCATCTGCTTATGATTATGCTGCAAAGGATGGAACTAGTGAGCTAGAAGCCAACAAGCAAACTACTTTGATAGCCATCCTGCAAGGTGATAGATAGAGCCAGTTGCCAAAGCACAGAAGCATTCTCTTGCTGCAGCCACTCTTGCCTTGCCCTGGAGAAAAGGCAACATTCTGTGCTTCTCCAAAATGCTGCTGCTCTTCAAGGCTTTGAACTTTCTCAAAGGCACATTATGGATTCAGCTTGGGGTTGTCAGAGAGCACAAACTGCCAGCAGTCTTCTCTCCAGCCATCCCAAAAGAACCTTTCACTCAAGGACCCTGCTCAGAGGCTTACCCAGCAGATAGTGAATGGCATTAATTTACTCTCTCACCACGGTTCGTTATTCCCATCCCATTACTCCTGATACCCAGGACTCTTCCACACTCACACCCTATTTTTTGCCCTCACTGCTTCTACCCTTGGTGGGTTTTGCTTCTATTTCCCACAACTAAGTCCAACTTCACCAGTCCTGAACCCACACTTACCTTAAATAGTCACTTCCTTCCCTTTATTCTCCTCTGTCCTAGAATTTGCAAGGAAAAGGGAAGCAGTCTGGAAATGAGGTTACTGCACATTTTGTCTTTCTCCTGCTGCTGACTAAGCTGTGCCATCCCTCCAGTTGAGCTGAACCCACACCTGCAATTTCAGTTTTTTTCCTCCTACTTTTGACTCACTCCTCAAACCTTTTCTCTTGTATCCATTTCTTTCTCCACAACGGAATGCAAATATTTATTCCAAAAGAAAGCCAGAAAACAGAATAATTTCATGTTCTCTCTTCCCACTCTTTCTCTTCCTCACAGTTCTCCTTTCTTCATACCATACATACAGAACATGTGTCCTACTCTCCACCTGTCTCGCTCACATCACACTAAACCTCCAGAGTAGCCCTGAGGAACAGGACCTGGGGTGATGAAAAGCTCCAGATGAGGCTGCAGTGTGAGTGCAGCCCAGACAGCAACTGTGTGCTGGGCTGCAGCAAGAGCAGTGTGGGCAGCAGGGCAAGGGAGGGGATTGTGCCCCTTGGCTCTGCTCTCCTCAGACCCCACCTGCAGTCCTGGGTGCAGTTCTGGAGCCCCCAGCACAGGAAGGACATGGAAGTGCTGGGGCCAGTCCAGAGGAGGCCACAAAGATGTTCACAGGGCTGCAGCAGCTCTGCTGTGAGGACAGCCTGAGAGAGTTGGGGTTGTGCAGCCTGGAGAAGAGAAGGCTTCCAGGAGACCTTAGAGTAGCCTTCCAGGATCTGAAGGGGGCTACAGGAAGGCTGTGGAGGGAGTATTGCCAAGGTCTTGTAATGCCAGGACAAGGGCAATGGGTTTGAAGTGGTAGAGGGGAGATTTAGACTGGATGCTAGGAGGAAGTTGTTTGCAGTGAGGGTGGTGAGACACTGGCACAGGTTGCCCAGGGAGGTTGTGGAGCACAGATCTTTGATCACATTGGGTGCTTCTGTGCTCCACAACCTCCCTGGAGGTGTTCAAGGCCAGGTTGGATGAGGCCTTGAGTAACCTGTACTAGTGGGAGGTGTCCCTGCCTATGGCAGGGGGTTGGAACTGGATGAGCTTTGAGGTCTCTTCCAACCTTCCCATTCTACGATTCTATAAATTAAGTTCTTCTGTCAATATTAAAAACCCATTTTGGCATATACTGAAAAGTTAGCTCTCTGCAGTAAACCAGTATCACAACACACATGCATCCACCCTTCCTCCCTGCCTTCATACCCTGCACACTGACTGCTGCTCTGACAGCTGCCAGGCATCAGGACCATGCCAATAATAATACTGCCTCCCTAACCTTGGCAGTAACAGATTCATTTACTTGTAGTCACCCACATCATTGTACTCTGGTTGTCTCCATTACCACCCCCAAACAAACAGGAGTTTGGCTTGTCAGTGATTGTTGTACTGGCATGGGTCCAACAAACTTGGAAGGAACCTCCAAGTGCTCCACCACCTCCCTGGAAGTGTTTAAGGTCAGGCTGGATGAGGCTGTGGGTAGCCTGATGTAGTGTGAGGTGTCCCTGCTCATGGCAGGGGGGTTGGAGCTGGCTGATCCTTGTGGTCCCTTCCAACCCTGACAATTCTGTGGTTACTAATACAGTCTGTAAGCCCAACACATCTCCCTATTTATGTTCTTGACAGCAATTTGAATTTAGAATTATTTGGTCTTCCTGCTTTTCAGTTCCTGTGCATTTCTCTCATGTGTGGTATTTGGGGAAAAAAGAAGTGGAGTTTTTCAAGATCAGTAGGAGCATCAGTCAGAAGCAGCAAAGAACTGAAAGAGGAAAGTTCTGAACGGTTGTTGGTGCTAATGTCCATGCAGTGCAGTTTCACTTAGTCCCCAGGCCCCTTCTGAACCTGTAACAGGGAAGCAGTTGTGTTGGGACAGAGCTGTGCAGAGCAGGCAAGGGGCTTAGGCTGCCTGCCCTTTGCACTCACTGGGGGCAGGTGTTGAGCACAAGAGGCAGAAGCCTGCCTGATGAAGCAACATCAAGACCTTAGAATGCCTGGCAAAGGGCAGTAGTTCATAGGGTTTGTTTCTGCGTGGTCATCTTTGCTGTGCTCTTTGCTTTGTTTATGTTTTGGTCTATTATACAATGTTTGGTGTTTTCTATCCACTCATTCTTTCTCTTCCTGCAGCTGGGGTTAGACATAGGGGAGTGAGCAAAGGCTGGGAATTGGAAGTTAGAATCATAGAATCAGTCAGGGTTGGAAGGGACCACAAGGGTCAGCCAGTTCCAACCCCCCTGCCATGAGCAGGGACACCTCACACTACATCAGGTTGCTCAGAGCCACATCCAGCTTGGCCTTAAACACCTCCAGGGATGAGGCTTTCACCACCTCCCTACGCAACCTGTGCCAGTGTCTCACAACCCTCATGGTGAAGATCTTCCTAAAATCCAATTGAATCTACCCATTTCTAGTTTTGTTCCATTCTCCCCAGTCCTATCACTCCCTGACAGGCTAAAAAGTCCCTCCCCAGCTTTCTTGCAGCTCCCTTCAGATACTGGAAGGCTACTATAAGATCTTCTCAGAGCCTTCTTCTCTCCAGACTGCAGAGCCCCAATGCTCTCAGTCTGTCCTCACAGCAAAGCAGCTCCAGCCCTCTGAGCATCCTCGTGGCCCTTCTCTGGACACCTTCCAGCACATCCACATCCCTCTTGTCCCAGGGGCTCCAGCACTGGATGCAGCACTCCAGGTGGGGTCTCACCAGAGCAGAGTAGAGGGGGAGGATCACCTTTCTCACCCTGCTGCAGCCCAGGTTCTGGTTGCTCTCTGGGCTGCAAGTGCACACTGTTGGCTCATGCTGAGCTTGTCAACCACCAGCACCCCCAAATCCCTCCCCTCAGGGCTGCTGTTAGTAAAAATATAAAAATAAATCAGTGAATAGCAGCACATTTCAGAAGCACAGAAGATGTTTCTGTTTCTATGAGTACCAGATGAACAATCAGAAAGCCCACTTCCTCAGCAGCAGTGATTCCAAGCTTAACTTTTAATAAGCCATACAAGAAAAATTATGACAAAGACAATCCCTTAAAACCAACAACATTCAACCATAGGAAGGGATACAAAAGCAGGAAAAAACAAAAACATAAATGATGTTTGGTCTTCCTCTGCTCCACACATGTCTTAAGGAATTGTGCTGGATTTCATTGCCAATTTAAGTCAGCTGCAAAGCTCTACAGTAAAAAGCTCTCTTTACCCACATAGTGTCTCATCCAGCAAGCAACCATCAAAGACTTCTTGCTACAGAGTTACCTCTGTCAAACACCCTTACTGCATCACAGGAGCATGCATCCCCTGGCATGTAAAAAAGAGCCCAGCTTCAGCTGGCATCCTGCACCATTAACTCTCAGCCTTTTCAAGGACTAAGAGAGGAACTTCTGCACCAAGCTGGATTTGGAAGACAGAGAGATCCACTAACCTAATCCATGGTCATAGAAACTGAAAACCTTGCTTGTTTGCTATTCCCAAACAGAGGAACTTCTGCACCAAGCTGGATTTGGAAGACAGAGAGATCCACTAACAATCCCTTCCAACATTACCATTCTATGATTCTGTAACAGGGCTTGGGGTGCACTCTGCTAAACATGTCCCTCTTTTTCACATCTGGTTATAAATTGCATCAAATAGAAGGAATGTCCAAGACAGATCATTACAGACAGTGCTGCCCCAGGACAGAAAAAAATCATGGAATCATAGAATGGTAAAGTTGGAAGGGACCTCAAGGATCATCTAATTCCAACCCCCTGCCATAGGCAGGGACACCTCCCACTAGCACAGCTCACTCAAGGCCTCCTCCAACCTGGCCTTCAACACCTCCAGGGAGGTTGTGGAGCACAGAATCACCCAATGTGATCTTTGATCACGTTGGGTGATTCTGTGCTCCACAACCTCCCTGGGCAACCTGTGCCAGTGTCTCACCACCCTCACTGCAAACTTCCTCCTAACATCCACTTTCAATCTCCCCTCTGCCACTTCAAACCCATTCCCCTTGTCCTGGCATTCCAAGCCCTTGTCAACAGTCCCTCCCCGGCCCTCCTGTAGCCCCCTTCAGATGGGGTTACATCTTCAGGCTGACTGTTGCACAAATACCAGGAGAAATTCCACTTGAACTCCACCAGGATGTGCCACTAAAATTTTTAGAGAAGCAATTTATGGAGGAACAGTTTTAGATTTATGTTCAGAAAGATCAAAATCCTGATTCAAAAGACAACCAACACCTGACTGCATGGCCTTTGTATTTATTACTCTACTCTTTGTCTCAAGTGTGTGGGTTGATGAAGTAAAGGAGAGGTTTCAGAAGGTAACTACGTAACTGTAAGGACAAACTACAACTCTGACTAAACTTCTGGTCACTATCATACATAATGTTTCACAGTTACATGAGGTGACAGCCAGAACCAGGAGCTACACCAAGCTATCACAGAATGTCAGGGGCTGGAAGGGACCTCCTAAGCTCATCCAGTCCAAACCCCCTGCCAGAGCAGGATCACCTAGGCCAGATCACACAGGAACACATCCTGTTTGGAATATCTCCACAGAGGGAGACTCCATAACTCCCTGGGGCAGCCTCTTCCAGGGCTCTGTCATCCTCACAGGGAAAAATTTCTCCTCATGTTTAAATGAAGTTTCCTATGCCTCAGCTTCCAGCCAGTGCCCCTTGTCCTGTCACTGGCATAACCCAGCAGAGCCTGGCTCCAGCCTCCTGCCACTCACCCTGCACATATTGATAACCATTGCTGAGGTCACCTCTCAGGTTCCTCTTCTCCAAGCTAAAGAGCCCCAGCTCCCTCAGGCTGTCCTTGTAAGAGAGATGTTCCATTCCCTTAATCATCTTTGTGGGGAAAAAAAATTGTAGTCATATATCATATATTGAACCACTCAGGCATTTAAACACCAGAAGGCACACCAGTATTCAACCCCACTGTCATTTCTCATCCTAAATAAAACCCCCATGGGGACCTTTGCTCACTCTTTTTATTCCCAGTACAAAGATAAAAACAGTAAGAAGAATTTTCCCTGCACAAGAGCCACAGTTTTGTACACTGCCAACTCTCAGCTCTCGCATTCGTCAAGCTTCCGTTGCGTACCGCAGCTGCTCCAGAGCCAGCAGCCCTGGAAGACCTTACTGGCTTGCAGGGCAGACACAGAAAATCATGCAATATTCACTCCTCTCTTTTGCCCACCACAAAATCAAAAGGACCCCCCAATCACCAGCTAAGGTGGTCTAAGCTCAATAGTCTCACCTCCTTTTACTCCTTTTACTATGACACCAAGCTGTGTGGCACAGACACTTGCTAGAGGGCAGGGATCCATCCAGAGGGACCTGGACAGGCTGCAGAGCTGTGTCCTGGCCAACCTCAGCACATTCAACAAGGTCAAGTGTAAGGTCCTGCACCTGGGTAGGCACAATGCCAAGCACAGCTCCAGGCTGGGTGGGCAATGGCCTCCAGAGTAGCCCTGAGGAAAAGGCCCTGGGGGTTTGGGGTGATGAAAAGCTCAAGCTGAGGCTGCAGTGTGAGTGCAGCCCAGACAGCAACTGTGTGCTGGGCTGCAGCAAGAGCAGTGTGGGCAGCAGGGCAAGGGAGGGGATTGAGCCCCTTGGCTCTGCTCTCCTCAGAGCCTACCTGCAGTCCTGGGTGCAGTTCTGGAGCCCCCAGCACAGGAAGGACATGGAGGTGTTGAAGTGGGCCCAGAGGAGGGCACAAAGATGCTGAGAGGGCTGCAGCAGCTCTGCTGTGAGGACAG
>VWZE01026012.1:45334-56769 GCA_013396675.1 Eubucco bourcierii | reverse complement strand
CGCCGCACGTCATCCTCGGGACGTTCCGCCGCCCACACGGGGGTAGTGTCAGCCCCTGCTCCCTATCAGATCGGGCTCCCCGCCGCCCAGCGCGCATGCCCGCGCCCCCCGCGCCTGCGCGCCGCGGCCGCCGGCAGCCGGGCCTGACGCCCGCCCCGAGTGGGGCGCCGGACCCGCTGCGATGGGGCTGTACCTGGCTGCGCCTCCCTGCAGCGTCGCTGCCCGGCTCGGCTCGGCTCGGCTCGACTCGGCTTGACCAGGCCCGACCCAGTAGAGGGGCGTTCCCGCGGATCGGAGTGCCGGAGTGAGGCCGAAGAGCCTCACCGGGAAGGCAGCCACTGGTGTTGCGCGCCCCGCGTCTCGCAACGCCCCGCAGTAAGTCCCCGGGACGCGCTCTCGGAAATTGCGGCCCGGGCCGCAGGCTGCTCTGTGGGGGCTCCCCCTGCCCTAGCTTCTTCCAGCCTGCGGATCACCTAGAACCACAGCCATTTTGTTGTCCGAGTGCCGTCTGATCTGTGGCTGAGCACAGGCTTAGTCTGTTTGCAAATGATTCTTTTTTGTGTGTTTTGTTTTGGTGTTCTAGGATGTGGCTCGGTGACTCTAGACTCGCAGGAGGTCCTGCTCATAGCACCAAGGCTTTCATCTTGCTGTGCACAACTTACGGGATGGTCACGCTTTTCGTTTAACTTTAATGCTCTCAATTTTGGTTGTTTTTTTTTTTTTTGAGGTAAGAACAGAAAATAACGTTATCATGACCATTCGTGTACTACCTGATTTGGGTAAGGAGTTAGGGCAAAAGCCTGCCGGTCCAGCTCACGCAAGCCAAACACCACTGGTGAAGGACTTGGTTTCCTTTAGGTAAGCTTGCTTGACCCCACATGCAGCATCTTTCATACAGCTAGACAACCCCATCAGGAGTGGTGATACTTCTTGGAGTGGTGGTGTAGCTTTTGCATGGTCCCATCCTACCTTTCTTTCCAGTCACCTGTTTAAGGCCCTTTGTCATTCTTTTTGCTCTTTCCATCTGTGTGGGACAGCTCTGAAGCACAGCGCGGAGTTTTAATCTGCACTCAAGTAAAAAGAACAGCATTTAAGGCTTGCTGAAGGATTGGAGCAATGGACAGAGAGGAGTTGCTGAAGTCAGCACTGCTGCCTGCAGAAAGGTGCATGGTACTACAGTCTACAGTGGAGCTAAGTAAATTTCTTACAATTCATTAAGACTTCATTTCACAGTGCTAAAATGTGTAAAAGTTTGGGGCAAAGGACAAGCAGCCTTTGCCTTGCATACACTGTCAACAGATGCAGTATTAAATATAGATAGTGCTCACACTCCACCTCTTCCAAAAAGCAGCTGGAAAATACAAGTCTCATCCTAAATACCTGGAGGCAAGTCTAGAAGCTTTCATGCTGAAAGGCTTGTCCAGAGTGCCACCAGTCATGTAACATGAGCTACGTGAAAGTAGAGGAACATGACACAAGCAGAAGGCTCGCTAAGGTGTGCAGCGGAAGGGAACTAGTCAACTGCAGCAGACTTACTAGCAAGCAGTGTGAAGTAGCCATAAGATGTGTGGCCTTAGCTACCTTGTACACAGGACTTCCAGAAGCAGGAGGGCTAGTCATGGTATAATACAAAGCCCTGGCAGGACCTGTTCTGGAATATTAAGTACAGTTCTAGCCACCTCCAACCAAAAAGTGTGGAAAGGGTTATCAAAATCTTCAGAGGAATTGAGAGTCTGTCAGATGTCTGGCAAATTTCAGCTGGGAGTTGACAGGACTGATGTATTTAATCATACAGAAACCTAATCATCACTGAGGAATTAAAAATAACAGACATAAACTGCTAATGCTGAGGTTGAAAACCCTTCTCACCTACACATAAAGCTCTTTGGTCAGGAATAGCATGATGGAATTCTTTAGGAAAATTATAAATGGCATGAAGTTAATAGTCAACCATATTTGGCACTTGTGCTCAAATTCACTGCAAGATAGTGAGCCAATGCCTTGATAACAGCCAAATAATCTCATAATTAAAGAAGTTACACTGCAGAGCTTATACCATAACACTTCTGGAGAGAAGATACAAAAGAAAGCTATGTGAGGACCTAAGGAATCCCCATCAATGAAAACTGATGTAAGATGTCAACGGCGATCAAGGGCACAATGTCCACCTGCAGAGCAGTGCCAAGTGGTGTCCCTCAGGGGTCAGTGCTGGCACCAGTGCTGTTTGACAGTGATATGGACAGAGGAATCAGTGCAGCCTCAGAAAGTGTGCAGAGGGCACCAAGCTGTGTGGCTGTGTGGATCCATCCAGAGGGACCTGGACAGGCTGCAGAGCTGTGCCCAGGCCAACCTCAGCACATTCAACAAGGCCAAGTGTAAGGTCCTGCACCTGGGTAGGCACAATCCCAAGCACAGCTCCAGGCTGGGTGGGGAATGGCTGAGAGCAGCCCTGAGGAACAAACCCTGGGGGTGTGGGGTGATGAGAAGCTCAAGATGAGGCTGCAGTGTGAGTGCAGCCCAGACAGCAACTGTGTGCTGGGCTGCAGCAAGAGCAGTGTGGGCAGAAGGGCAAGGGAGGGGATTGTGCCCCTTTGCTCTGCTCTCCTCAGACCCCACCTGGGGTACTGTGTGCCCAGGAAAGTTGTGGCTGCTCCCTCCCTGGAGGTGTTCAAGGCCAGGTTGGATGAGGCCTTGAGTGACCTGTGCTAGTGGGAGGTGTCCCTGCCTATGGCAGAGGGTTGGAACTGGATGATCCTTGAGGTCCCTTCCAACCTTACCATTCTATGATTCTATGTCAGGCAAGTATGTATGTATGGAAATCTAGCTAGTTGATTTATCACCTCCATAGGATATGGAAGCAATAAAAGAATTCCTAACCATAGAACTGACAAAAGGAAAAAAAAGGGGGGGGTGGGAATAAACTTTCCAAATTTAACATGTGGCAGTAATCTGCATGCTGCTTACCATGACACACTGCAGAACTACAGTCTAGGTTCTGGCAGAAATAGACTACAGGAAGGAAAACTAGTATGAAATCAAAAGATGTACCAGTTCCTTCCTAAAAAGAAACAGCCCAGTGATTTACAGTTTGAAAGAATGCTTTTCAAAGCTTTCCTGAAGGATTTCCTCCTCCCTGCTGGATGCATTCTAGAGCAACTCTGTCATTAAACAAACGGTTCCACAGTCAGGAGAAGACGTAAGTCTGACACCATCGATCAGCATCTTGTGTTTGAAAAGTGCAAGCTCTGCTTTGCTTACCTCTGTGCTACCTCTTTCATCTGCACCAGGGAAGTGAACCCCCCCTGCCCTGAGCAAACTGCAGGGCAGGACTTGTAGGATGCAAGTCCTGAAGCTGTGGAAAATTGGCCTCTGTTCTGTGCCAGGGCTCCTCCCCAAGAACACTACTATCACTGCAGACTGGAGCCAAATCAGAGTAGTGTGGGGGACCTGGACAACTGTGCATTATGTTCCAGAGCCCTACAGTGAAACAGGAAGAGAGCTCATCCAACAGTGGAAGTTTTTCCTGTGGTTATATATGTGTGTATATATATAGTTATATAGAGATAGGATCATAGGATCATAGAATGGGAAGGTTGGAAGGGACCTCAAAGATCATCTGGTTCAAATCTCCTGCCATAGGCAGGGACACCTCCCACTAGCACAGCTCACTCAAGGCCTCCTCCAACCTGGCCTTGAACACCTCCAGGGAGGTTGTGGAGCACAGAATCACCCAACATGATCAAAGATGTTAGGAGGAAGTTGTTTGCATTGAGGGTGGTGAGACACTGGCACAGTTTGCTCAGGGAGGTTGTGGAGCACAGAAGCACCCAACGTGATCAAAGATCACGTTGGGTGCTTCTGTGCTCCACAACCTCCCTGGAGGTGTTCAAAGCCAGGTTGGAGGAGGCCTTGAGTGCCCTATGCTAGTGGGAGGTGTCTCTGCCTATGGCAGGGGATTTGAACTAGATGATCCTTGAGGTCCCTTCCAACCTTACTATTCTGTGGGTCTATGAATCTTCTTAATCCATCTATCACAGGTCTTTGGATGAGATGATGTCCAAAGGCAAGCTTTCTGCAAAGTAACCAGGAGATCAAAATTATCTGCTCCTTTATCTATTTATTGGAATTAAAGACTTGGGTGTTAACTTCACAGGAAGTGTTACAACATTTAGAAGAGATCCAAAACTGTGAATCAGTCCTTGACTGATGTGGAGATCAGTCCAGCATTTACATAACTCTTGGGTTCTGATGCTAAGGGATGACAAACTAAACAAGCCATTCTCATCTGTGACTATCAGGAACATCATCTGTACAAGTAAATAGTGACATGATTCCATTTCACCTCTGCTAGCAAGACACTGAGAAATGGATGAGTTTGCTGAAGGTGCATCAGTAGTCATGGCAACAAAAAATTGTGACCCTGTGCTTTAAATCATATATACCTGGCAATGTGTGCACCAGATGGCATTAAAAGGACTACAAAAGTTATTGCAAAAACCCCAGCTGGATGAGGCTCCAGTATTATAACAAGATTATAAACATATGATGTTCTTGTGAGAGGATCATTATGATGTAAGCACCTTGGCAAGAGATGCTTTAGTGCTTCTCAGGATCCTATTTTGTGATGCCTTAAACTGCAATCATGGTTTGTTTTATCATTGAATCATAGAATGGGAAGGTTGGAAGGGACCTCAAAGATCATCCAGTTCCAACCCCCTGTCATAGGCAGGGACACCTCCCACTAGTACAGGGCACTCAAGGACTCCTCCAACCTGGCCTTGAACACCTCCAGGGAGGTTGTGGAGCACAGAAGCACCCAAAGATCACGTTGGGTGCTTCTGTGCTCCACAACCTCCCTGGGCAACCTGTGCCAGTGTCTCAGCACCCTCACTGCAAACAACTTCCTCCTAACATCCACTTTCAATCTTCCCTCTGACACTTCAAACCCATTGCCCCTTGTTCTGGCATTACAAGCCCTTGTCAATAGTCCCTCCCCAGCCTTCCTGTAGCCCCCTTCAGATCCTGGAAGGCTGCTCTAAGCTCTCCTGGAAGCCTTCTCTTCTCCAGGCTGCAGAGCCCCAACTCTCTCAGCCTGTCCTCACAGCACAGCTGCTGCAGCCCTCTCAGCATCTTGGTGGCCTCCTCTGGACCTGCTCCAACACTTCCATGTCCTTCCTGTGCTGGGGGCTCCAGGACTGCAGGTGGGGTCTGAGGAGAGCAGAGCCAAGGGGCACAATCCCCTCCCTTGCCCTGCTGCCCACACTGCTCTTGTTACAGCCCAGCACACAGTTGCTCTCTGGGCTGCACTCACACTGCAGCCTCATCTTGAGCTTTTCATCACCCCAGACCCCCAAGGCCTGTTCCTCAGGGCTGCTCTCAAAGCAGAAATTGTTTCATAGGCTTTTTATGATAAGCCAATTTACCTACTTTGGGAATGGAACAATAAATGATTGTCTTAAAGGAGCATCTTAAAGATGGTGATGGAGTTTGCATAATAAAAGCAGCCAGGAGCTAGACAGCTTTTGGTCACAGAAGTACAAAAATTTCAATCTTCCTCCAGGATTTTCAGAAGTGTAAAACTAATTTACATGTTGACTCGTGTGCAAATTATTTTTATAGTGTTTGTTTTGGGTTTTTTTTATACCCTCTTGCTAATTTTAACCTGTCAATTATCCATCTGTAGTGCCTTTTTCCACAGTGGATAAATGAAATTTCCATTTAATGCAACCTCTGCACCTCTGGGGGAAAGGTGCTGGGGAAGTTCATATTGAGAAGATGCAAAGCCCACCAGATAGACAGAGTCCTGCCTTTGGTGAAACTGATCCTGACACACACTTTTCTTTCTTTTTTTTTTTTTTTTAAATACACTCTAGCATCCTAACTTGCTGTGGAGTAGCTAAACATAAACATAACAGATACTTTTAAAATCCTGCATCTATGGATATAGAATCATAGAATCTAGGGTAAAGTTGGAGGGGACCTCAAAGATCATCCAGTTCCAACCCCCTGCCATAGGCAGGGACTCCTCCCACCAGTACAGGTCACTCAAGGCCTCATCCAGCCTGGCCTTGAACATCTCCAGGGAGGTTGTGGAACACAGAAGACCTCCCTGGGCTACCTGTGCCAGTGTCTCACCACCCTCACTGCAAACAACTTCCTCCTAACATCCACTTTCAATCTCCCCTCTGACACTTCAAACCCATTGCCCCTTGTCCTGGCACTACAAGCCCTTATCAGCAGTCCCTCCCCAGCCTTCCTGTAGGCTCCTTCAGATCCTGGAAGGCTACTCTAAGGTCTCCTGGAAGCCTTCTCTTCTCCAGACAGAAGAACCCCAAATCTTGTAGCCTGTCCTTGTAGCAGAGCTGCTGCAGCCCTCTGAGCATCTTTGTGGGCCTAGCACAGATGCTTTTAGGTTTAAAGCAAAAGGCAGTGGCTTGTATTCATGATACTGTAAGAGAGGTCTGGCACTGTGAGTTGGTATCTTCTCTTTCCTGTGGCAGAGCAGGTGTGAAAAGGCCAAGTACCTTGGCAAGGGCTATGCAGCAAGGTAGCAGAAGAGCAGAAAGGGAACATGAGCTCTCTCCTGAGCCCTTACACTTCTAACTCTCTGTGGATGGACTGTGTGCAGGTGGCACAGTGTGATGTCCTGGCATCAAAGGCACAGCATCTTCCTATTTACTCTGTATTCTGCACTTAGGAAATCTGTCTTAAAGTCCTTGCCCACTGTCCTTGTCTGCAGGGGGAACGATGAGACTCATCATGGATGTTGGAGGCTCATTGGCTATCATCATCTCAGCATGCATCATCCTTGTAGCCCTCTGCTGGTCTCCTTTGTCCTCCTGAATGGGGGAGCCCAAAACTGAATGCAGTATTCCAGGTAAGGTCTCACCAATGCAGAGTAGAGGGGGAGAAGAACCTGCCTGGATCTGTTGGCCGCGCTCCTCTTAATGCACCCCAGGGTCACATTGGCCTTCTTGGCCACAAGGGCACATTGCTGTCTCTTGGAGAACTTGTCCACCAGGCCTCTCAGGTCCCTCTCCTCAGGGCTGCTCTCCAGCAGACCACCTCCCAGTCTGTACTGATGCAATTCATTGATCCTCCCCAGATGCAGGACTCTGCACTTACCCTTGTTGAACCTTATTTGGTTCCTCTGTGCTCAGCTCTCAGACTGTCCAGGTCTCTCTGAAAGACCTCACAGCCTGCAGCTGTCTCAGCCAAGCCTCCCAGTTTGGTATTGTCAGCAAACTTGTGAGCAGACTCTGTCTGTCCTCTCATCAGTGTCATTGATGAAGATATTGAAGAGGACTAGACCCAGCACTGATTACTGGGGGACTCCAATACCAAACTAGTATCACACACTCACAGAATGTCAGGGACTGGAAGGGACCTCCAAAGCTCATCCAGTGCAATGCCCCTGCCAGAGCAGCATCTCCTAGATCAGATCACACAGGAACATGTCCAGGTAGGGCTTGAATATCTCCAGAGAGGGAGACTCCACAACCTCCCTGGGCAGCCTGTTCCAGGGTTCTGTCACCCTCACAGGGAAAAAAAAAAATCATCCTCATGTTTAAATGAAACTTCCTATGCCTCAAATTCCCCCCATTGCCCCTTGAGCTGTCATTGGGCATCACCCAGCAGAGCCTGGCTCCAGCCTCCTGGCACTCACCCTGCACATATTTACAAACATGAATGAGATCACCCCTCAGTCTTCTCCAGGCTAAAGAGCCCCAGCTCCCTCAGTTTCCCCTCACAGAGAGATGTTCTGTTCCCTTCTTCATCTTTGTGGCTCTGCACTGCACTAACAGTGACTCTTGGTGTGCCATAGGAGTGCTTTAGACCTGCATCTTCACTGGACATGGGGACTTGCCAACTGCTTCTAAGTATCCAAGCTGTTCCATTATTATTTTTCTGCAACTGTTTCAGGGTTCAGCCAGGAGCTGAGAGTTCATTTTAGATATGCAACTGTCAAAACACTTCAGAACCTCAAGTAAGGTGTGATTGGAGGCAGTTTTTGGAAGCAGAGAGGCCCTGGTGAGCCGTGTGAGCTGCACAGGTCCTCCCTGCTGTCAACTGATTTAGGGCCCAAATATAACTCAAAGCCACTGTAGTTTGTTCCTCACTCAAAACTCTTGTCTGCAGGTCCTCACATTTTCAGAGCCAAGCTGAGGTAAACTTGAGTATCTCCCAAACACTGAGGGACACCCCATCCAGGCTGAAGTGTGAGAAGTGATAGGAGGAGCCAGTTACTAAACACAAACTCCTCTTCCTCCTTGTGTAGAGCTGGAATCTTACTGCCTGTACTAAACCTGAGCTCCTTTGGTTTTACCTGCGTCCATATTCACATTTGCATTATAGAGTCACAGAATGGGAAGGTTGGAAGGGACCTCAAGGATCATTCAGTTCCAACCCCCTGCCATAGGCAGGGACACCTCCCACTAGCACAGCTCACTCAAGGCCTCCTCCAACCTGGCCTTGAACACCTCCAGGGAGGGAGCAGCCACAACCTCCCTGGGCAACCTGTGCCAGTGTCTCACCACCCTCACTGCAAACAACTTCCTCCTAACATCCACTTTCAATCTCTGCCAGTTCAAACCCATTCCCCTTGTCCTGGCATTACAAGACCTTGTCAGTAGTCCCTCCCCAGCCTTCCTGTAGGCCCCTTTAGATACTGCAAGGCCACTCTAAGGTCTCCTGGAAGCCTTCTCCTCTCCAGGCTGCAGAGCCCCAACTCTCTCAGCCTGTCCTCACAGCACAGCTGCTGCAGCCCTCTCAGCATCTTGGTGGCCTCCTCTGGACTGGCTCCAAGACTTCCATGTCCTTCCTGTGCTGGGGGCTGCAGAACTGCACACAGGACTGCAGGTAGGGTCTGAGGAGAGCAGATTCATATATATCCATCCCTTGCTGGCAGCAGTAGCTGCCACACATCAGTGAGACCATGGAAGTTTTCCATCTCTCCATTCACCTCCCTCTTTTGTTTAGGTAAGTAGCAGGAGTCAACAGTGGTTAGTGAGATAAGATACAGAATCTTAGGCATCTTCTTGTTCCTCAGGAATTTTGGAATGAATATCTTAGCCTCCCCAAGATACCCTGCCTGTATATTTTGAAAGCAGAATTGCTCCCAATAATTCCAGCTTAAATGCTGCATTCCATACCTGTATATTGTCTTTGGGTGTTCTTTGTGGTGCATGTTGCATATGTGCTCCAAGAGGTTTCTTTTTTGGTGGTTGCTATGGTAAAAAGCAGTTCCCAGTCTTCTTACTTAAAGCCCATGAAGTGCAATTAACTGTTTAATGTTATAGCATACAGCAGCTCTAGTAACACCTTAACAGCTTTGAACATGATACTCCATCATCTCAGCAGATGGTGATTTTTGGCATTCTGTGTTTTCCTTTACAATTCTTGCCATTATATCTTTTGACAAATGCTCTGGAATTACTTAATGGCAATTTTATTATACTGAGCTATCCCTCAGATCTTTCTGTATTTTCATTAAAGGTAACCAATCCATAAAAAAGAGGTTTGTACATGTGTCCCTGGCAGCAATTATAAAAGCAGTTGTTAAACTATCTTAAGAATCAGTTTCTTCTTGTGTATATCCATAAAAATAGTCTTGAAATTTGGATAGTATGCTGTAGGAGCCCTACATCTCAGCAGCAGGTGTAGTTTATTATTACAGTCTCAAGCACAACTCCAGGCTGGGTGGGGAATGGCTGAGAGCAGCCCTGAGGAACAGGCCCTGGGGGTCTGGGGTGAGGAAAAGCTCAAGATGAGGCTGCAGTGTGAGTGCAGCCCAGACAGCAACTGTGTGCTGGGCTGCAGCAAGAGCAGTGTGGGCAGCAGGGCAAGGGAGGGGATTGTGCCCCTTAGCTCTGCTCTCCTCAGACCCCACCTGCAGTCCTGGGTGCAGGTCTGGAGCCCCCAGCACAGGAAGGTTGTGGAACTGTTTGAGCCAGTGCAGAGGAGGCCACCAAGATGCTGAGAGGGCTGCAGCAGCTCTGCTGTGAGGACAGGCTGAGAGAGTTGGGGCTCTGCAGCCTGGAGAAGAGAAGGCTGCCAGGAGACCTTAGAGTAGCCTTCCAGTGTCTGAAGGGGGCTCCAGGAAGGCTGGGGAGGGACTATTGACAAGGTCTTGCAATGCCAGGACAAGGGGAATGGGTTTGAAGTGTCAGAGGGGAGATTGAAAGTGGATGTTAGGAGGAAGTTGTTTGCAGTGAGGGTGGTGAGACACTGGCACAGGTTGCCCAGGGAGGTCTTCTGTGCTCCACAACCTCCCTGGAGGTGTTCAAGGCCAGGTTGGAGGAGGCCTTGAGTGAGCTGTACTAGTGGGAGGTGTCCCTGCCTGTGGCAGGGGGTTGGAACTGGATGATCTTTGAGGTCCCTTCCAACCTTCCCATTCTATGAATTGTAGAAAGAGTGTTTGCATGCTACATGCTTCTAGAATCCGGAGACTTCTGCACAGTTCATAAACTCCCTTGTAACTTACCTGTAGGAACTACTCAAAGTCTGAGTGTTTTATTCACCTGGACAGTGATGTTGATGCCCTTCAAGTTGTTGCTGCCATTGGCAGGCTGAGTGGTGCCAGTCTGACATTTGCCACTGGCTTCATCACAAGCAGCATCTTCCAAACGGTAACAGTGGAAGACTTCCGTCAAGGATTAATTTATTAACGTTCTTAATTAAAATCTTACTCTAAACAAGAGTCTTGTCTGTTTCTGTATTAAGAATTCCCATCCTTGGGTTTCTTCTCCAGTGGAGCCACAGCAAAACTATTCTGACAGGTGGGATCTTTAGTGAGTGTTTCTTTATACATGGACAAAGTATATTTCATGTACTTTAAAGAGCAGAAGATTTGCTGTTTCATGAATGAAGAGCATTTTCCTCATCATCACACACAGCCAATCCCACAAAAAAACCTAATTAACTTGCAGAGAGGGAAAAGGTGGAATGCAAATACTTCTTCTTGTTTTCTCCCTGGCTAGGGTGAGCTGTGCATTACCTGGTCCTTATCAACGGATGATGCTGATAAGCCAATCTCTTTTCTCTGAGGTGGTGATAGGCAAATGCCTTCCTTGGAGCAGCACAAGTCATATGCAGAAGACAGTATGGAAGAGCTCCACATCCACAAAGGAGCACACCTGCCATATAGAATCATACAGTGGTAAGGTTGGAAGGGACCTCAAAGATCATCTAGTTCCAAGCCCCTGCCATAGATACCCCTACCTTCAGATCCTGGAAGGCCTGCTCCAAGGTCTCCTGGAAGCCTTCTCTTCTCCAGGCTGCAGAGCCCAAACTCTGTCCTCACAGCAGAGCTGCTGCAGCCCTCTCAGCATCTTGGTGGCCTCCTCTGGACCTGCTCCAACACTTCCATGTCCTTCCTGTGCTGGGGGCTCCAGACCTGCACACAGGACTGCAGGTGGGGTCTGAGGAGAGCAGAG
>VWZE01026012.1:2512-13620 GCA_013396675.1 Eubucco bourcierii | reverse complement strand
GGTTTGCGGCAGAGGCAGCTCCCTGCAGCAGGCAGGCAGGATGCGGCGGTGCCAAAGCAGGGACTCTGCTTGCTCCTCACCCTGCTGACAGATGCCCCTCAGGGTCTGACTCTAGTTCCAACTCCAGGTCCCACTCAATATCCCACTCAAGGTCCAAGTCAAAGTCCCCCCAGACACTGTGCCCAGTTGCCATATCTCTATGCTGGGGCAATTTGCTCTCCTCTGTTCAAGCCCATGGGGGTGGGGTAAGGAACTTGGCTCCTACTTCTTTCCACATTCCAAACCCCTGGAACCAGAAGTGGGGGGGAGCAAAACAGTTTCACACCACATTCAAACCTCTGGTGGGTCAAGGACTTAGGTGTGCCCTGCCACAGAGTGTCACAAAGAGGCTTTCCCTCTTGAGCTCCGTCCCAAACAGTTGATTTTCCAGGTGCCTCCCATTTCACATTTCACCTCAACCCTGAGGAGAACTGTTGTGTCTTAACCTATCAAGGCAGGAGTGATTTTAATTGGTTCTCCTTTCTCCCTTGCAAGTGACAGGCAAAATGTATGAATTTAACAGTCAATCAGGTGCCCGGAGGTGGAAGCTAAGCGACGAATGCCTTCAGCCAGCACTGGTCAGGCGGCTGACATCCACTGCCACCGACCACAGCGGCCAAGGGACAGGCAGACCAGAGGCACCAAGCAGAAAGGAGCATTCAGAGAAGAGGAAAGAGCTGACTGCAGAGACAAAATTTGCTGCCAACCCCTTGGCAGGGCAAGCTGAAACACCAGGCCAGGATGGAATGAGATTACAAAACCAGGGGGATGGGTCAAGACAGAAGAGTCATCCTTGCCAACTCCCCTAGGCAGATACTGACATCCTCTCCCAAAAGGAGCACTTTGTTGCTGAGACTCTGTGATGGTTTGGGAGTTCCCTGCCCCCCCCCACACTGTAAACCCCCGCAGACTAGACTCAGCCAGCTGGAAGTTAAGGACTGAAGCTCTATTCACAGCTCAGCACAATGTACAAGCAGAGATACACACAACAGACAGGAATAGTTACAGACATAGACAAGGTAAAGGCAATACAGAAACACAATTCCCCTCCCAGCAATCAGAGTCCCCAGGAGGGGCTCCCAACCACCCTTCCACCTTCTTCCCACCCCTCTGCCTTACCCCAGGGTCTGCCTTATGTACAAGGTGAGTTTGGAGGATGGGCCAGGGGGTTTGGAAACAGAGTGGTTAGTTGGGTTAGCAGAGGCCAGCAGACACAATCAGCCAGAGAGACAGAGGCGAGACTGTTATCTATGAGAGTCTCTACCTCTAAGAGTGCCTATCTATAAGACACTCTGAGTGCCTTATCTATGTTTGTGTTCTTGTTACCCATCTCAGCAAGCCTATGAGTGAAGCAGACATCACCACTGTCTGCTTTTCACAGCCTATAATATAATTTTTTTCATTACAATATTCCAATCAGCCTCAAACCAGCACAGACTCCAAGGCATCTGCCAAAGAATGCCTGCTCTGAACAGCAAGTTAGAGATGAGTTTTCTCTCTCTGTATAGCTCATCTGTAAAACATAAGTTGCCACAGGTGCCATGCCATTGCACCATCAGAAATCCAGCAAACCATGAACACTACGACAGAGACAGGAGAGAGTAATCTTATTCTCTGAGCAGGCTGTTAGTTTGATGTGTCTGTGGTGGTTGTTGCAGTTTTACCTGACTCTTTGGCACAAACAGGACTAGTTCAGAGCTCCAGCTCATCACTGCATTCATTTGCTGTAAATACAATGTATTCCACCACAGAAAGCAGGTGGTTTGACAGTGACCTGGAGAAACTCTGTGGTAGCTGCTGCTACTCCTGTAATTCATCTATCGCTCTGACAGCAAACTACCCACTTCAGCCTGTTACCTGGAGAGTGAATGAACAAGCCAGGGGAATGAACACCATTGCATGGGACCACAATGTCCACTCATCAGCTTTGTTGCAGTGCTGGAAACTCTAGGTGGGGAATTGTTTCTCAGCCTCCCTTATGAAATAAACATCACCTGCCTAATAGATGTCTGCAGTTTTGTTGCAACATAAAAGGCTGCATTTTTTCTGTCCGTTTTATTAGCTGTTTGGCTGTTTTCTACTGTCTTTTGTGCATTCTGAATTATTGCAGTGTACTCCCAGACAGCAAGTGAGTCCTGGGCTGCAGTGTGGGCAGCAGGGCAAGGGAGGGGATTCTGCCCCTTTGCTCTGCTCTCCTCAGACCCCACCTGCAGTCCTGGGTGCAGTTCTGGAGCCCCCAGCAAAAGCAGGATGTGGAACTATTGGAACAGGTCCAGAGGAGACCACGAAGATGCTGAGAGGGCTGCAGCAGCAGGCTGAGAGAGTTGGGGCTCTGCAGCCTGGAGAGGAGAAGGCTTCCAGGAGACCTTAGAGTAGCCTTCCAGGATCTGAAGGGGGCTACAGGAAGGCTGGGGAGGGACTATTGACAAGGGCTTGTAATGCCAGGACAGGGGGCACTGGGTTTGAAGTGTCAGAGGGGAGATTGAAAGTGGATGTTAGGAGGAAGTTGTTTGCAGTGAGGGTGGCGAGACACTGGCACAGGTTGCCCAGGGAGGTTGCAGAGCACAGAATCACCCATTGTGATCTTTGATCTTTGATCACGTTGGATGCTTCTGTGCTCCACAACCTCCCTGGAGGTGTTCAAGGCCAGGTTGGATGAGGCCTTGAGCAGCCTGTTGTAGTGGGAGGTGTCCCTGCCTGTGGCACTTCCAGCCGAACCCATTCTGTGACTCTAAGAGTGCTAAGGGGCTGCAGAATTGTGCCGTCTTATTGCACCACCTAGTGGCAGAGCGTGATAGTGCACGCTGTGGACACCGCTGGTTTCAGGGTAAGGAGGTCACTGTAAGTTCAATCTAACTTACCAATTCAATAACCTGTTATCGTGCTTGTAATCTGATTTCTTGGATGAAGGGAACACATTAAATATGCCATAAGTGCTGATGTGAAGTGGAAACCATGAGGAAAATGTGATAGGACATACTCCCTGCCTGACCACTTATGCTTGGTGTGTTTCCCTCTCTATACATCAGCGTCACTAAAGCCTGGCACTCAGTACTACGTGTGATTTATACCACATGGCACAGCACACCCCTGTAATAGTATTAATTAATTTGCCTTTTGCTGAATCTAGCTGTCAGAAAATCTTTCCCCTTTGTTTTCTGATACCAGTCTTTGAGAACTAACCCAGTAAGTTTGGTTTTTACCATGTGCACTGGGTCTGGCTGGGCCAAAGTCAGTTTTCTTCACAGCAGCTGTGTATAGTGCTGCGTTTTGGATTTACTGTGAGAATAATGAGCAGGTCTAGAGAGGTCTTCTCCCCCTCTGCTCTGCCTTGGTGAGACCATACCTGGAATACTGTGTCCAATGTTTGGCTCCCCAGCTCAGGAGAGACAGGGACCTGCAGGAGAGAGTTCAGCAGAGAGCCACAAGGATGACTGGGGGACTTGAGGTTGGAGAGACCTCCAAGCTCATCTAGTCCAACCTATCACCCAGTCCTAGACAATCAACTGGACCATGGCTCTGTGTGCCCCATCCAGACTTTGCTTGTCATTTGTAACAGTGTTGTCTTAGATAAGCATTGCACAGATTCTCACTCACCTGTAACCATCACATTGCTGTTGGACAGCTTTATCCTGCGTGGTAAGCAGGCTGCAAACCTGTAAGCTAACAAAGTCCAAGATGAATGTCTTCCCTTCTTGCAGTTCACCAGTTAAGTCCCATCCTGAGAGCCTCCTTGAAACTCACCCACAGGGATCTGGGGCTAGGCTCTTGTCTTCAGCTTAGAAATCCAAATGCTCCACCTTGTTGCTATGCAGCCAAGAAAGGGCTCTGTGTCAAAAATGCTCATGTCTTGCCTCAGATCTTGCAAGGAAAGTGGTAGCCCAGAATTCTGGATACACTCTGACAGTCTAATTAAAGCTTGTTCAGAGAACAAAGGAATTTGGGGCTAGGCTACTGCATTAAGCTTATAACCCTACATGCTCCACTTTTTTGCTCTTCTGCTGAGAAAGGGCTCTGCTTTGAAAACGCTTATGTGAAGTTCCAGTGTCTGCAAGCAAAGTGGCAGCCATGAATCCTGGTCTCCAAGGTGGTAAAATGTGGGTTTGAGGGGTAGACAAAGTGGCTAAAGAACTACCTTGATGGTCACACCCAGAGAGCTGCTGTCAATGAGTCTGTGTCCCAGTGGAGGCAGTGACAAGTGGAGTCCCTCAAGGATCAGTCCTGAGACCAGTTTTGTTTAACATCTTCGTCAGCGACATAGGCAGGGGCATTGAAGCAGTCTCAGCAAGTTCACCAACCACACCAAGCTGTGACATCTGGAGCTGACATCTGGAGGGAAAGATCCATCCAGAGGGACCTGGACAGGCTGCAGAGCTGGGCCCAGGCCAACCTCATGACATTCAACAAGCCCCAAACCGGACTCAAAATTGACCAGTAAATTCCAAATTGGCCCCAAAATTGGCCCCAAAGCTCCAAATTTGACCTAAAATTTGACAAAAATCAATGAATTGGTCCCAAAGTTGGCTGGAAGTCAACAGATAGTGCCTAGATTGCCAACCTGTTCTGCTGCGTTCACATTGCCATCTTCACTTCGAGGGGACCTGATAGTAGCCTTCCAGTATCTGAAGGGGGCCTACAGGAAGGCTGGGGAAGGATTATTTACAAGGTCCTGCAATGACAGGACAAGGGGCAATGGGCTTAAACTGGCAGAGGGGAGATTTAGACTGGATGTTAGGAGGAAGTTCTTTACAGTGAGGGTGGTGAGGCACTGGAACAGGCTGCCCAGGGAGGTTGTGGATGCTCCCTCCCTGGAGGCGTTCAAGGCCAGATTGGATGAGGCCTTGAGTAACCTGTACTAGTGGGAGGTGTCCCTGCCTATGGCAGGGGGTTGGAACTGGATGATCCTTGAGGTCCCTTCCAACCTTACCATTCTATGATTCTATGATTCTATGATTCACATGCCAAAGGCAATCCAATAGAGACAGAAGTAAGGAAGAGTGTGCACAAGAAGTCTAAGCCTCCCTGTCAAGTAAGATGGTGCAGAGTTTTAAGTGCTATTCAATAGAGAGTTTCAGTTGTCCCTTTCTTACAGCCTATCCCTAGGCTCAAAAATCAAGTTGTGAATGTTCCATGATCACAGGCTCACAGGATGTCAGGGGTTGGAAGGGAATCAAAGAGATCATCAAGTACAACCCCCCCTGCCAGAGCAGGATCATAATCCAGTGCAGGTCACACAGAAATACATCCAGGTGGGCTCCTGAAAGGCTCCAGAGAAGGAGACTCCACAACCTCTCTGGGTAACCTGTGCCAGGGCTCCCTGACCCTTACAGTAAAGAAGTTCTTCCTCACGTTGACGTGGAACTTCCTGTGCTGTAGTTTACACCATTGCTCCTTGTCCTGTCACAGGGTGCAACTGAGCAGCCCCTGTCCCCTCCCTCTTGACCCCCATCCCTCAGATACATATATACATTGATTAGATCCCCTCTAAGTCTTCTGTTTACCAGACCAAACAGCCCCAGGTCCCTCAGCCTCTCCGCACAGGGCAGCACTCCAGCCCTTTAATCATCTTTGTAGCACTCCCTTGGGCTCTTTCAAGTATAGAATTACAGAATCATAGAATGGTAAGGTTGGAAGGGACCTCAAGGATCATCCAGTTCCAACCCCCTGCCATAGGCAGGGACATCTCCCACTAGCACAGCTCACTCAAGGCCTCCTCCAACCTGGTCATGAACACCTCCAAGGAGGGAGCAGCCACAACCTCCCTGTCTTTCTGTACAACACGATATCTTCCGGTCGCCAGACCCTGACTGCAACACCTGGTGCAGCTTGAGGCTGTGTCCCCTTCTTCTGTCCCTGGGTGCCTGGCAGCAGAGTCCAACCCCAGCTGGCTACAACCTTCCTTCAGGTAGCTGCAGAGAGCAATGAGCTCTGCCCTGAGCCTCCTCTTGTGCAGGCTGCACACCCCCAGCTCCCTCAGCCTCTCCTCACAGGGCTGTGCTCCAGGCTCCTCCCCAGCCTTGCTGCCCTTCTCTGGACACCTTCCAGCACCTCAACATCTCTCTTGAATGGAGGGGCCCAGAACTGGACACAGCACTCAAGGGGTGGCCTGAGCAGTGCTGAGCACAGGGGCAGAAGAACCTCCCTGCTCCTGCTGGCCACACTGCTCCTGATCCAGCCCAGGATGCCATTGGCTCTGCTGCCCACCTGGGCACTCTGCTGGCTCACCTTCAGCTCCTCTCTCTCAGCACCCCCAGGTCCCTTTCTGCCTGGCTGCTCTCCAGCCACTCTGTACCTAGCCTGGAGCACTGCTTGGGGTTGTTGTGGCCAAAGTGTCTACACCTTGCACTTAGCTTTGTTCAGTCTCATTCCATTGGCCTCTGCCCACCCATGCAGCCTGTCCAGGTCCCTCTGCAGAGCCTCCTGCCCTCCAACAGATCCACACCTGCTCCTAAATTGGTGTTATCTGCAAACTCACTGATGCTGGACTCAGTCCCCTGGTCCATAACACCAGTAAAGATATTGGCTGTCCTGCCCACCTGGGCACACTGCTACTTCATCTTCAGTTCCTCTCTCCCAGCACCCCCAGGTCCCTTTCTGCCTGGCTTCTCTCCAGTCACTCTGTCCCCAACCTGTAGCACTGCTCGGGGCTGTGGTAATGCTTCCCATTCCAGTGGCAGAGCAAGAGGATGCAATAAGAATAATCATGGTGTTTAAGGCTCTGGAGCTCAGCCATCCTGGGTGGGTCATGCTTATCACAGGGCTACCCTGCTGTGCTGGGCTAGATAGCTAAGGTTTGTCTGACACGAACTCTTGGACTGACCTACGTTAAATAATTCTGCTGATCTTAAGTCAGCGAGTAAGGCTTCCTGCCAGAGTACCACATCTCAGAGCCACATTTCCAAGCCAGGCAGGCAGATTGCTCCCTGAAGCACCCGAGTGGGTACCTGCTGCTCCGGTGCCTTCCTGCGGTGCACCAGCAGATGGCAGCAGGCAACTCCTCCCGAAGCAGTTCCCAAAGCAGCGGCAGCAGCAGCAGGTGATGGTTCACCCTTGGGCAGGCGGTACCTTGAGGTCTGGATCCGCCTGCAGGCGCTCAGGATGCCGTGCCCATTACAAGCAAAACGTGTCGGTTCTCAGGTTGGGTGTATGTTTTCATTGTACTGTTAGGGAAGCGGTAAATAAGCGTTGGCCTCTAGCACAATAGCATCGTTAAGAAGATTAATTATTTGGAACCTAACAGATTTTGTGCTACATTCAGCTGGTTTCTTGGCAGTCTTGAGCGCTCACAAATCCCACATCTTTCAGTCTTTCCTGAGTCAGATAATTTTGCAACAGCCTGGCAGGAGGATATGCTTTTGCTGAGAAGATGACAGGCAGATTCAGTGTGATTAAGGAGGCAGAGAGAAATGTAAAACATGCCTGAAGTGAAGACTAGCATGTATCATGGGCCTACGTGCTCCCTTCTAATTTGAACATTTCAATTGGCTGGGTGGGGAATGGCTGAGAGCAGCCCTGAGGAACAGGCCTTGGGGGTGTGGGGTGATGAAAAGCTCAAGATGAGGCTGCAGTGTGAGTGCAGCCCAGACAGCAACTGTGTGCTGGGCTGCAGCAAGAGCAGTGTGGGCAGCAGGGCAAGGGAGGGGATTGTGCCCCTTGGTTCTGCTCTCCTCAGAGCCAACCTGCAGTCCTGGGTGCAGTTCTGGAGCCCCCAGCACAGGAAGGACATGGAAGTGTTGGAGTGGGTCCAGAGGAGGCCACAAAGATGCTCAGAGGTCTGCAGCAGCCCTGGTGTGAGGACAGGCTGAGAGAGTTGGGGCTGTGCAGCCTGGAGAAGAGAAGGCTTCCAGGAGACCTTAGAGTAGCCTTTCAGGAACTGAAGGGGGCTCCAGGAAGGCTGTGGAGGGACTATTGACAAGGTCTGGGAATGCCAGGACAAGGGGCAAAGGGTTTGATGTGGCAGAGGGGAGATTGAGACTGGATGTTAGGAGGAAGTTGTTTGCAGTGAGGGTGGTGAGACACTGGCACAGGTTGCCCAGGGAGGTTGCGCAGCACAGAAGCACCCAACATGGTCAAAGATCAGGTTAGGTGATTCTATGCTCCACAACTTCCCTGGAGGTGTTCAAGGTCAGGTTGGAGGAGGCCTTGAGTGAGCTGTACTAGTGGGAGGTGTCCCTGCCTATGGCAGGGGGTTGAAACTAGATGATCTTTGAGGTCCCTTCCAACCTTACCATTCTATGATCGTATGATCAAGGTAAGAAATGTTTTCACTTTTCAAATAGCCTCTTAAAAAAATCACAACCTGAAGAACCATGGTTTTGCTTTGACATTTTTTTTTCATTATTATTTCCAGACTGATCGAAACTGCAGTGTCTATAAACCGTGGAGCAGGGGCACGCTGCCTTGCCAGCTCTCTCTTCCTGTACAACACTTCCAGAAGCACAATGACTGAAGCAAATTTCTCTGTGTGACTGTAGTGCAAGCCTTGCTATGTGAATGCTGTCAATGCAAGCATGAACACACTATTCTAACCCAGGACCTAAACAGCAGAACAAACCCAGCTGCAGATGCCACCCATCAATGTACTTTCATTTTACACTTCACAAATATGGCAGAGCTGCTGTCTTTGTAGTTTTCCATGCAGCTGAAGAAGTCAGCACTGAATTACTCACCAGCCTTTGGAAGTGTGATATGTACTGGCTTCTGAGAGCTGCAGAGCACCAGCATTCACACTCAAAACTAAACCACTTCCTTCCTCTATCCTGATATGTATCAGGATTCCTGAGTCTTTATGGTTCCTGAAGGATAAGCTATCAGTTTTACATCCTCTGCTGATTGTTCTGCAGTTCCTTTGCAAATAAGTTGAGGAAGCAAAAAAAGATGTGTAAACAGAGGGAGAGAAATGTCTGTGAGCAATAGCATCACCTGAATCTTCCTGCACAAACAAGTGCATCACACTTGACACTTGCTCTTTATTCTGTCCGTGGCAGAAGTCAGTACCCTGCATAGAGCAGCTGGGGTAGAAAGGAAAGGAGATACTTTTGTAGAATCCTAGAATGGTAAGGTTGGAAGGGACCTCAAGGATCATCCAGTTCNCTCTGCCACTTCAAACCCATTGCCCCTTGTCCTGGTATTACAACCCCTTGTCAATAGTCCCTCTCCAGCCTTCCTGTAGCCCCCTTCAGATCCTGGAAGGCTACTCTAAGGTCTCCTGGAAGCCTTCTCTTCTCCAGGCTGCACAGCCCCAACTCTCTCAGCCTGTCCTCACAGCAGAGCTGCTGCAGTCCTCTCAGCATCTTCATGGCCTCCTCTGGGCCTGTTCCAACAGTTCCATGTCCTTCCTGTGCTGGGGGCTCCAGAACTGCACACAGGACTGCAGGTGAGGTCTGAGAAGAGCAGAGCAAAGGGGCACAATCCCCTCCCTTGCCCTGCTGCCCACACTGCTCTTGCTGCAGCCCAGCACACAGTTGCTGTCTGGGCTGCACTCACACTGCAGCCTCAGCTTGAGTTTTTCATTAACCCAGAAAAAAATTCCCACAAAAAGAAGCAGCCATTGCCATTTTGTTTCCAGAAAATAACTCTCTCCCCTCCCCTTAGCCAGAGCCAGCTGAACTGCTTGTGTCCCTCATCAGTTTTCAAAGAGCTGCTCACCGAGAGCCACAGATAAGTGAATCATATTCAAGGAGGTCATCTATTCTCAGCTAAATAAATTACTTTTCTTCCAGGGTAACACAATCTTCTGTTACACAGAGATTAAATTACCCATCTTAAGAAAAGCTGGAAGTATTAACCTTTTAAAATATCAAAAGTTTGGCAGTTTGCTTTCAACGTTGTCACCAGCAGAGCAAAACTACTAGGCAAAGCATGAGGAGCAGCCAAGGAGCAGTCCTGTTTGACCAACTTGATGGCCTTTTATGAGGGCATCACCAGGGGGATTGGTGATTATAGAGCAGTGGCTGTGCTTTATCTTGATTCCAGTAAAGCATTTGACAGTCTCCCACAGCAGCCTTGCAGTTAAACTGAGGCAGTGTGCTCTGGGTGATTGGGAGTGAGGTGGATGGGAACTGGTTGAGGGAAGAAGTCAGCTGTGGTCAACGGGATGGAGTCTAGTTGGAGGCTCATGACTAGTGGAGTCCCTCAGGGGTCAGCACTGGGACCAGTTCTGCTCAATATATTCGTCAATGACCTGGACAGGGGCGTGGAATGCACTGTCAGCAAGTTTGCTAATGACACCAAACTGGGTGGAGTGGTTGAGGCACAGGAGAGTTGTGCTGCTATTCAGCCAGACTGGGACAGGCTGAGAGTTGTACAGGGAGAAACTGAATGAAATTCAATTAGGGCAAGAGAGGAGTCTTGCTCCTGGGAAAAAACAAACCCATGTACCAGTATAGGTTTGGAACTGACCTGCTGGAGAGCAGTGAGGGGAAAAAGGACTTGGGAGTCCTGGTGTTTGACCATGAGCCACATCAGCACGCTCTAGCAGCCAAGAAGGCCGAGGGCATCCTGGGGTGGATTAGAAGGGCTGTGGTTAGTAGGTCCAGAGAGGTTCTCTTCCCCCTCTACTCTGCCCTGGTGAGTCCACATCGGGAGTACTGTGTCCAGTTCTGGGCCCCCAGTTCAAGAACCTCAGGAAACTGCTTGAGAGAGTCCAGCACAGAGCCACAAGGATGATGAAGGCAGTGGAACATCTTCCTTAGGATGAGAGCCTGAAGGAGCTTGGGTTCTTGAGCTTGGAAAAGAGGACCCTAAGAGGTGACCTCATTGATGTTTATAAATATGTCTTTGATCACATTGGGTGATTCTGTGCTCCACAACCTCCCTGGAAGTGTTCAAGGCCAGGTTGGAGGAGGCCTTGAGTGACCTGTACTAGTGGGAGGTGTCCCTGACTATAGCAGGGGATTGGAATTAGATCAGCTTTGAGGTTCCTTCCAACCTTCCCATTCTATGATTCTATGACATCTCCAGAAAATAGGTGAAGTGTTCCAGCAGTCACTTAGATAAAGAATCATGCTTCACACACAGACACCACCCCCCCCCCCCCCCCCCCCCCCCCCCCCTCATTCAAACTTTTT
>VWZE01026011.1:124612-148792 GCA_013396675.1 Eubucco bourcierii | reverse complement strand
AGCCCTGCCCAGCACCCCCAAAGCTCTGCCCCTTCCCAGCATCACTGTGCTCATGTGCCACTTCCCAGCCCCCATGAAGGGCCAGCCCTGGCCTGCAGAGCCCTGGCACCCTCGTGACACCCCCGGCACAGGATGTGGGGGCAGCTCTGGTCCCTCGTGCTGCAGTGGGGGGCAGTGGGGAGGGGTCGGGGACGTCCCCGCTGTGGGGCAGGGCTGGGCCCTGTTTGGTTTCCTTTTGTCCGTATTTTTTTTTCCAGCAGCTGCCAGGTGAGGCTCATCCACCGCCCACAACAGGAACCGGGGGGGCACCGGAGCACAGCCCTTCCCTGCTACCCCCGGCACGGTGAGGGCCGGGGCAGGGAGAGCTTCAGCCCACTGCCAGGCGGAGACCGGCCACAACTCGTGCCAGCGGTGGCATCCCAAAGGCAGCTTACACGGTCAGGTCCCCCCTCGTCGGGGAGGCCCCGGGGTGGCACAGAGACACCTCCGCGGCCCCCGCCGGCTGCCCGGGGGCCGGTGCCCGCTCCTGCGGCCGGCGGCAGCATCCGGCCCGGGACGGGGGTCCCTTGCGCAGCAGGTGGGCGAGTTCTGCCAGGCTGAGCAGCGCCGAGACCAGCCCCACCACGAAGTAGAAGTGGATGAAGACGGTTTTCTCGGTGGGGCGGGACACGAAGCAGTCGACTCGGTGCGGGCAGGGCCGGCGGCGGCAGACGAAGAGAGGCTGCACCCTGAAGCCGTAGAGCAGCGCCTGGCCCAACAGGAAGCCCAGCTCGGCCGCGATGCGGGCAACCACGCTGCCCACGTAGAAGGGCTGCAGGCGGCGGGCACGCTGGCCCGGGGCTCCCCCGCGCCCCGGTTTGGCCGCCTGGTGCACGGCGAAGATGACGAAGAGGGCGGCGGGAGCCGAGAGGACGACGATGTGGAAGACGAGGAAGCGATAGTGGGAAATGGGGAAGGCGGCGTCGTAGCAGACAGGTTTGCAGCCAGGCTGCTGCGTGTTGCAGACGAACTCCTCCTGCTCGTCCTCGAAGACGTCGCTGCCCACCGTGGCCAGGACCAGGATGCGGAAGAGGAGCATCACCACCAGCCAGAACCTGCCCACCATGGGGGAGTGCTCCTGCACGGCGTCCAGCAGCGAGCTCAGGAAGCCCCACTCACCCATGGCCGTGCTGTGGGAGCAGGGGCAGTGCTGGGGGGGGTGCTTCATGCCATCGGGATGGACACCACCAACCCCCAATGGCAGCACGGCCCCTCCAGCTCATGAGCCATGCCAGTCCCCAATGCATTGTGCCATCCCCACTCACGGGAGGGTGCCTTGGCAGTGCCAGCCTGGTTTTGCCCTTCCATGAGTGTCCCCAGGCATCTGCTGTGCCCCAGGACCTGCTCCAGGGCCACCAGTTCATAGAATCATAGAATGGGAAGGTTGGAAGGGACCTCAAGGATCAGCCAGTTCCGACCCCCTGCCATAGGCAGGGACACCTCCCACTAGCACAGGGCACTCAAGGCCTCATCCAACCTGGCCTTGAACACCTCCAGGGAGGAAGCAGCCACAACCTCCCTGGGCAACCTGTGCCAGTGTCTCACCACCCTCACTGCAAACAACTTCCTCCTAACATCCACTTTCAATCTCCCCTCTGCCAGTTCAAACCCATTGCCCCTTGTCCTGGCATTGCAAGCCCTTGTCAATAGTCCCTCCCCAGCCTTCCTGCAGCCCCCTTCAGATCCTGGAAGGCTACTCTAAAGTCTCCTCGAAGACTTTTCTCCAGGCTGCAGAACCCAAACTCTCTCAGCCTGTGCTCATAGCAGAGCTGCTGCAGCCCTCTGAGCATCTTCGTGGCCCAGCTGGGGCAGGACTTAGCAGGTTCCCCATCCACAGTCTCCCCCAGGCCCCTCCAGCCACCCCCCGCAGCCCCAGCCCAGCGGGTCCAGCCTCGGTACCTGCGGCAGCTGCGCTCCACGGTGTGGCGGCAGGGCTGGCGCCGGCTGTCCGGGACTCTCCGGGACTCTCCGGGACTGTCCGGTGCCTTGTCCGGCTGGGTTGGGCTGACAGCCCCACAGCCACGCCTGGAGGCCTTTTAAAGAGACAGAGCGGCCTCGGGGGCACCCGGAGGGGAGAGAAAGGCTCAAGTGCTACTGGGGGGGGGGTGGGGGGTGCTCAAGGACAAAAGCTGCCCCTGCCCTTGGCTCAGCAGCTGCCCCCCTGGGCAGGGGCAAGGGTTTGGGCAGGGGACAGCTGCCTTTGCCATGCAGAGATGCCCAGGTGCCTGTGCCACCTCAAATCCCCATGGCCTCTGGGCTCCGAGCCACAGCACTCAACTCCCAAAGTCCCCCCCCCCTACCCCAGCGCTGGCATTGCCTCCCAGGCCCGGGAAGAGCCTGAGGGCATTGGCTGCACTCAACCGTGCAGAGACAGCTCCTGCCCGCGGTCCTGCCTGGGGCTAGACTCCCCCATGGGCATAGGCACGGGCACAGTGCCCAGGAGATGCTCAGTACTCCAGCCCTCCCTGCTCCCCGGTGCTGTGCCTGAGCTGCTGGGGCCATGGAGGGTCTCACAGACCACCCTGGGCTGCCCCTGGCTCCAGCATGGGGTGGCAGCTGCTTTCCAAAGCTCTGTGATGTTCTGCAAACCTCCTCCATGGCACTGCCAAGGCTCCTGCCAGTTCCTGCCAGGTCAGGACAAGTGCCAATGGCCTTTGCCTGAGCCTCAGATTTCCTTCTGGTAATGTTAGCAGAGCCCAGGCCAACCTCAGGCCCTCCTCACCCTCTGGGGGACATGTGATGCCCACAGTGTGTTGCTGCCCAATGCCCCACAGCTCAGCTGCCCCTCCAGCATCACCAAGGCCCCTGCCAGGGAGCTTTTGCGATGGAGAAAACCCCTGGTACAGAGCCTGGGCTGCACCCTGTGAGTGTCTGTGCACACAGCTCTGTGTATCCAGCTGGGGTGATGCCAGCCTTATGGGAGCAGCTACAGAGCCAGCCTGGAACAGCCTGGGCAGCCGTGGCCTCGCCATTTGCTGTGCCAGGGGTGCCAAGTGACTCTTGCAGCAGGGAGAGCTGTAAATAGCTCAGCCCCTCGGCAGGGACGTGCCGGAGACGTTGTCCAGAGCTCGGGAGTGGAAAATGTGACAGCGCCGTCCACGGCTGGCTGCCTGCCAGCAGCACACCTCGGTGGCACCGATAGTGCCCGCGTCCGGCCGCCACACCGCGGCTGATGGCACAGGGAGGCTCCGCGGCTTGTCAGTTGGTCCCTGTGTGCTGTGGAATCACTATCCTGGGTGGGGTGTGGAGATGGGTGGGCACGGCTGGGTTCTGTGTGCCCCTCAGTGCCCGCCCAGAAGCCACAAACATCTCTTTGCGTCCACCAGCGCCATGGCAGCCCCGCGGCAACCCTACAGAGCCACGGGCATGGTGCTTCGGGGTGCTGAGCACCCAGAGGTGGAGGCGTGGGGCATGGCAGCTTGCCCCTCATAGCTCAACTAACAACCCTGAACCTTCCCCACTGCAGGGACCCCACTGAACGCCCCCAGGGCTGTGCCTCCAGCCCAGCACCTAGAAGCAGTTCTCCAGCCTGGCAGCTGCGAGCACGTTGGCAGCCTCAGCCCCTGCTCACCTGTGGCAGCAGAAGCTGGGGCAGACGAACCGCAGCGGGCAGGGCCCTTCGGAGGAATTTGGAAGCCTCTGGCCACAGGCAGAGCTCCGCGAAGGCCATTTCCATAACAATGGCACCAAAAGCGGCGCTGGAAATGCCCTCGCAGCTAACGAGTCCCCGGACAATGGCGCTGACCCATTTAGCCCCGGCCTGGCAGCTGAGGGTGGGAGCTGATGGCCTCTTGCTCCTGAGAAAGTCAGAGCTCGGCGTGAACAACAAAGCCAAGCCCTGGAGAGGCGGTGCGAGGGGAAACCAAGGGAACAGGCAGCTGAGGACAACCTTTTTTATTGAAGAAACTTGAGTAAAAACACTTTTATTACATAAATATTTAAAAGGACAAAAACTGAGGACAAGAAAAACACAGAAAACACTTAAAAAGACAGGCAAGAGACAGAGCTGGAGGAGAGGCTGCACGGAGAGCAGAGCACAGCCAAACACTCCAGTGAAGGACCTCAGAGGAGACCATGACACCTCCCAGCTTCTGCTGAGGAACCTGAGTGCTGGAACCTCTGCCCACCAGTGGCACCGAGGTGACACCAGGCAGGGCAGCAGCTGTGGAAAGTTCTTTTGTCTGCACGCAGAAGGCTCAGGCTGCTGAGGAGCCACAGGAGCAAAGCAGCTCAGCCTAAGGCAGCCTGCTGTTGGTCTCCAGCCCAGGGGCTGGGTGGTAAAGCTCTGCCCTGCTCTGTCCTCTCCTCTCTCCCTCAGCCAGCTGCAGAGGCTCTGCAGCACACCAGGCATGGCAGTCACAAGTGGCTCTTAGCCAGAGGTGACCCTGGGATGGAGCAGCTCAGCCTGGGCTTGCCTGGCAGGCAGACAGGAGATAAAACTGCCAGCGCCCAGCGCTGCGAGGAGTCATCTGCACAGCTCTGCCAGGGAACCTGGGACCAGCAGCCAGAGGCTGAGGGAGAGGGGGGCCTGAGTGCCCACTCAGGGAGGCAAAGCCCCGAGGTGCAGCTCTGAGAAGCTGAGCACCTAAGATAACCAAACCCACAGCTNGGTGGGGGGGTGGGGGGGAAGTTCTATGAACTGCTTTGTTCTAAAATCTACTTGAACGCTAAAGCGACCACAAAGTGTCAACAGAGCCCAGAGCTGCTGGGTGAGGGCAGGCAGCAGCAGCAGCTGGGCTCAGAGCACTGGGAGGATCCTTCCTATTTCACCAAACCTGAAAGGAGTTAAAACCTGGAAAAGGGAGCCTGTGTTCATCCAGGAACTGTCTGGACTAAGTTAAACTCGGCAAGAAGAGTGCCCAGGCTGAGGTGCTGGTGAGAGCTCCTCGGGAGCTCTGCTGGAGGCCTGGGCAGGAGCAGGTTGGATGCAGCAGGTTTCACTCATCCCCGGAGCTCAGAACAGGTCATCCTCATCGGACTCCTCCAGGTACTGGACAGGTTTCTTGACACGGCCAGGCCTGGCACGGGCAGTGGTGGTCACAGGCTGGGAGCCTGCATCAGAGCTGCTGCTGCCATCATCCAGTTTGGCTTTCTGGAGGGGAAGCAGAGGCAGGAGGTGAGCTGTGAATCTGAGCCCTCCCTGAGCCTAAACCACAGTCCCAGCTCACCCAGGGGGGTTTGGCCTCGATGAGAACAAACCAATAGGGTGAGGTCAGGAGGTGTGCCCAGCCCCCTCCTCACTGCCACTTCTGCTCCAGGCTTGGGGCACAGTGGCTGGAAGCTGCCTAGCAGAGAAAGACCTGGAGGTGTTGGTCGACAGCAGGTGAAGATGAGCCAGGGTGTGCCCAGGTGGTCAAGAAGGGCACCAATGTCCTGGCCTGGATCAGCAATGGTGTGGGCAGCAGGAGCAGGGCAGTGATTGTCCCCCTGGAGTGGGCACTGGTAAGGCCACACTTCAAATACTGTGTTCAGTTTTGAGGCCCTTGCTCCAAAGAAGGACATGGAGGGGCTGGAGGGGGTTTGTGGAAGGGTCTGGAGAACAGGACTGGGGAGGAGCAGCTGAGGGAGCTGGGGTGGGTTCAGCCTGGAGAAGAGGAGGCTGAGGGCAGACCTCATCGCTCTCTACAGCTCCCTGAGAGGAGGCTGGAGCCAAGTGGGTCTTGGTCTCTTCTCCCAAGAAACAAGGGACAGGACCAGAGCAAATGGCCTCAAGTTGCCCCAGGGGAGGTTTAGGTTGGACATTAGAAGTTTCCTCTCTGAAGAGGTTCTCAGAGCCTAGCCTGGGCTCCCTGGGGAGGTGGTGGAATCCCCACATGCCTGGAGGGGTTTCAGAGCTGTGATGCTGAGGGACGTGGCTTAGCCCCAGCCTTGGCACAGTTAGAGACTGGCTGGATTCAAAGATCTTCAAGGGTCTCTTCCAACCAAAACAATTCCACAACTCTTCCTCTTGCCAGAACCAGCACCACCGCGGGCAGAGCACAAACCTTTGGTGCAGCAGAAGTGGAAGGGCCAAAGTCTGAGTCTGAATCCGAGTCGAAGACCTTGGGCTGCCTCTTGGGGCCCTTTTGGCCCTTGCTGGGTCCTGGCTTCTTATCATCCCCTGAGCCCAGCTCAGGCTTCTCCTTTGCTGTGGTCTTGCCAGCTTTGGGCACCTTTTTCCTGGCCAGCACTTCCATGATGGAGGGTTGGTGCTCTGCAACAGAAGCTGCTGTCAGGCCCTTGCTGTGCTGCTGCTCTGTGAAGCCTGCCCAGGCAGCAGCACTCAGCTCTGCAGCACTGCCAGCTCAGCACCCAAGGCCTCTCCTCTCCAAGCCTTGCTCCTCACCACGCTGCTGAGCACTGAGGTTGTTTATCAGCTTAGTTCCACTGCACTCTGGGGATCAAATTAAACTGTGGCCAGAGCAATTTGCAGGCTCAGAGTGAGGAGTCCTGCACTCTCCAGGCCAGGTAACCCAGCTGAGACACCCCTGACTGCTCCTGGGGAGGGGCTGGATTTACCATGGCTGCTGAGCACTGACCTGGGGAGCTCCTTAGATAAATTTTGACATTCTCTGAGTCTGTATTTCCTTCTAACACCTCTCCAGGTGAAGCTTCAGGTCACTTGGGAATGCTAAGAGGGGTAGGGAAGGAGCAGCTCTGTGGCTCACCCCACACCACAGCTGGGCCACGCAAAGCTGCCTGCAGAGCCTGACAGAGAGTCCGGGCAGGGAAGTTTGCAACCCACCCTGAATCAAATGTTGGACATGTACAGGGCTGAGCCAGCACTAAACAGCTCCAAGTGCCCCAGCAGCAGCTTTGCTCCTTGCTGGGAAGCAGCTGCCCAGGGCTTTCTTCCCAAGAAGACGTGGAGTGGAACAAGACACAAATTCCACTTGGATTCTCCCTGCCAAGCATTACAGAGCCCTGTAGGAAGCATTCACTTCTCCTGTTCCCAAACGAAAATCCCCCTCCCTCCAAGCATGTCTGAGATGAAGCCCAACAGGATCTGTTTGGAAACAGACTGCCCTCAGCCAGGCAACCCCTGCCACAAACCTCAGACCTCTGTTGAAATGCAAGCTCCAGCCCCTGAGTGCCCAGCAGAAAGCCTCAGCTGCTCTCCCACAGGAATAATAATTGTGAGCTAAAAATGCTCCTGCTGCAGCTCCCTTACCCTTGCTGGCTGCAGCCTTCTTGGCTGCTGCAGGTTTTGTGGATACAGGCTTCTTCTGAGGCACCAGGACAGGAGGTTCACTCACATTGTCATCAGCAACAACTTGGGTTTGAACTGCAGGAGGAAAGCAAAGAGTGAGCCTGGAGCAGTGCAGTGATCTGATCTGCTCTGGCTACAGGCATCAGGGCAGGAGGGGCTTTGTAAGGTCTGTTAAAGCTGGATCCATGACAAATCCAACTCAGAAACAGGCAAAAATAAAAAGCTTGGAGGGCACTGAAAGCTGCTCCTGCTCCAGCACCAAAACCTTCTGCCTGAAGCCTGCCCTCCAGAGTGGCTCAGGTTGGAAGGGAGCTCAGAGTTCAGCTGCTCCAATCTCCTGTCATGCCCAGGGACACCTCTCAGTTAGACGCAGCTGCTCAAGGCCTCATCCAGCCTGGTCCTGAACACCCCCAGGCAGGAGGCAGCCACAGACTCCTTGGGCAGCCTGTGCCAGACTCTCACCACCCTCACACTCAACAACTCCTTCCTCAGCTCTGCCTCAGTTCCAAACCATTCCCCCTTGGCCTTGCTCCAGACCCCCTCAGCAAAAGTCTCTCTGCAGCCTCCCTGCAGGATGCCTTCAGGCACTGGCAGCAGCTCTGAGGTGCCCCTGGAGCCTTCTCTGCAGGCTGCACCCCCCCAGCTCCCTCAGCCTGTGCTCACAGCAGAGCTGCTCCAGCCCTGGGCTCATCTTTGTGGTCTCCTCTGCCCTCATCCCAGCATCTCTGTGTCCTCCTCCTGCTGGGGACAGCAGAGCTGGAGGCAGCATTGGAGATGAGGTCTGAGCAGGGCAGAGCCAAGGGGGACAATGCTCTCTTGCCCTCCTGTCCTTTGGCAGTGTTAGACATGGACCAAGTGCCCAGGGCACTCTTGTGGGCTTTGAGGAACACCACCCATGTTCAGAAGGTCTTGTACTCACCAGGTGCTGCACTTGGCACTGCCTTCTGCTTGGGAGCTTTGGCTGCTTTTTCAGTGGTCTCCCTAGAAGACAGAACCCCAGGTCAGGTCACAATGCACTCAGAAGGTGCAGTGAGGAGAAGCTGAAGCCCCTACACAGCACCAACAGCAGCAGCACAACCTCCTGCCAGGGAAGGAAAACTCACTTTGGAGCAGCTCTGGGCTTGGGCAAAGGTTTTGCTTTAGTGCTTGTGTCTGATTCGGTGTTGCCATCTCTGCTGGCCTGGAACTCTGAGTCCTCATCCGAGCTGGAGAGGTCCTCATCTGAGTCCAGGTTGAGGATGGGCTTGGCCTTGGCTGGAGGAAGGAGGCAGATGCAGCATTTTACACACTTGGCAGGGAGCTGCTGGCTTTATTGTCAAATATTGTGGCTGCAGTCATTAGAAACTAAAGATGTGAACAGAGCCCAAGCAGACAGTGAGGCTGCCAAGCAGAGGGCTCCAGAGTGTGGTGCAGCCTGAGCTCACCAAGGCACAGAGGTCACACCAAAGCCTCTCCCCATCCTACTCTGCTCTGCCTTCAAAAGCTTGGTGAACATCTGCTCAATTGGTACCAAGACTTAATTGTCACAAAGAGTTATTTCTGCCCAAGATCTCAGACTGAAGATTCATGGAATGGGTTCCTTTGGGAGGGACTTTCAGGTTCATCCAGTGCCATCCTGGCATGGGCAGGGACAGCTCCCACCAGCACAGGGCTGCTCAAGGCCTCATCCAGCCTGGTCCTGAACACCTCCAGGGAGGGTGTGGATCACAGAATCACAGAATGAAGATCACATTCTGTGATCCACAACCTCCCTGGGCATCCTGTGCCAGTGTCTCCCCAGTCTCACTGGCAAGAATTTCTTCCTCATCTCCAGTCTCAGTTTCCACTCTCTCAGCTCAAAACCATTGTCCCTCTTCCTGGCACTCCCAGCCCTTGTCCAGAGTCCTTCCCCAGCTTTCCTGTAGCCCCTTCAGGCACTGGAAGGCTGCTCTAAGGTCTCCCTGCAGCCTTCTCCAGGCTGAACACCCCCACCCCTCCCAGCCTGTCCCCACAGGGGAGGTTCTCCAGGCTGAGCAGCCCCAACCCTCCCAGCCTGTCCCCACAGGGGAGGTTCTCCAGCCCTCTGATCATCTTTGTGGCCTCCTCTGGCTCCACTGCAGCAGCTCCAGGTCCCTCTTTTGCTGGGGGCACCAGACAGAGTCTGTGGAAGGTTGTCCCCCAGGAGCTGTCCCTCCTCCTGTGTCTGTGCTGCCACTCACCTGCTGCTTGGCGAACAACTTTCTCTCGTTGAGGAAGAGCTTCAAAGTCAGGTTCAGAGTCAGACTCTGAGTCAGACCAAGGGTTCCTTTTCTTCTTCTTCAGTGGCCTGAAGGGCAGGGTGGTCTGCCTCTTCACCCCTGCAACACACCAGCAGGCAGGATCAACCCCAGGCTCAGCACTCTCTTGCTTGGCTCAGAAATGCATCACTGAACTCAGAGCATTCTGCCTCAAAAACCTCCCAGTGGAGCCTGTCTGGCAGCCAGGATCACTCTCCCCTAGTCTGTGGATCCTGGATGTTTCTCCTCAACCTCAGGAAGAGGTCAGCTAACCAAATGTACACCTGCCCCTCACTTTCCAGCCATGGAATAACTCATCTCAGCATTTTTTACCTTTCTCAGTGTTAAGCTTCTTTGTCAGTCTCTGCTTAAGGCCTGCAAACTCTTTCTCTCCTTCTTCTTGGTTCTCATCAAGTTCATTTTTCTCACTCTGCAGACAGAAACAGATAGCAAAGAGATCTGAGGAGTGAGATGGCAGTGAGGCATAAGGAGTGACACAGAGAGGAGTTGCTTGGGTCAGAGGGATGGAAGTTAAGTGAGGGGAGAGATGTGAGACAGAGCAGCCAAGGCAACCAGGCAGGATCCAGCCCCAGGGCAGCTGATGTGGGATGAAAAATCCAACCTGAACAACAACAGGAACTTTGCCCCTGCTGCTGTGAGCCCTTTGCTACAGCTTCTGCGTGCTGCTGGTGCAGCTCTGGGCGTGTGGAGGATGCTGAGCTCCACAGGGTGGGTTAAAAAACAACTGTGCAGGTTGTCCTGACAGGAAAAAAGCTGTCAGCTGGAACTGCCTGCAGGAAAAGAGTCAGGGTTTGCCCCACAGCCCCAGCCAGCTGAGGGCAGAGCTTGGGGCTCTGCTGCACAGAGCTGCATACAGCTGGATGGCATCACTGCAGCTACAGAAAGAGTCAAAGCTTCTTTAGCTCCTTGGTATCAAGAAGAGTCATAGAATGGGAAGGTTGGAAGGGAGCTCAAGGATCAGCCAGTTCCAACCCCCTGCCATAGGCAGGGACACCTCCCACTAGCACAGGGCACTCAAGGTCTCATCCAACCTGGCCTTGAACACCTCCAGGGAGGGAGCAGCCACAACCTCCCTGGGCAACCTGTGCCAGTGTCTCATCATCCTCACTTCCTCCTGACATCCACTTTCAATCTCCCCTCTGCCAGTTCAATCCCATTCCCCTTGTCCTGGCATTGCAAGCCCTTGCCAATAGTCCCTCCCCAGCCTTCCTTTAGCCCCTTTCAGATCCTGGAAGGCCACTCTAAGGTCTCCTGGAAGCCTTCTCTTCTCCAGGCTGCAGAGCCCCAACTCTCTCAGCCTGTGCTCATAGCAGACCTGCTGCAGCCCTCTGAGCATCCTCGTGGCATGGCATGGAGTGGCTGAGAGCATTAGTGGGAATGCCAAGGCTGCTCTGGAGAGCAGGATTTACTGGCACTGCTGCCTGCCTGCTGGAGGCTTCACAAAATCCCCAGCACATTCACAGCAACCTTCTGCTGTTTCTTTCTGAGCCCAGCCCAGCCCTGCCACTCTGATCTATGCTGTGCCCAAAGATTGCCCTCCAAGCCATCTCCTGATAGGCTGAGAATCTGTTCTTGAGGTTGAGGCACATCCATCTCCAAGGCTCCCCAGCTCCCTCTCCCCCAACAGCTGCTTCATCTGGATAAGCTCAGCCAGCACCATCCTGGATGTCATTAGCACTGCACTGGAGAGGGAGTGCAGGAAGGTTTGGAATGGTCTTTTTTTTACCTTTATTTTCTTTTTAGTTCTCTTCTCTGCCTCTGCCTTCATCTCTGCAGTGATCTGAGGCACAACCCTTATGCCATGAGGGGATGGCATCACTTCTGCTGCCTGCAGCTTCTTCACCTTGGTTTTCCCTCCTTTCACCTTTATAGGTTTGCCCACGCAGCCTTCCAGCTCATCCTGCCTCTGCTTGGCTTCCACCACCTGCACAGGGGAGCAGAAAACACAACCATGAGAGTCCCTCTGCTGGAAACCCACCAGAAGCAGCCCTCACAGCCCAGCCTCTGCCCTTGCTGGTGCCACCAGCACTGTAACCACTTTTCCCCACTCTGCCACAGATCTGCACATTTTCAAGCACTGATGTAAGGCACAGCTATAGCCTGGGGAGTAAGCACTGATGTAAGGCACAGCTATAGCCTGGGGAGTAAGCAGACACAGGTAGTGCCTAGGTGTGATGGTGCCCACAAGCTGGGCTCTGTTCAGTACACTCCAGCTCCTCCCTCACCTTTTCAGTGCCCCTACAGCCCTCTGATCTACATCTCAGGCTACATTCTAGCACTGCTTATCTCTCAAGTCCTCCTCTTCACTACTCAAGACTGGCAACTGATCACCTTCCAGTGGCCACCTTGGTGCTAGGGCTCCCTGGCCCCAGGCTAGGAGGCTGCAGAAAGCTTTTGTTCTCCTCAAACAGGAGTTAGCATTTTTAGTTTCCTTGTCACAACCACAAAGTCAGTGAGGAGCTGGTGGCTAAGCCAGCACAAGAGCAAATCATCTGCACTGACATACATCAAGTTCCTCCACAAAGACAGCCAGGTCCTCCTTCCACAGGTCAGAGGCACTCTTGCCCTTCAGGTTTTCCAGCTCCTTTACCTAAGGGGAATGAGAGTTGGTAAGTTGAGTGCCCCAGCTGAACCCACAAGAGCTAACAATGCTTTGCTAGGAAAGGGAAGGCACAAACTTTGTTGTTCCTCTGTTTGCAGAGCTCATCCTTCTTCTCCTTAGTCAGATACCAGAGGGGCATGTTCAGCAGGTAGTTGAAGTCTGGGCCAGCAGCAGCTGCTGTTCCTTCCTTCTCTTCCTCTTCTTCCTCCTCTTTCTCTTCTTCCTGAGTGTGGATTTAAACCATATTTAGTCACAAATAGATTTCCCTGCTGAGTGGGGCCAGAGATCAAATCTTGCCTCCAGCAGTTTGTGGTGTCCCAGACCCTTCCAGAACAGTCAGAAAAGCCCTGAAAGCCTCAGCTGGTAGCCCACAGAGGAATCCTGCTGCAGAAACAATCCTCAAATCTCTTGTTGAGCTCTCTTTGGCCTCTCTGTTCTGACAGTCCAGATTCTCTCATCAGTTTTGCCACCTTCCTTAGAGCCCTCCCACAGGTGGAAGCAAACCCTTAGGGAAGAGCAGAAATTGCTGCACCAAGGACTTGACCCAACAGGCTTCAGTCCCTGTGGCTGAGGCTCAGCACTGCAGGTGCAGCTTTTTCTCCTGTGTTTCTCATCACAGCCAACCCTTGAACCCGAGCTGGTGTGAGGCCCACAGCAGGGGGGCTGGAGCTGGATGATCTTTGAGGTCTCTTCTAGCCCTGACAATTCTGTGAACCCTGCCAACTGCAAAGCCACTTAGAGCTTCTCCATACAGGTGATGGAGCTTCATAGAATGGGAAGGTTGGAAGGGACCTCAAAGCTCAGCCAGTTCCAACCCCCTGCCAGACACCTCCCACTAGCACAGGTCACTCAAGGCCTCTTCCAACCTGGCCTTGAACACCTCCAGGGAGGGAGCAGCCACAACCTCCCTGGGCAACCTGTGCCAGTGTCTCACCACCCTCACTGTAAAGAATTTCCTCTTGATATCCAGTCTAAAGGAAAGGATCCAGAAAGGACAGCTTGGACCTGCCTGCAGGGGGTGAGCAAAGCATTACCTTGTTCTGTGATTCCTTCCAGGCCTTCACTGGATCCGACTCATACCCTCTCTGGACAAGCAGCTGAATCAGTTCCTTCTTGGGTTTGTTCTCTGTAAAGAGACATTTCAGGGTTGTTGGTGGTGCCCAGGACCAGTTGAGGTTTAAATGCTGGAGCCATGGTTCCAGCAGCTCAGCATCCTGCCAGCCTCTGAACCAGCTCTGCCTCATCACAGCTGGGACATGAAGAAGAGCCTGAAAGAAGCCCTCCAATGGGCCTGGTTCAGGAGTGATTTGTCAGGGCAGCATCACTCCTGCAGCCACCAGCAGCAGCTGCCAGAGCTCTGCCAAGCTTTTCCTTCTTCATTTCCATGCTTACCCTGCCACAGGGAGTTTGGGGGAGAAAAAAAAAAAAGTTGTGAAGGTAGCAAAAAAGTTTAGTGACAATGGGCAGGGAGGTGGAGGAAAAATCCTTGCCAGCACTCAGAGGGCTTGGTACAGCTGGTACATCTGTGGGCATCACCTGGGAAATACACACTGAGAGCCCCAGCTGATGGAAATGCTGCAGCTGGAGTTGGTTGCTTTTAAGATTCTCAGAAGCAATCAACCATGAGACACAAGCAGAGGCAGCCCTGGCAGCCTTGCAACTGCTTATCACAGAGAGGCAAGAAGAGGCCTTCCAGGGCAGTGGTTTCTCCTCCTGAGCCCACTTGGGTGGACACAAGCTGCTGGGAGTGCTGAGCTGCCCCTCAGACACCAACCACAGAGCATCTCATGACACTCTGCTGGGGCTGTGTCCTCTGTGAGTGCAGTGCAACACAGGCTGCCTTTGAGGGTGAGGTGGGAGGGCTGGAAACAAAGATCTGCTTCTTCTTCCAGCTCATGATCCTCAGATGCTGCTTACTTGAGGATCTTCCACATTGGAAGCCTCAGTCCTCTGAGGACATCATCTGGAGTATTGTTTGCAGAGTTCACAAAGAGAACAGAGATTTGGGTTCTCAAGAAGTGTGCACTCAGCAGAAACCACTACCCCTTCCAAGCCCACTTGTACTTGAGTCTTGTCCCATACCAGTCAGGACCAGAGAGCAATTGGTGCCCAACTGGTAAAAAATGCCAAATCTACCCTCAGAATGATGCCAGGCAGCCAACAGAAAGGCTGTGAGCTCCCTGTTTCACACTCTGCATAAGGCTGGGGAGCAGGGAAGCTCTGTGAAGCATTTTGCTCTGCTAGAACAGGAAGATAAGCTCCAGAACAGATTGCTGAGGGCCAGGCTGGGGCTGAGGGGCTGCTGACAGGACTCCAGGTCACACCTCCTCCTCCTCCCAGGGAACCAGGAGTGCTGCCTACCGATCACAATCTTGCCATCGATCTTCTCCAGGATGAAACGAGCCTGGTTGCTCAGCTTGGCAGCCTCAGCCCCCAGCATGCCAAGCAGCCACTCCTTCCTCAGGCTGTAGTAGCGCAGCCTGAGCTCAAAGAACTCCTTCAGAATCTCCTGGGGAGAGTCATACTTCTTGAGAAAGCCAACGTGGTCGAAAAGGACCTAGAGGAAAGGAAGAAGACAGGCAGCAGGATGGCAACAGTGATCTGCAGACCCACTGAGGTGTGCCCAGAGCAGAGGGGAGACGGCAGCTGAGCTGCTGGCAGCAGGTGAGAAACCCTCAGTGGTGCTTCAGAACTGGCTTCAGGTAGGGTTGAGGTTAGTGGACTCCTGAAGCCAGCTGTAGGACAACTTGCATCAAGCTTCCCACTGCCAGAACACTGCATGGTGCTGCTGCTGTCACAACTAAGGCCTCTAAACTGTGTGACCTCAGAGCACTTTGACTCTGTCGACTCTTTGACTTTGTCGACTTGCTAGAGGGCAGGGATGCCATCCAGAGGGACCTGGACAGGCTGGAGAGTTGGGCCCAGGCCAACCTCATGAAATTCAATAAGGCCAAGTGTAAGGTCCTGTACCTGGGTAGGCACAATCCCAAGCACAAATACAGGCTGGGTGATGAATGGCTGAGAGCAGCCCTGAGGAAAAGGACCTTGGAGTCTGGGTTGATGAAAAGTTCAACATGAGCCTGCAGTGTGCACATGCAGCCCAGACAGCAACCGAGTCCTAGGCTGCATCAAGAGCAGTGTGGGCAGCAGGGCAAGGGAGGGGATTCTGCCCCTTTACTCTGCTCTTGTCAGACCCCACCTGGAGTACTGTGTGCAGTTCTGGAGCCCTCAGCACAGGAAGGACATGGAAGTGTTGGAGCAGGTCCAGAGGAGGGCCACAAAGATGATCAGAGGGCTGGAGCAGCTCTCCTATGAGGACAGGCTGAGGGAGTTGGGGCTCTTCAGCCTGGAGAAGAGAAGGCTTCGAGGGGACCTGATAGTAGCCTTCCAGTATCTGAAGGGGGCCTACAGGAAGGCTGGGGAAGGATTATTTACAAGGTCCTGCAATGACAGGACAAGGGGCAATGGGTTTGAACTGGCAGAGGGGAGATTTAGACTGGATGTTAGGAGGAAGTTCTTTACAATGAGGGTGGTGAGACACTGGAACAGGTTGCCCAGGGAGGTTGTGGATGCTCCCTCCCTGGAGTTGTTCTAGGCCAGATTGGATGAGGCCTTGAGTGACCTGTGCTAGTGGGAGGTGTCCCTGCCTATGGCAGGGGGTTGGAACTAGATGATCCTTGAGGTCCCTTCCAACCTTACCATTCTATGATTCTATGATTCTATGACTCCTTCAGGCACAACCATCCCACACTCAGAGCCATTCCTGAGCTGGTCTCTGAACTTTCTGAAGTGTGTTTAGAGAGGAGATCTAAACTCAACCACAGCAGAAGAACCCAGGTGAAGGGATCACAGCCACAGCCACAGCTGCACAGTCAAGCCAAGGCCTCTCACATACCATGGAGTTGCAAGTTAGGTTGGTTTGCAGTTTGAAGACCTTGTGCAGCCCCACTGCTTGAGCCTCAGCCAGTTTGGATTCAGTCATCTTCACTATAAACTTGACTGTGGTGTCTGTGTGGTACTCTTTGTAGTCTGTGATCAGGGGGGGAGTCTTCTCTGTCCCATTCAGCATTGGCTCCAGAACTTGCTCCTTGTAAGTCTGGGAAAAGAAGCAGAGTCAGAGGAAGGGAGGAGCAAAGCTCCACTGAGCCTTGTGCAAGGCAGAGGGCTGCTTGTTACCTGTGTCCATGTCCTGACAGGCAGCTCTGTGATCTCGATGGTTGTGGAGTCAAGGATGGACACCTCCCCACTGATCACATACTGGTTAGGCCCCAGCTCATCTATGGTGCCTTTGAAATTCTTGTAACTGGGAAGCTAAGGAGGAAACATTGAGATCAGCTCCTGGCTTCAGGCACTTGCATGAAATGCTCCCATACTGTGCTGAATAAACTAAGGAGCAAGATGGAGAACTTCTGCTACGGGGTAGGCTGAGGGAGCTGCCGGGGTGCAGCCTGGAGAAGACTCCAGGGGGACCTCAGAGCTGTCTGCCAATGCCTGAAGGGATCCTGCAGGAAGGTTGCAGAGAGACTTTTGCTGAGTGAGGCTGAAGCCAAGCCAAGGGGGAATGGTTTGGAGCTGAGGCAGAGCAGGGTTAGAGTGAAGCTGAGGAAGAAGTCGTTGAGTGTGAGGGTGGCAAGAGACTGTCACAGGCTGCTCAGGGAGGCTGTGGCTGCCTCCTGCCTGGGGGTGTTCAGGGTCAGGCTTGGGCAGCTGAGTCTAGCTGAGAGGTATCCCTGGGGATGATGGGGAGAGGATGGAGCAGCTGAGCTCTGAGTTCCCTCTGCCTAGGCCTCTCTAGGACTCTGGAGCTGGCTACCATGGGCAGAGGCTCCTCTCCGTCCATCAGGCGCCGGATGTTGTTGACCACCTCGCGGACGTCGAAGTTGGGGATCTTGCAGGACCAGCCTGTGCCGATGCCCTCGGCGCCATTGACCAGCACCATGGGCACGATGGGAATGTACCACTCGGGCTCCACACGCTGGTTGTCATCATACAGGAAGTTGAGGACGTTGTCATCCACAGCTGGGAACAGCAACCGTGCCAGGGGGCTGCAGGGCAAGGCACAATCTCACCTCCGGCTCTTACCACGGAGCTCTCTGGGACCCAACCACCAACCCAACCCCACCGCGGCCACGTGAGGTGTCCAAAGCTAGGATCCAAACCTCCCTTCAGTTGCTGCTGCTTCAAACATTCCCAAGTTTTAAAAGGGAAAAGCAAATCCATTTTGCACTCCAGGCCCTCAGCTGGAGCCCTGTATGGCAACAGAAGCCTTCAGTGCTGACCTGAGCATGGTGAAGATGTATCGAGGGCTGGCAGAGTCCTTCCCACCGTGCAGCCTGGTGCCAAACTGCCCAATGGGCTGCAGCAAGTTGAGGTTGTTGCTGCCCACAAAGTTCTGAGCCAGGTTAATGATGGTCATCATCAGTGAGGCCTGCAAGGCAAGCAGGGGTTAGAGCTGCTGGGGCAGAATTCCTCACTGGAAGCACGAAGTTGAAGGCAAAACTCCCAGCAAGAGCAGAACTGGTGGGAGCGACTCCACTGCTGAAGCACCAGGGGAAGCTCTCTCCCAACCTGAGCCATTCTGGGGCTCTGTGAAGAGCATTTTTGCAGGAGCAGGAAGGATTCTCACCTCACCATGGTGGTATGAGGACATCTCAGCCACAGAGCCAGCCAGCTGGGCAACCTTCACCTCCCTCTTGTCATTCCGTTTGAAACAGGTGAACAGAACTTTCCTCTGCCCTGGCTTCAGACCTGTGCCAACAAAGACCTTGGGATCAGGATGCACAAAGTGTCTCTGCTCTCTAGAGATGGGAACTACCTCTGCAACTGCAGACTGCACCAGCAGTCAGGTACTTGCAATAACACACCATGGAACTGAGCTTGAGGAGAGCAGACTGAGACTGGAGAGTAGGAAATGTTTGCCAGTGAGAGTGGGGAGAGACTGGCACAGTTTGCCCAGGGAGGTTGTGGATGCCCCCTCCCTGGAGTTGTTTAAGGCCAGGTTGGATGAGGCCTTGAACAACCAGAACTGGTAGGAAGTGTCCCTGCCCATGGCAGGGGATTAGAACTGGTTGATCTCGAAGGTTCCTTCCAACCCAAACCCATTCTGTGAAGCTATGAAAGTGGAGCAGAAGTTTAATGCAAAGGTTAAAAAGCTTGGGAGCAGAGAAGAGACTTGAGCAGCCTAAGCCTCCAAACAGAGCAGGCTCCCTGCTGGTGCTGAGGGCAATGCTGATCTTGCTGTGGGCAATGCTGTGTGCAGGGTCAGGCCCTTGCAGTAGCTCACCATCGACCAGCGATGGGATGGATCTCTCATTGTCTGAGTTGGAGAACAGCACCAGCTCCTTGTTGATGAAGTCATTGTAGGTCAGGTAGTCTGTGTCCTTCCCATACAGGTATTCCTAAGGGAAAGAGGTGCAGGATTGCCTTAGTTTTAACAAGGTCTGATCTGTTTCTTAGCCCATTCTTGGCCAGGTTCACTAATAGGTCCAGCTCCACACAGCTCAAGTGCTGATGTTCTCAGCATCACCACGTGAAACATTGCTGCCCTCCATGCAGCCCCCCTCAGGGAGGGATCAGCTCTCCATGGAGCCCCCCTCAGGGAGGGATCAGCTCTCCATGGAGCCCTCCTCAGGGAGGGATCAGCTCTCCACGGAGCCCTCCTCAGGGAGGGATCAGCTCTCCATGGAGCCCTCCTCAGGGAGGGATCAGCTCTCCATGGAGCCCTCCTCAGGGAGGGATCAGCTCTCCATGCAGCCCCCCTCAGGGAGGGATCAGATCTCCATGGAGCCCTCCTCAGGAAGGGATCAGCTCTCCATGCAGCCCCCCTTAGGGAGGGATCAGCTCTCCATGCAGCCCCCCTCAGGGAGGGATCAGCTCTCCATGCAGCCCTGCTTGGCTCAGCAGTTCCCTACTGATCAAAGAATGGAGATGGTCAGAGCCTGGAGAACCTCCCCTGTAGGACAGGCTGGGAGACTTGGGGCTGTTCAGCCTGGAGGAGCCTTAGAGCAGCCTCCCAGTACTTGAAAGGGGCTCCAGAAGAGCTGGGGAGGGACTTTTAACAAGGGTTTGGAGTGCCAGGACAAATAATGGGTTGAAGATTGAGGAGATCCAATTGAGACTAAAGATGAGGAAGAAATTCTTGCCAGTGAGGGTGGGGAGACACTGGCACAGGCTGCCCAGGGAGGCTGTGGCTGCCCCTCCCTGGAGGTGTTCAAGGCCAGGCTGGATGAGGCCTTAAGCAGCCAAGTCTAGCTGAGAGGTTTCCCTGCCCATGGTGGGGAGGATGGAGCAGATGAGTTCTGAGCTCCTTTCCATCCTGAGCCACTCTGGTGATGAATATTGGAGTTCCATTTAGAGAGGTTTTCCTGATGTTCAATCCAGTGAAAGCTTATTGATTCTAACCTCCATGGCAGGGAGGTCAGAACTGGATGATCTTGAAGGTCCCTTCCATCCCAACCCCTTCTATGAATCTATAGAAACATGCAAGAGCTAAGAGCTGGGAGGAACTGCTGGGGGAACTGGCAGGGAGGCTACACTGGTGAGAGAGACAATCTTGACACACTGTAGCTGTCCTGCCAGGCTGGAGTGCAGCTCTGGCACAGCAGAGTGAAGCTGGGCAGAGCCCCAGGGGGAGAGTGAACCACTTTGCTCCACCTGGATGAAGCTCTTACCTCTGGCAGCCCCTGCAGCTTCCGTTCCCTCCTGTCCTGCATGAAGTTGGTCAGCCACTCCTTCCTCTCATCTACCTTCTTCTTGCTAAAGGCCTGTGTGGCACAAAGTGAAAAGTAGCTCAGAGTTCACAGAGGTTTGGGAGTGGGCCCTGCTGGATCACAGGGGACAACAGTGTGCAGGAGAGTTTATCCAGCAGAAGGCTACGCTGCCCAGGCTGGCTGAAGAGCCCAAGAAGGGTGGTGAAAGGTTCTTACAGCTAAACACACTGAAAGCGTCATTTGCAGCAGCCTTTAGGAGCTGTGGAAGGTGTGGATGTAGACATTTTTAACACCATACCAGAAAACTAAAGAAGGTTTTGGGGGAAATTAACATTGTGAGGAAAAATAACTTAAAGTTTTAACATTGCCCAATAGCTCAGAATGCTGAAGACTGAAGGTGCAGAAGTTCCCAGAGGGCTGTTTCAATCCACTGCTGAAGCGTTCTGCAGGGAGAGCATCTTGGGGCAGAAAGGGGAAGGTCTAACTTAGGGAGAAGTGCAGCAGAACACTGAGGAAAACGTGAAGGAATATTTCCTATTGTGGCTGGAAATGTCAATTGGGTTGCAGGAATTAGTTTGTTCCCAGCTATATTTAAAAGCCATCATTAAAAGGGTACTCTTGGCCTGAGGTCCAGGGGCAGATTTGCTCCTACTGGTTGGACTGAAGCCGTAGCCTTGGTAACAAGGAGATTGTCTCAAGCCCAAAGGCCTCTAAGAGCATTTTAAAAGAGAAAATACAGAGCACTTTAAGCAGAGGAATACCAAAGGTACCAAGTCAGCAATTAAAGCAAGTGCCAGTTACCAGGGTGATGGCAGCATCGTCTTCAGGCCCTGAGTATCTGAAGATGATTCGATGCTTTGCCATATCTGCGAAGTATTCCTTAGCCTCCTTTGATGTGCTGGTCCCCAAACCTGCAGAGACAGTGCCAGGCAATCTCAGCCCCCCTCTGCCTCCCTTGCAGCTCAGACAGCTCCTGTGCCCTGCCTGTGTTCTGTGATGCATTATGCCAACGTCCAGCAGGAAGATGCCACCCTGCAAACTTGGGTTGCTTTAAAAGGTATCAAAATGTAGCAGGTTTAGAGGAGTGAGGAGCTGCTGGTTGTGCTTCTGGGGTTTTGGCTGGGGCTGCTGCAGCTGTCTGAAGTGATTAAGTGCAGATGGGAAAGGATCCTCCTCACTCAGTCATTGTTCTGCAGCTGGCAGCAATCTTACTGGCATCAAGTGGTGCTGGAGTTAAGTGTGCTAAGAGTAAGTACTTAGTGCTAAAAGTACTTAGTGCCAGTACACAAGGAGCAGCACACAGTTGAGCACAGCTGCCCCCCAGAGCTGAGGGAATGCTGAATTGTATCCTAGGCTGCAGCCAGAAGAGTGTAGGCAGCAGGGCAAAGAGAGGGGATTGTGCCCCTTGGCTCTGCTCTGCTGATACCTCACCTCCAATCCTGCTTCCAGCAGGAGGAAGACACAGAGCTGCTGGGGTGAGGCCAGAGGAGGCCACAGAGATGAGCAAAGGGCTGGAGCATCTCTGCTGTGAGCACAGGCTGAGGGAGCTGGGGGGGTGCAGCCTGGGAAAAAGGCTCTGGGGGGAGCTCAGAGCTGCTGCCAGTGCCTGAAGGCATCCTGCAGGAAGGCTGCAAAGAGACTTTTGCTGAGGGGGTCTGAGCCAAGCCAAGGGGGAATGGTTTGGAGCAGAGGCAGAGCAGGGTCAAAGCCAGGCTGGATGAGGCCTTGAGCAGCTGAGTCTAGCTGAAAGGTGTTCCTGTCATGGTGGGGAGGTTGCAGCAGCTGAGCTTTGAGCTCCCTTCCAACCTGAGCCACTCTGGGATGATGAATATTTGAGTTCCATTTGGAGAGATTTTCCTGAGGTTTGACCCAGTTAAAGGTTATTGATTTGATCCAGTTAAAGGTTACTGCCTCCTTATTCTATATTGTCTGTCACATGCATTTGTAATCAGAATATCTTGGGAGGGAAGAGCCCTGGGGATCACCTGCTCCAAACCCTTTCTGCAGAAGCAGGGCTCACTGAATTCTGTCATGGATGCTCTTGCTTGGACCATTTCATTTCAGACAAACCTTTGTAGTACTTGATTTTCCACGAGTTGTAGTTCTGTGTGTTGTTTTTCCATTCCTCAAACTCAGGAATGCTGTAGAATGCAATTTCTTCTTTGTTTTTAGAGGCCTACAAAGAGTTCAAGTGTGAAATGAGAGGCAGATTAGGACCAGTGGATCTCTGCTTGTTCATCTTCCCAACCCTTCTCTGCTAGTTCACTTTTTCCACCTGCCCAACTCTTACCTTTATGATGGGGGTAATAAATTCCTCCAGGAAGTTGTGTTTTAGCAGAGAGGGCCAGTTGTGATGGATGAAGTTAATGAGCAAACCTTTGATATGTGATCCATCTTGATCCTGATTGAAAAAGACATTTCCTCAGGGACACATGGAGCTGAGCACTGCAGGGGTCACAGCTAATGCTCCTCTAATTCCAGCTACCTGACCCCACTAACTCTCACTTCTAACAAGGTGATTCTGTGGTGTTTAACTACTGGAAATGAAACAGAAAAGGGAGATTCTGGGTGAAAAGATAGCAAGGACTTGTCAAGAAGCTTGGAGCAGCAAGCTGGTGAGATAGCATTTAGGTGGTAGTTCTCCTCCCTCCCTTTGTTTTGGGGCTGGAAAGCCTTTCTGTGACTCACTGAAATACAGAGCAAGGAGGAATGAATGCAGAGAACTGGGTGCAGGAATGGCAGTGGGAGGAAGAGATTTTCTTCCTCTCTATGCAAATGTTGAGCTTTTCCCTCTGCAAGTCTGCAGCCTGAGTGTCCCTCACCTGGTCTGTCATGATCATGATCTTCCCATAGCGAAGAGTCTTCAGAGACTCTTGGTCCTCGTAGGCCTTTTTGTACTGCAGCCCTAAAATCTTGATGATGTTGTTGATCTCAGCATTCTCCATGATCTGTAAAAGGTCACACAGTAAAATCATAGAATCATAGAATGGGAAGGTAGGAAGGGACCTCTACTTCCAACCCCCTGCCATAGGCAGGGACACCTCCCACTAGTACAGGTCACTCAAGGCCTCGTCCAACCTGGCCTTGAACACCTCCAGGGAGGTTGTGGAGCACAGAATGTGATCAAACACACACTTCTGTGCTCCACAACCTCCCTGGGCAACCTGTGCCAGTGTCTCACCATCCTCACTGTAAAGAACTTCCTCCTAACATCCACTTTCAATCTCCCCTCTGCCACTCCAAACCCATTGCCCTTTGTCCTGGCATTCCAAGCCCTTGTCAGTAGTCCCTCCCCAGCCTTCCTGTAGCCCACTTCAGATCCTGGAAGGCTACTCTAAGGTCTCCTGGAAGCCTTCTCCTCTCCAGGCTGCAGAGCCCCAACTCTCTCAGTCTGTCCTCACAGCAGAGCTGCTGCAGCCCTCTCAGCATCTTGGTGGCCTCCTCTGCACTGGCTCCAACACTTCCATGTCCTTCCTGTGCTGGGGGCTCCAGAACTGCACCCAGGACTGCAGCTGGGGTCTGAGGAGAGCAGAGCCAAGGGGCACAATCCCCTCCCTTGCCCTGCTGCCCACACTGCTCTTGCTGCAGCCCAGCACACAGTTGCTGTCTGGGCTGCACTCACACTGCAGCCTCAGGTTGAGCTTTTCATCAACCCAGACTCCAACGTCCTTTTCCTCAGGGCTGCTCTCAGCCATTCCCCACCCAGCCTGGATTGTGCCTACCCAGGTGCAGGACCTTACACTTGGCCTTGTCTTGCAGATCTGAAATGTAGCTCAGCAGAGTCTGAAATGACCCAGAAGTGTCATGCTGGTTGAGTTTGCCTTGCCAGTGCTTTGGAGTTGGTTAGAAACCTCATTTCCAGCCTTCAGACAGCTGCTTCTGTTAAGCTAGAGTATTCTGAACACTTTTTTCTAGTCCACCACACAAACTTATCCATCCCTTGAGGCAGGACACCCAACAGGACTTAACCAATCAACATTCCCACTTCAGCAGCAGAGCAGACTGAGTCCCACCTCCAGTCTAACACTGTGAGTTAGAGTGTTGGTGGTGCTCAGCTGTCCCAGTTAAAGCATCACAGGAAGCATTCCACAGCTTCTAAAATGCAGCCCAGGAGGAATTTCCAACTCACCTGCTTGTGAGAAGCTTCCCTGACGTTGAGCATTTTCCCACGGAGAGGAAAAACTCCATATTTGTCTCTCCCAACCACTCCCAGCCCAGACACAGCCAAGGTCTTGGCTGAGTCCCCCTCAGTCAGGATCAGGGTACAGTCTAGAGAATTCTTGCTGCCTGCAAACAGAAGTAAGAAGAATCAGATCAGTTTTTTAATTCAGAAGAGAAATCAAAGTTTGTTCACCTGGGGAGAGG
>VWZE01026011.1:107751-124373 GCA_013396675.1 Eubucco bourcierii | reverse complement strand
GAGGGGGGAAGAGAGAGGGGGGGGGAAGGGAGAATTCTGGGGTTTGTCCAGCAGGTTTGTTTGTGGATGCTTAGTTCCAGAGGCTGTGACCCACTCACCAGCATCGTTGGCATCATCCAGTTTTGGAACACCTTTGATCTTGGTGTGTTTGACAGCTGAACACTTCTTATTCAGCTGGCTCTGAGCTTTGAATTTTACCCAGTTTAGGATACTTTCCACAATGCCACAGGAAACTGCCTGCAATACAAACCAAACCCAAGGCCAAATCATCAATGCTGACAGGATCTGAAGTTACCTTTGCTTCAGAAGACATGACTTCAAAAAGAAATGGATTTGCCAGGTTGAACAGCAGATGCAGCTCCACAGCCTTGGCTCTCATTGCTTACCCCCTTGATGAATTTGTCACTCAGTTTGCAGATGGAGCCAAAGCTCTTGGCCTGCAGGGTCATGTTCTCCTTTGTCTGAGAGTCAAAGGTTGGGTTTTCAATTAAGGCATTGACAAAAATCCACATGTGGTTCTTCACCTGCAGCCAAAGACAAGCAGAGCACCATGCATTAAAAGCCTCCCCCTGGTGCCAGCTGCCTGCCTGAGTCAGACAGCAGGGGAAAGAGCTCAGTTAGCTCCTGGAGGGCTTTAGGAGCTGATGAATGTTGGGGAACAATATTCTGTGAGATGAGCTTCAAGGCTCCAGCAGCTCTCTTAAAGAGACTGAGCTTTAGTGGCATCTGCAGTGACCTACTGTGCTCTGATCACAAAATCACAGAAGGGTTTGGCTGGAAAGGACCTCCAGAGGTCACCCAGTGCAGTCCTCTGCACTCAGCAGGGACATCTCCACTAGAGCAGCTTGCTCAGAGCCTTGTCCAGCCTCAACTCCTTCCCTGGGCAACCTGTTGCAGTGTTCCAGCAGCCTTACAGTGCACAAAACTTGCCTCACATCCAATCTCAACCTGCTCTGCTCTCATTTCACACCGCTGCCCCTGGTCCTGTCACTGCAGGCCTTTGGGAACAGTCCCTCTGCAGCCTTCTTGTAGCCCAGTAAGGTACTGGAAAGCAGCTCTAAGGTCTCCCTGGAACCTTCTCTTCTCCAGGCTAAGCACTTCAGCTCCCTCAGCCAAACCAAGAGACAATTATTGACTTAACCTGGACAAGGAGAGACTTCTTTAATTAGCAATTTACTACCTATAGCCTGCAGAATGGACATATCTGTTCTTAATTGCTGTAGGAATGCATTAAGCTGTGGTGAGGCTGCAGCAGAGCTTGAGCTGTGTTTGCCACTGGGGAAATCCTGGCACTTTACCTGAAAAGGCTTCACTCCAACTCCATTTTTATTCTTCTTTTTCACCACATCAATGAGTTTTGTCACCAGCTGGTCAGCTACATAGTCAACATGTCTGCCACCCTGGGGAGAGAGCAGAGAGCTGGGGGTGACTCCATGCCTGGGGACCCATTGCAAACTTGAAGCATGATGCAACATGAAGCAGCTGAGGGTTTGTCATTGACGTCTGGAAACAGCTAAGGGTGCTAAGGATGGAGAACAGAGCTTCTGGAACAGCAAAGCAATATGCCAGAGTGATGGGATGTGATTTTAGCTGGAAAGTGGTAACATCAAAGCCTTGGAATATGCCTAGGTAGAGCAGGGATGGAGCTCAAGGAAATGACAAGTTAGAGAAAGGACCCTGGGAGTCAGGTGTGTGCAAAATGCCAGGCAGCCTTGGATCATCCTTGTGGCCTCCTCTGGCCTCACTTCAGCAGCTCTGTGTCCTTCTGCTGGGGGCACCAACACTGGAAACAGGATTGGAGGTGAGGTCTCAGCAGAGCAGAGCCAAGGGGCACAATCCCCTCTCCTGCCTTGCTGCCCACACTCCTCTGGCTGCAGCCCAACTCTAAATGAGGGCACTGCTGGCTCCTGGGAAGCTGCTCAGCACCCAACACTCCCAAGGCTTTTTCTTCAGGGCTTCTCTCAACCCATACTGCAGCCAACCTGGGTTTGTGCCTGGACACAAAACCGCAAGCCACAGGGAATGACTACTTAGANCCTCCTCTGGCCTCACTTCAGCAGCTCTGTGTCCTTCTGCTGGGGGCACCAACACTGGAAACAGGATTGGAGGTGAGGTCTCAGCAGAGCAGAGCCAAGGGGCACAATCCCCTCTCCTGCCTTGCTGCCCACACTCCTCTGGCTGCAGCCCAACTCTAAATGAGGGCACTGCTGGCTCCTGGGAAGCTGCTCAGCACCCAACACTCCCAAGGCTTTTTCTTCAGGGCTTCTCTCAACCCATACTGCAGCCAACCTGGGTTTGTGCCTGGACACAAAACCGCAAGCCACAGGGAATGACTACTTAGAGCAAATTTACATTTCCCTTGGGTGGGTTTGTTTTTTTTTTTTTTGGCCTTTAATCTACAATTCAGCCTTAAAATGTTTCCTTCATTGATCCCTGCCTCATCAAATTCCAAATCCATTTGGACTTCTGCATTTTGATGATGAAATGAAGGAGGTTTTGGCCACGATTTGTAAAATCAAGGTTAGAAGTAGTTCAGAAGATGACTTCCACAACAGGGAAGCACAGAACTGAGTGATTTAGTCAAGTGCTGGCTGGACTGAGGCAAACCAGGAGTTACCTTGGTGGTGGCAATGCTGTTGACAAAGCTGACTTGCTGGAAGCCTTTTTCACTTAAAGTCAAGCAGACTTCCCATCGAGAATTCACCTCCTCATGGATAACCTTAAGTGCATTCCCAGTTTCATCCACTTTGTCCTTCAGGTAGAGGTCCACATAGCTGCGGAATCCCTTCACCTGCAGACAGATGAGAGCAGACAACAGCTTCAGAGCAGCTCCTATAAATAATTCCCCATCCCGAGGAATCACTCAGGCAGACTTTGCTCTCTGCTATCTGCAGTGACAGAAATAGCTTTGACAAGGGCTGGCTGCTCAGACAGGGCTGAGCAATCCAGGTGTGTGGCTGCTGCTTGGGCATCCTGACTTACAGGCAGCCTCTGGCCATTGAGGAAGACTTTGACGTCCTTGGTGGAGCCAGCGATGTCGTAGGCCCTGCGAGACATCAGCGCCACAATGTCCCTGTCCAGGGTCTGCATCTTGAACTTGGCCAGGTCAGGCTGGAAGGTGACACAGGTGTAGTCTTCCCCATCATGGTGCTTCAGCTTCATTTCACCAGCCTTGCCCATGTTGTTTGTCCAGGTCTGAGGGAAAAGAGGGGTTGGGAGTTGCAGGTTTAGAATCACAGAAGGTTTTAGGATCTCAAAGATCAGCCAGTTCCAACCCCACGCCACAGGCAGAGACACCTCCCACTAGAACAGGTCGTTCAGGGCCTCATCCAACCTGGCCTTGAACACTCCCAGAGGTTGTGGATCACAGAATCAAATCAAAGATCACATTCTGTGATTCTGTGATCCACAGTCTCCTTGGGCAATCTGTGTCAGTGTCTCACCACCCTCACTGTAAAGAGCTTCTTCCTAACATTCAGTTTAAATCTCCCCTCTGCCAGGCTAAACCCTTTCCTCCTCATCTTGATTACAAGACCTTGCAAATAGTCCCTCCTCAGCCCTCCTGTAGGCCCCCTTCAGATACTGGAAGGCCACTACAAGGCTTCTTGAAGCCTCCTCCAGGCTGCAGAACCCCAACTCTCTCAGCCTGTCCTCATAGCAGAGCTGCTGCAGCCCTCTGTGCATCTTTGTGGCCTCCTCTGCACTCGCTCCAACAGTTCCATGTCCTTCTTTAGCACACATCAGCCCCAAGAGCTTCATTTTTGGAGGTTAGAAGGTGGGGTTTGAGTTTTAAATACTTCCACAGGCTGCACAGGTTGGAAGGGATCCTCAAAGCTCACCTTGGGCAACCCTCCCCTGCACTCAGCAGGGACACCTCCAACTAGAGGAGGCTGCCCAGGCCTACATCAAGACTGATCTTGAATGTCTCCAGGGATGGGACCTCAACCACAGCCCTGGGCAGCTGTACTAGTGTCTCCCCACCCCCACTGTGCAGAATGTCCTCCTGATGTCCAACCTAAATCTGCTCTGCTCCAGTTTCACATCACTGCCCCTTGCCCTTCTAAACAACCCCTCCTCAGCCTTCCTGTAGGCTTCCTTCGGACATTGAAATGCAGTTGTAAGGTGCAAATCCCACCGAGATTTTTGGGACAAAAGCTCAGGGTTTTATCTGAGAGTCTCAGGTGTGCCCTTCCTGACCTGGGGAGTGTCCATACCTGCTTGAATAACTTCTTGTATTCCCGACATGCAGTTTCCACAGTGAACCTGGTGCTAAAGATGTTGCACAGTTTGGCTCCATAGCCATTTCGCCCACCTGGAACGAGGAGGAGAGCAGCCTGGGGTTAATCCTTTCATCCAAAGCCACCTGAAGGAATTCTAGGCCAACAGCAGCTCAACCACTTCAGTGCAAGCAAAGCACAACTGTCAACAAGCAGCAACGTCTGGCACGCTCAGCACACAACTGCAAACCCAGGTTTGGCTGGAACTGAAGGATTCTTTTCCCTCTTCTCTCTGTTTGAACCATTCAGAGCATGGAGATTTCTCTCTGCTGGACTCAGAGGCTGTGTTGTATCAAGGAGCACCTTCCCCTCTCTTTACTTCAGGCTGCTCAGAAATCTTAGTGGATATATTGGAGTCTGTCCTACCTGTGACTTTCTTTTCGTTGTCATCATAGTTGCTGGATGTGAGCAGCTGCCCAAAGATGAGGGCAGGCACATAGACCTTCTCCACTTTGTGCTCAACGACAGGAATTCCTTTGCCATTGTTCCACACACTGATGGTGTTGTTCTCTCTGGGAGGGAAAACCACCAAAAGAAGCTTGTTCTCAGGGCTGCAAAACGAGTGAGCTGCCAGGCAAAAGTTCTGGGGCAAGGCCACCATTTGCTCAGCAGATCTCTGCTCAGCAAGTGCAGGAGCAGCCGGCAGAGGGAGGACAAGGCAACGGAAAAGCACAGCCTTGCACAAAGGGAGGGACCGCGGTGGGGAAAAGTCCTCCCCTCTGTGCTCAGCCAGAAAAAGGCCGACAGAAAGAAAAGAGGGAAGTGGCCCCAATGGCAGACAGCAACCAGCTCAGTGAGAGAGTCCAGGACTCGGCACAGAGAAGAGGTTTCACCTCTACCTTAAGCTTCCTCCAGTGTTACAAGCTGCTCAGGGAGCAGCACAAGTGGGGACATCTGGATGTTAGGAGGAAGTTCTTTACAGTGAGGGTGGTGAGACACTGGCACAGGTTGCCCAGAGAGGTTGTAGCTGCTCCCTCCCTGGAGGTGCTGAAGGCCAGGTTGGACGAGGCCTTGAGTGACCTGTGCTAGTGGGAGGTGTCCCTCCCTTGGAACTAGATGATCTTTGAGGTCCCTTCCAACCTTCCCATTCTATTATTCTATGATCTAACCTGGTTCAATTGGTAAAGCAGAATGAGATCCACTTACACATCGATGGTTACTTTGATGCAGGACATGTTTTTATCCCTCTGCTTGTTGTCTGCAGCATTGACTGGAAGGGAAGGATCATTGCTGTTAGGGTAGGTTCTCAATCGAGACCAAGCTATGAATTATGAAGTGTCTTCAAGCAGAATGAATGCAAAATGTCACTAAGTTGCTAATAATCATCCTGGGATGCAAATACTTTGCAAGCTGCAGAGGTGAGCCCCACGGTTTAACACAAATGGGAGAATTTGGGGCTGCACAAACCTGGTTTTCTAACAGTGTGTGTCAGCATGCCATGGATGGGTATCAATAGAGCTATTGGCAGGCCTTCAGCAGCCCGTATTTCCAAGTATAATCAATAGCCCACATGCTCTGTGAACAAGCATCCATCATTTGGTGGGTGATGATGAAGGTCCATGCAGTGGACCTCACCTGGCCAGCAATACAACTGGATATCAGCACACTTGGGAGGTCCTTGCATCTAGTTCACATTACTTGGACATTCTTAGAGCCATTAATAACTCCTCAATCACTGAGCCAGCAGAGGTCACCTTACCTAGAATCTCGTCAAAGATTTTGTACAAGCCAGGCACAAAGGTCACATCTCTGCAGTTCAGTCCCACGTCCTCATCAAAAACCCACATTTGCTGGAAAGGAAACAGGCAAGAAACACGTAAGGCCCCCAGGCCCACCTCCTCTTCTGTTCATAAAGCAGATGTGTGTGCGTTCATCGCTTCCCATCTGCTTGGCCCCACGGCCCCCGGCTCTGTTCCCCCGTACCTGAGTGACCGTCTCCACGGAGCCGATGTAGGTGTCCGGCCGGAGCAGGATGTGCTCCAGCTGCGTCTTCTTCTGGTAGATGTGCTCCACCGAGAGCTGCTTCTTGGGGGCATCGCCCTTGGGCACCCGCAGGTTCTCGTCCGAGGGCTGCTCAGGGAGGGGGAGACAGCGGCAGTGAGGGACCGCGGGAGGGGAACCGGAGGGGCCCGAAGGGATCAAGTCAGGGAGGGGAGAATGGGAGTGGGCCTTGGACGGCGCGGGGACCGGCGGAGAGGGGAAGAATCCCGAGGTGGGTCAAGAGAGTGCATGCGGAAAATGCCAGGGGAATGGAGGGGGCCGGGGCCGGGGCCATCCCAGAGGATCGGGACACCGGAGGACACCGGAAGGAGTCCGTAAGAGGCCTGGGGCCCTGAGCACCGAGGGGAGGGGGGCCGGAACCCGAATCTCTGCAGGAACGGGGTGGACGCACTCGGAGGGGCGCGGAGGTCTCTTGGAGCTCCATGGCGGCGACGTGAGCGCTGCTGAGAGAGGCGATGGCGGCTACGAACGCGCGGGGCCCTTCAAACCTCTGCTCAGCCCGCCGAAATCCTCCGCCAATCACCGCCCGCCGGCCCCCGGAGCGCCGCCAATCGCAGCGGGAGGGCGGGGATAATCCCGCCCCCTGCCCGCCCTCCCGCCACTCACAAGGCGCGGCTCGCATTCAAACCAGCCACTCACAAGGGACAGTTGCGGGACGGCCAGCGAAATTGGCCAATAGGAGAGCGGGGAGGGAATGAGCCCCACGCTTGCCCGCGGACTGTTTGTGTGCTTGGGTACGCCGGGCAGTGCCCGCGGCACGCTTGGGTACAGCGGACAGAGCTGGGGACACAGTGGGGTACACTGTGGTGGATTTAGATGGCACCCTGGAATACACTGGGCACATTCCAGTGGCTCACTGGGGACACTACAGCACAGTTCTGCCTCTTCAACAGGTGCCAGCCCCCTGGGTGTGCCCATGTGCCAACCTCTGAACCACCAACTGAGCAGGGGGCTGCTGCCTTGGGAGGCAGAGGCCCAAAGCTCTATTGGTGCCCAACCCACTGTGCTCTGCCCAAACTCCTGTGCAGTGCCCAAAGCCTGTGCCCCAGCCCTGCCCAGGCACTACAGTGGAAGCTGCTTTGGTGTCCTGCTGCCTGGCACCGGTGCCATCACCCTGTCTCCATGGTGCCCCCTCCAGACCCAGCCCCACCGTTAGCACGGTGAAACCCACTGAGGCTCCTGCCCCTTTTGTTCCCAGGCTGGCTGCAGCATGTTGCCCACTGTGCCCCTTGCTGCCTGGGCAGGGGTACCCATAACCAAGCCCTGAGGCTCATCCAAAATACCAACATTTCGGTGTCTATTTCTTGGGCAGTGACATTTATTTTGATGAAAGCACAGGGAGGCAGTTGTACAGAGCCTGGCATCACCCTGCTGCCCCATGGCATGGGCAGCAGCAGAGATGGCACAGTCAGGGACAGGCACAGCAGAACCTGCCTGCAGGGTTGGCATCCTCTTGGTGTTCTTGCACAGTTCCCACACTGCAGTTCTTGCCTTCGCACTCCTCCACAGGACTGGGGGATGCTGCTGGGGGTGACTGGTGCCAGGGTCACCACATGTGCCAGTAGGGAAATGCCACCTCCACGCAGAGCACTGCCAGAGCCTCAGAGCAGTTATGCCGATGCCCAGACAGCAGCCTGCCCTCACCCAGGGGGGTGGCCAGGCCCTCCCCGGGGCCGGAGCTGCGCCAGCCCTGGCAATCCCGCCTGCGGGCATGGCTGCCTCGTGGGGTGGATCCGTGCCAGGCCAGCCGTTGTGGCCTGCAGGTGGGGACAGGGGTGACAGGGGCTGGAGGATGCCATTTGGGGCACTTCCAATTCTTTGCACCAGCTCCTGCATCTGTGCAAATGCCAGGGGCAGGGGGGGACCCATTGCTAACCCCCACCCTGGTTCCTGCCAGTGCCCACTCCGTGGCCAGACTCACCAGAGGAGATCTGTCAGGATGTTGCGCCCGTTGAAGGAGTAGATGGGGCCCCGTAGGGTGGCACTGGCTGAGCCCTCGAAGAGGGAGCTCCAGGACTTGGCCAGCAGCTGGCCCTGTGGGGCAAGCACCGGTGCTGAGCTGGAGGATGGGAGGTGGTGCCCTTGTGCCCCCCACTGGTGAACAGTGACCTGCTCTGGGTTCCTGCCCACTCCCAGAACACAAGCATGGAGCACATTTGGAGTGCAGGAGCCCTGGCACAGGACTGGGCAAGGATCCTCCTGCCAAGGTTCACCGGGGGCCACGGGGCTTTGCCACCATCAGCCCCCCCCGGGGGGCAGGGGGGTACCTGCCTTCAGGTTGACTATGGGGAGGGCTTTGTCTGTCCTCTTGACAATGGAGGCCAGGTCCTGAGTGGGGGCCGAGAGGAATGCCCGGAAAGTGCCATAGAGCTGAGCCTCCTGGGACTGGCGGTGGCACTGCAGGTCGGCACCGCGGATCCCACTCGTGTCGCCGGTCAGGGGCACGTTGAGGGCGGCCAGGCGGAGCTGGGGAGGCAGCAGGGAGGCATGGGCACGGCCAGGTGTTGAGGTCTCTGCTTCCTCCTTCCCAGGAGGGTGTGAGCCTTCGGCAGTGCCAAACAGGCATGGAAAGGCTCCCTGGGCACCTGTCCCCTGGGGCAGGGCATTGCTTACCGATGGGATCCGTGGGGCGATCGTGGTTGGCAGGAGCTGGGGCAGCTCTTGTCCTTCCTTCTGCACCTGGAGTAAGGTGGCCCAGGTCAGCCACGGATACCCATCCCTGTGCCGTGAGTGCTACCAATGCAGCACCCACCCCACCCCAACCAACCCCAGGGTCTGTGCCTGCCAGGCTGGTGCTGCCCTGCCATTATCCCCTCTCCACAGCATGTCCTTCCTGGCATGACCAGAGCCACAGCAAAGCTCACCAGTGAGTCTGCCAGGGCCAACCCAGACTGTGCCATGTCAGGACCTCTTGTCTGTGCCCTCTTTGCCTCCTGGATGGAAAGCAGAGGACAGCCCTGTGAGGTCTGTGTCTTTGCCCACAGGCAAAGGTCTCTGTCCCCTTGCTGGGACATGAGTGGACCCAGTGGGTGCCCAGACCCTCACCTGGTACTGCGGGGTGGATGCTGCAGGATCGTCACCAGCTAGGAGCAACTCTGAGTCCACCTGCACAAGGCAAGGAGCAGAGGACAGGTTAGGGGCACACTGGCACCTTCCCAGGGCTCTGCTGATCCAGGGCTACATCCAGCCCCGTGCCAGCTGTCAGGGCTAGAGGCTGGCCTCCTGCTCTGTACTAGACACCCCAAGGGGCATCCTTGGTGCCCAATACCAGGAGCCGGCTCCAGCTGGTGTGGGTCCGGAGGAAGGCACTGCCCCCTTCCTGCACATAGACCAGGCTGCCCTCGGGCATGGCACTGCCTAGCTTCAGCATCTCCTCCTTGGACCTGAAGATCCATGTCTGGCGCTGGAGGGGATGGAGAGGTTCATGGCCTGGCAGTGAGGCACGGACTGGTCTGGCACCCTGGGGGGCTCGCCCCTGGCCACAGCCAGGACGCACCCGGGGATCAGCGTCGGGGTCCGGGAGCTCTGTCCGAGGGGCATCAGCATCTGCAGAGCCTGGAGAGGGGGCGGGGGGGGGGTGTCACAAGGTGCCCTGGTACAGGGGCTTGGTGCTCCCATGGGAGCTGCCCCGCAGGGACGTGATGGTGGCAGTGCCAGGGTCTCGTGCAGGGTGGCACAGCCCCAGTGCCCACGAATGGATGCGAGGCATCGCAAAAGGTGGTCCTGAGGAACCTGGAGCTCAGAACCCCTGGGACCTGCCCTTACCTGTGGCCCAGCCTGTGCTGCTGCCTGCCTGTGAAGGCAAGGGGGGAACCCTTACTGCCTCGGGGCACAGAGACCCCTTCCTGGCACACAGGGAGGGCACAGGGTCCCTCCTCGGGGCAGTGGGGCCATGGCTTACTGGCTGCTTGCAGGGTGGCTGGGCACGGACAGGGAAAACCCTCTGGAAGCAAAGACAGAGGGGTTGTGGGGAACCCCTTGAGCCATGCATGCACATGAGTCTGTGCCCTGGCACAGGCATGTGCACAGTCCCTGCTGGGTCTTACATTGAGGTAGAGGAGTCCTGGTGCTCCAGGGGGGCCGGGGGGCCCGGGGGGGCCAGGATGCCCAGGGGGACCTCGAGGACCCTGCAGTAGAGCAGTGTGGAGATTGGAGTGGGCTGCTTGGACGCTGCCTTTTGGGAGGGCAGCTGTAGGACACCCTAGCACTGTCCTCTACCCCTCCCACTCCCCTCCCAGGACTGAACCCCCCCAGGGCTGGGCAGAGCCCTGCTCACATGGGGGATGATGGCTCCATAGATCTCTGGATCCTCTTTGCTGCCCTGTAGATGGAGAAGGTCGAGGTTGATCTTCACCCTCCTGCTCCCCCTCCATCTTTCATCCCTCCATCCTCCCCCTCTCCATCCTCCCCCTCTCCATCCTCCCTCCCACATGCCAGCTGGGGCTCCACAGGCTCTGAGGACTCACCGTTTGGTACCCACTGATGGGCACCCAGGAGCTGGATTGGCTGCCAGTGCTGGGGAAGGGGCTGCGACCTGGTTTGCACTCATGGTCCCAATAGCAGCACCCCTGAGGGAGGCAGGGTTAGAGCTAGGGGGGTGGTGGGGGGCAGGGGGCATGCCCAGTTGTGCTCAGGGTCTCACATTTGGGGTATAGGAATGGGAGGCTCCCCCAGCCAGCTGCCCCCACGCCAGTGCCCATGGTTACAAACCTGCTCTCCAGGGTCACCCTTTTCTCCCTGGAAGGAAAACAAAGAGATCCTGTCAGTGCCATGGCTCTGGTGGTCCCTGGGCACTCCTGTCACCTTGGCACAGCACTGTGCATTGGCCCACAGCTAACAGCTGCCTTGAGGCTGTTTGGTTTTGGGGAGCAGCCGTGGGTGATGCTGTCCCCATGTCCTCGCTGCCAACACGCACTGCCCACAGTGCCCACACCCCTGGCTCACCTTGGGCCCCGGTGGCCCAGCTGATCCACGGTGTCCTGTGTGGTGTGAGTCACACTGGAAGGAGAGGATGTGCTGGGCTGAGCATGGGGATGCCCCCACTCCTGACCACCCCCAGCTCTGAGACCCCCTACTCACCCTGTAGTCACCTGGTGGCCCTGGTGGCCCCATGGGACCAGGCATGCCCGGGGACCCTGTCTCTCCTGTCCTGCCAGGGCTCCCTGGCATGCCTGGCAGTCCACGTTCACCCTTCTCACCCTGCCAGATCACACATGAGGGTGGTGAGCTTGGGGGCTCAGCCCCCCCTGGCCCCCAGGCCCTACAGCAGCAGGGCTGGGGTAGCCTGGAGCCCTGCCATGGGCTTGGTGCTGGGGGTTGCTGCCCACCTGGGCAGAGCGAGGGGACAGTGACCCTGCCACATCCCCACCCTGCTGGCTCTGCTCTGGTCCCAGGGCCATGCAGGGGTTAGGCTGGCACCCCCTTACCTTCAGTCCAGGATACCCTGGCTCCCCTCGCAGCCCTGGTTTGCCAGGGAGTGATGCAGGTCCTGTGGGACCAGGGGGTCCTTCATGCCCGGGCAGCCCGGGGGCACCTTGTGGCCCTGGGAGCCCTGGTGGCCCTGGGGGTCCATCTGGCCCAGCTGATCCTGGAGGTCCCTGAGGTCCTTCAGTCCCAGGGAATCCAGGTGGCCCCACAGCCCCGGGTGGGCCAAGCGGTCCTGGCTGCCCATCCCGCCCAGGGACCCCTGGGGGGCCATCATGGCCTGGGTATCCTGGGGGTCCAGGCAGGCCAGGAACTCCAGGGGGGCCTGGGGGTCCTGTGGTTCTTACAGGGCTGGATGCTCCCAGCTGCTTCCCGAGTTGGAGGGAGAGAGGAAGGAGAGAGCAGAGGCAGTGAATTCCTGTCCCATCTCCTGGTGCCCCCTGCCCTGAGCTGCCCCCTCCCATGGCCATCTGCCCCAGCCCTCCCTATGCCAGACCCTGCAGCCAACACTGGCATCAGCCACCTGCCCTGGCATTGCCTGCCGGTGCCCTGCATGCCAGCACTTACCTCGTTGTCTGATTCCTTGGGCAGTGCAGAGAGCATGGGTGGGCTCCTGGCTCCCCAGGTTCCTGGTGGTCCTGGGGGCCCTGGTGGTCCTGGGGGCCCTGGAGGGCCACGGGGTCCCTGGTGCCCTGGATGCCCAGGGCTGCCAGACTTGCCTCTGTCCCCAGAGGATCCAGGCTGGCCTCTCTCTCCCGGGAGCCCTCGGTCACCTTTCTCTCCCTGCAAAACAAAGACAGAACCTGGCTCCTGGCTCTTTCCTCAGTGGTGCCCACTTTGGGTACATCTTGCCCCATGCCAGGGGGATTGCTGAGTCACCCCCAGCCCTGATCCTGAGCAGAAAAGGTTTTGCTTAGCCAAAAGAGCTGCAAAATTTCTTTCACTGAGACCCTGTAGCACTTGGTGCCCCCGTGGGTCCCTGTGTCCCCAGGCCTCTACCCACCTCACCTTTGGGCCAGGGGGGCCAGGAGGGCCAGGCCATGCAGGGCAGATGCAGCTGGAGCTGTTGTGCACCTGGAGAAGGAGACAGGGGTGAGCTGTGGGATGTGAGCCCTGGCTGCAGGGTCTGGAATGGCTGCCCTGCACCCACTTGGCACCTGGAGAGCAGGGTCCATCTCTGGGGGTGGGGGCAGCCTTCGGGGCAGCTCCTTCGCTGTTGTCTGAGATGAGAGGAGGAGATGCTGAGTGTGAGGCCCCTCAACAACAGCCCCATCCCACCCACCCTGCCAGCCCACATGCCCCTGGGGAACAGGACCCTTCCACCACCTTGATCCGCAGGAACTCCTCTTCCTCAGCACTGCCCTCGAAGATCTCCGGGGGGAGCCTGGGCTGGTGCTGCTGGGGTGGACAGGAGAGCTCAGTGCAGGGCATGGCAGGGTCCCAGGGGTATGTGGGACCCTCCTGCAGCCATAGCTGCCCACAGCCTGGCGTGGGTGCCAAGCTGCAGAGCTGCTTCATGTTGGGGGGACACTGAGAGCTGCTGTGGCTCCTTTCCAAAGGGGCAGAGGCAGCTGAGCTGCGGCCAGAGCAGGGCACAGATAAGGGGGAGGAGGTGATGAGGGACCCTGCAGCAGCTGGGGAGCTTTGGGAGGGCTGGGGTGGGGCAGGGGGGGGAGATGCTGCCCAGGGAGTGGCACCTGGCCTCGTGTGCGTGGTGGGGCATGGCCCGGGCTCTTCACTGCCCCCTTGCCGAGGGTCTCCCGGCGCCTGGAGGCTGTTGCCAGAGGAGGTTTGTTCAGTGGCACCTTCCGCATGGGCTCCACACCGTAAGCATCTCCATCTGCAGGAGCAAAGGGGTGATGGAGCAGGAGGTGCTTGGGCTGGAGGGGTCCGGGATGGCACAGCACTGCCAGTCTTAGCACTCTCCACGTCCGCACGGAAGCTGTGCCCCATCCCACCATGCCTACCTTCATCTCCGTCCAGTCTGTGCGCTGTGGGGGCCGCGGGGCTGATGCTCGGATCTTCAGTGACATCTTCCAAGCCCAGGTTAAACCACTGGGCCGTGGTGGGGGGCAGGTGCCCGGCCACCACCAAGAGGATGCAGAGAGTGCAGAGGAGGTGTTGAGGGCTGCTGGACCCCATGCCACTGCCTCGAGGCCAGGCTGCCCAGGATGGGGGCTCTTGGCTCACCCTGCTCACCCGGGCTCTGCTCCTCTGGCTCCGGTCCGGCTCCCGCTGTTATCACCGCGGCCCCCGCAGTGCCCGACACGCCCCTCGGGCCGCAACCGGCGGGGGCTGAGCACCCACTTAAAGCCAAATCACCCTCTGCCCTACTGGCGAGGGGCTAGGAGGGCAGCCAGGAAGCACCGGGAGGGGAGCCAGGGCCAGGAGGAGCTGCTGGGACCGAGGAGTGGGAGTGCAGGGGAGAGATGCCTGGAAATGGGGAGTAAAGGCAGGGGGGAGGGAAGCAGAGGAAGGGGCTGGCTGCAAGCAAGGGTCATCGGCTGTGGTGGCAGCAGCCAAATGCTCTGCGGGGTCTGCCCTGACACCAGTGCTTGATGCCAGGAAGGGACAGAGCCTGTGAATGGGGCTGTGAACGCCTGGGCAATGTGGGTGCCATACCTGTGCCCTGTGCAGGCACCATGTGCCACAGTGGGTGCAAACCACCCTGCCTCTCCCCAGCTCCCTCAGGGACACCTTTGGCTGGGGAGCTCCAGCCACCTCTAACCCCCAGGCCCAGCTCTGTCCCTGCCCTGTGTGACCTCAAGCCTCTCCCTATCAGCCTTGGGAACCCCAAAGAGCCACAGAGGTTTGGAAGGACAAAGTGGGGGCCCACAGCACCCTGGACTGGGGGTACAGGAATGCCCTGCCTCAGGCAGGGGAGCTGGGCTACACTGGTCACTGACCTCTGGGCACCAAGCATTGAACCCCATGCCAGGGGATGGAGCCTGCCTGGCTGTGATTTGGGCAGGGGCAGCAGAGCTGTGGGGTGCACCAGCCCAGGCCCTCTCCATTGTGCAGGATGGTGCTGGGGCAGGGGGGTGGGGCTGTGCCCCCTGCATGTCTTGCCAGCCACTGGCACTGCCCACTGCTCTACCCACAGACACAACAGTCTCCCTGGCGGGCACTCAGTGCTACCAAGGCCTGATAAGGAGCTGCAGCCTGAGCAGGGCTGGGCACCTGTTTGGGTTTAGTCCCCCCTTGGACACCATGCCAAGGCTGGCGCCTCTGCTCCAAGTCATGGCCACTGTGTAGCAGTGCCAGGCAGGGCAGAGGCTCCCAAGCAATGCTAGGTGCTGATGCCATGCTGGGCCCTGTGCCAGCTGCAATAGAAGAAGGGGAGCTGTGAACCACAGGGGACATGGACTCTGCCTGCACACTTGGCACTGCCCGCCTCACCGGCACAGGAGAGAGATGTTCTTGGGAGCCCCCATGGGCAGTGCCACCAGTGCTGGCACTCAAGCTTCAAAATGCCAGTTAAGCACTGGATGCACTCACCCATGAGATGAGTTTGGGGGTTCTCAGTCCAGGTCCTGGATTGTGGACTGGTCCTGTCCTTCTTATCCCACCCACCACACCACCACACTGAGCCCCACACCAAGATCCCACCACCAGGCCCAGTGTCCCAATGTCCCAATGTCCTGCTGTTTAATGAGTGTTAATTGTCACCTGTGGGGTGCAGAGCACAAGCATGGACCCTGTGGTTTGAGGCTGATCCCTGCATGTTGTGCTCACCCCACAGAGCTCTGTTGGGCCAGGCTGATACCTGTGTCCCACGGGATGAAGGTCACCTTCCTGAGGGGCTGCACCACCCCCTGTGGGTGCTGGTGGTGGGGGTGGCTGTGGTCAGCACTGAGGTGCTTGTGGTCATCTGAGAGATGAGGATGGTGGAGGTCACCTCAGCGGTGGGGATGGCTGTGGACATCTCATCAGCCTTGGCACAGCACAGGGTAGTGGTTTTGCTGGGGCTGCCCAGGACCAGTATGGTGACATGCCCAGTGCTCAGTAGTGCCAGGGCATGTGGGACAAAGTTCCTTGTCCCGTGGCATGAGATCATTAAGTCTCTGCCTTACCCCTGGCTGCAGCCTGTCCTGTCCTTGAGTAGCTAGACGGAGGAGCCTTCGTGCCCTTGCCACCCCCTACAGCGTGCCAGGTGTGTGGCACACGCCGGTCAGAGCACTATGGCATCTCACACATGGAGGGGATAGCGAGGCTGTGCTGGTGCCAGGGCTAACCCCAGCCCGGACTGTGCCCAGCTCCCCCCTAAAGCATCCGAGCAGGTCGCACCCGGCCGGCCCCAGCCTGGCGCTGGCTGAGATGCGCCTGGGGGTAGCTCACAGGTCACCAGGCCCCCAGGGCATGCTCGGGAACATGTCGCCTACCGGACACAGAGCCTGGTCCTTGCTTTCCCCAGCTTGCCACTTCCCGCCGCGCTGCCCAGTAGCCCTTGCCCGGGCACTGAGGGGACTGGCGGGGCCGGTGTCCCGGGAGAGGATGCTCGGGTCCCCGCCCGCCTCCCGGTTTTCCCGATTAGCCGCTAGATGCCGGCAGCTTTCAACTTATCCCGGGACAGTGCGGGGCCGGGAAGGGGAACAGTAGAGTCAGCGGCAGCGGGGCCATGGTGAGGGGACTCAGGGAACCAGGAGGTGCCCTGAAGTGTCCCTGGCAGCTGGGGCTGAGCTGCCAGGGGCGCTGCTGCGGGCAGCGCTTTTGCTCCTGCCGGGATCCCGAAGCCCCGAGCCCACCCCGGGGCTGCCCAACCCTGCGGGCCTTGGCCACACCCCCACCATGTATCCCCCGCGTGCTGTGTCCCCGCTCCCAATTCGTCCCAGTTGCTCTCAGAACCGGGATGAGTGTCGGTGCTGCTGCCGGTCTGCGGGTCAGGGGGTTCCGGAGCACGCAGGGCCGGGGGGGGGTCCG
>VWZE01026011.1:89628-103355 GCA_013396675.1 Eubucco bourcierii | reverse complement strand
TGTGCCGGGTCAGAGCGGGCAGCGGCTGATTCTTCCTGGTCCTGCCTTTGCGTGGCATCGGAGCAGCTCATGGAGGTGCCAAGACTTCGGCACGGTGGTCTCCGCCGGTGCCACATCTCCCTCCTAGACCTTCCTTGCGTGCAGGGCCGGGGAGGCAGGGGAGGGAAGGAGCCCCCCAAACCCCTGCCTGGGCTCTGCTGCCAGAGCCCGCGTTGCGCCACGGCCCCCTGCTTAGTGCCGCCGGGATTGGCATCGCTCTGCACGGGGTCCTGGAGTCTTTGGGTTTGTGTTTCAAATTTCAAGGGCATGAGGCATTTCCTGGAAAAAAACCTGACGGATTAAGCAAAAAGCAAATAAAGTGAACCAAGGAGAAGCTTTGATCGGGGCTTCGCCGTGAACTTTAACCAGGCTGCTGGGACCTGCTCCAGGAGCCCTTTGAGTGAGGTGCCGGTGGGAGACCGGGGCCGGGATTCCGTGGGGATGCTGCAGGCAGGAGACTCTGGATCTGATCCCTCTTCCTGCCCGCTACCTGCTACCTGCCCACTGCCTGCCTGTGGGAAGGGCTGGGGCTGGGCATCACCCCGGCAGCCTCCACCCCTGGTGCTGTGAGTCCCTGGGTGCTTCCATCCGTGCTGCGTCACGACCATACTCCAGCCCCGCCTGGGAAGGTTTTTCCCAGTGCAGTCTCAGCCCCGGGATGAGCTCGGGCAGGAAGCCCTTGGCTGCTCTCCTCCTACAGCTCAGGCGGGTTGGGAGTCAAACTGCTCCCCGAACTGTGCCTGACGTGGCTCCAAGCACAGGCAGGACCCCAAACCCAGACTGTCCCCCCTCCACAGAGCTTGAATGGGCCCCAAACTGAAGGGACTGGCAGCTTTTTAAGTCCTAAAGCCGCGCCGAGAGCTCGGGTCTCATGACACTGCGTCCAGCTGCCAACATCTGGGATCGCAGTTTGGCCGCGCTCCTGGCGCAGCGAGGATGCCAAGCGCCTCCTTTTCGGATTGGCCCCGCGGGAGATTAACTTTTCTTATTCCAGGAATTTATTCTTTCATGTCTTTGCGGGGGCTGTGCCCCACGGCAGAGCGCTGCTCCACTCCTGAGCGCTGCTCCACTCCTGGCTGCGGTGCCCGGTGCCGCCCCGGGCTTGGCGGTTGCTCAGCACCGCCCCGGTGCCCCTGTTCCCGCTGCAGCTCCTCAGAGGCAGCTTTCTGGGAGGCACTGGAGTCTGCCTGGGTGTGCATCCCAGCGTCAACTTCCATCCGAGTGGGTCCAGTGCTGTGGCTTGAGCACCTGGTGCCTGGTGGCATGTGGCTGGCCAGAGGCACAACCAGACCCTTGTTCCACGCAGCACCCTGGTGCCATCTGCCCGCTGCTCTGGCAGCGTGTGTTTGCAGCCCTGCAAAAGCAGACCCATGGCAACGAGCCCTCGAGTCGTGGCTAATGGGAGCCTTCCCCAGTGCTGCAGGAAGAGCCCCAGCCCAGCCTGGTGGCAGGAGGGGGCCCGGGCCCGGGGGTGACATATGTGGGGGCTGAGGGGAGTGATGTGGGGTCTGGCAGCACCAGCTGCATGTTGTTCTTGGGGCTTCAAGTAGCTCTGCGGGTGCCAGGGCATCATGGGGCACTGCCATCCCTGCGGCATTGAGTCTCCCTGCGTCTGCGTCCTTGCAGAGAAGGAGGAGATCGACCACCCCAACAACAGCTTCAGCCCCTGCAGCATCCACGACCGCAAGTGCCTGCAGAAACAGCAGGCGAAGAGAGTCAACAACGGCAACAAGANGCACCGGGCTGAGGAGGGCAGGATGGGTGCTTCCGAGATGTGCCGCAGGGCTGGTAGACCCAGGGCACCCTGCAGGCAACTCAACCCCCTCCTTCTCCGCAGGCGCAGGGCTCCTGCCAGAGCGAGCTGCACCGGGCACTGGAGAGACTGGCAGCCTCGCAGACCCGCACCCACGAGGACCTCTACGTGATCCCCATCCCCAACTGTGACCGCAATGGCAACTTCCACCCCAAGCAGGTAGGACAGGTCCTGACCCACTGCGGGGGCCTGGGGGACCTGCTCGAATCGGGGCATTTCGCAGAGCCAGATGCATGGTGCCAACTGCTGGGACAGGGCAGAGCTCACCTGTGGCTCCTGGTGTTGGTGGGAATAGTCCTTGGGATCTTGTGAGGCCTTCTGCAAAAACCCTGGGGTGGGACTGGGGTGGCAAAGCCCTGGGGAGAGCTCGCATTTGCCCTGCCTGGGCAGCCTGCGGGAGCCAGCCTGGGTGTCCCTCACCAAACCTGTGCCCTCAGTGTCACCCGGCGCTGGATGGGCAGAGGGGCAAGTGCTGGTGCGTGGACCGCAAGACGGGCGTGAAGCTGCCAGGCTTCCTGGAGCTGAAGGGGGATTTGGACTGTCACCAGCTGGCAGACAGCATGTGAGCATCACTGCCGTGCCCCGCGCCGTGCCCACGGCACCCACGGGCACTGCATAAGCAAGGAGGAGAGGAGGGGACATGACTGTCGAGCAGCTCTCCGGTGCTGCTGGACCCTGGCATGCTCCTGGTGTCGCCACCGTGATCTGCGCCGTGGACTGCCCATGGCACGGGGCATGGCACTGCCATCTGCGCCATGACCACTAACTGCCACTGCTGAGGGGCCTCTCTGGCACAATCCAGTGGCACCTCCACCCTGCACAGACACTTTGTTTCAGACAGATGCTGCCCTGGGGCTGGTGCCAGGCTGTCCAGGAGCAATGGGGGAACAGCACCCACGATGCCACTGCTTGCCTGCCCTGTGGTGCCCCCCCCAAATTGTGCCCTGGACCCTCCATGCTGTGGCACAGCTGAGGGACCTGCAGCCTGGTGACTGTGGTAGAGGTTTGGGTGATGCCTCAGCCCAGCCCGGCCCAGCAGGCAGCTATGGACGTGCTGGCATCCCTGCCCACAGTGCATTGCCGTCCATGCCAGAGCTCAGCATGTGGCAACAGGAGAAGTGCCTCATCCTGCCCTCCCTGGCTGCCCTGGCAAGGACTTGGGGGGCTCAGAGAGACCCATCCTCACCACCTGCCTGGGGCCCTCCTGGCAACCACCTCACCCAAAGTGTGTGTGCCCGATGGGCATCGCAGCTGCACAGAGCAATAAGAGATCTTCCCCCTGCCCACTGCAGCCCCCAGCCCCACAGCCAAGTTGCTGCCTGCCCCATGGCCCAGCCCCATCCTGCTGCCTGTGCAGGGACAGAGCTGCTGGGTGCATCATTTTCCCCCTCTCCATCTCTCCCTGCCCCATCCCCATGAGGATCTCATGAAGCAGATTGGCACTCCCAGGCACTAGGGCCCTGAGGAGGCCCTGGTGGGGAGGGTTGGGGGATGAGGAGTGCCCAGGAACCTCTTCCCAGCTTCTTTTAGTGTTTTTTTTTTCTTTGTTTTGCTTCCCCAAAGATGTTTCATATTTTTAAAAGGCATTGGTGGGAATCTTAGGAGCACCTCTGAGGCTGAGATCCTCCAGCCCCACCGAACTGGGCACTGCCAGCCTCAGGTCCTGTTTGCTCTGCTTCCAACTTGGCCAACGTGCCCAAACCAGGATGAATTTTTGGAACATCTCAGTGATGGGATCTGTGGATTTCGCCAGCACCAAGTTCTCAGCTGAGGAATAATCTCTGGGTTTGTAGCTGGGCTTTTTTTTTGGGTTTTGTTTTTTTTTTGTTTCCCCCACCACCTCCTCTTGGTTCTTTGGTATTTTGAAACTGGGCTGGAAATTTTTCACCTAATAATGTCTTTTGGGGGAGAAGTGCCCATGCTGGGTGCCATGGCAAATGTGCCAAAGGTGTGGGGGGATTTTTGCTGAGCCTCCCCTCAACCCACACCGTGGCTGCAGTGGGAGGTTTAGGTTTTCCTCGTGGATTTGCCTTGTCCACGCTGGCAGGTTCCAAGATCCCTGATGGGAATGAACTGTTTCAGTTTTAGTGAAACACTCTCTGCCCCCTTGATCCCTGGCAGCTCCCTGGCACGGGTGGGCATGTCCCTTGTGTGTCTCTGTGGGGGCGTGGGTGGGAACAGGGATTGGCAAGTGCCATCATCCTGCTGGCCAGGGCTGGCCAGAGGGCGAGGACAGAGTACCCAGCGAGGGCTGGGACAAGGGCTGGCACTGGGCTCAGCACTGCAGCTCAGCAGCACAGCTTGGTCTGGATTCTCATCCAGGTGACAATGTCTCCATGTCACTCCCCGTGTCCCCAAGGTGCACGTGGCCCAGTGTGGCTCCAGCACCTTGTGTGTCCAGGGTGGGGAGGGGCTGCTCTTCTGCCCCTGCCCTGATGCCAACCCTAGCAGAGTCCCTGCTTGGTGCCTTGCCGGTGACTGCCCTGATACCCACCCTGCCAGATGTCCTCCCTGCCCTTGTGCCCTGCTGGATCCTCTTCCTGCCCTTGTGCCCTGTCATGGGGACCATGGCTGATCCCAGCCACACCAGCAGCACCGCAGTGGGATGCAGTATGCTGCCCCAGCTAGCCCAGACTCTCCTCGCAGACGGCCAGGGCAACGCTGGCAGATCCCACGGAGCCTCTCCCAGCCTTGGGGTGGTCAGGAAGTGACTGGGGGATGCTGGCTCTCAGTAGGACGTGTCCTGTGCCCAGCTCGGAGGGCTCTGGTGTCTTTTTCTCGTCTCTCCTGTAGTTCAAGGCTGTATTTACACACGATCATGTACCAGCTCCCCGACCCCAGCGGCGTTTTTCCACCCCGTTGTGATTTCTGTCAGCTCCTCCTGGGCCAAGCCCTTCCCTTTGGACCCCCTCCCCCCTCCCCGTAGCAGCCTCCCTTTTCTGCAGTAAACTTGAACCTTTGTATCGTCAAACAGAAAGGAAAAAAAAAAAAAAAAAAAGAAAAGGCAAATCGCTGTATTTAATCTTCCCTCTGGTTTCTGTCGACTGCATTTTGTCTTTGCATTTAAAGCAAAGGAGAGGGGAGGGGGAGAGAGGGGTCCGCGGGGATAGCAGCAGCTTGGAAGTGGAAAAAATGCCTGAGCCGAGAGCGTCTGGTTCGGAGATGCCGGAATGGGGCCGCGGGAGCGGGGCCAGCGCCTGCCGGCCTGTATTCGGCTGCATCCGCAGCCCACCCGGCGCTGGGCATCTCCCCGGTGTGTGGCCAGGCTCAGCGGCGCTGCCCCTGCCCGGGCACGCAGCACCCCCCAGCCTGGGGACACTGCGCTGGGGGCGGGGGTTCAGCACTCGGAAAGCCTCGGGAAGTGCTGCACCGAGCATGGATGGGGGAGGAAGACAATGATTTTGTGCCTCTTCTCGAGTGCCAGCTCAGCCTCTGCTCGGTGGCACCGTGATGGCAGCGAGGAACGTCACCAGCAGCCCAACAGGGCAGACAGTGCCAGGCTGGGACAGGACACTGGACGGGAGCTCACGTCGCAGGGTGGTTGGTCCCTGGGGCAGGTGCCAGCCCGGTGCCCCGGTTGGTGGCTGCGGGCGGCCCCGGTGCTCGGGGTTGTGCAAACAGCTGGAGGAGCTGGGCTGAGGCCACGGCTGCAGCCAAGGCTGCGATTTGCTGGCGCAGCAGATTGCGGCCGCGGCAGGGTCGCCGCCAGCTCTCCCGGAGGCCAGCCCCGTGCTGACGGCTGCCCAGGGCTGGGGCTCCCCGGGCCCTCCTTTGGGGTCCCCTTCCAGTTGGCCACAGCCCTGGCAGCTATGGGGGCGCTGGGCTGGGCCTGGGAGAAGCCTCTGTGTGTGGGCATCGGGCAGAGCTGCTGCCAGAAACATGGGCGCTGGTGCCATGGGGCCTGGGGGGGCACTCATCTGTTCCTGGGACACTTGCAGACTAGGGGCACCCACCTGCTACTGGCTCTTCTGCATGCCCTTGCTCTTCTGTGGGCATTTCCCTCTTCTGCAGGTCACCAGGAAGCTGGTGGCAGGAGGAAACCAAACCCTCCTGCACCCTCCTCGTGTTTGGAAGTGCTGCTGGCTGCGACCCCCCAGGCAGGGCTGCTCTGGGCAGTGCTAGCAGGACCCCGTTGGGATGGCATGGGGGAGGTGGGTGGTGATGCTGACCCCTGGCCAGTGTCCCACGGATCTGGGTGCCAGGCAAGCCAGTGCCACATCTCACCATGGAGCAAAACTCCATGTACCCCAGCCAGCAGCTTCCCATCCCCAGGGCTTTCCCCAGGGCAAGGACACCTCTTTGCAGGAGCCCCAGCGGCCACCATGCTGCCACCACAAAACTGCTGGGGCTCAGTTTGTCACCCACACAGGCACACCTATGGCTGTGCATGGTGGGTGGGCACCAGCACAATCTGTGTGCCCATCACCAGAGACCAGCCTGGCCACATGCTGCAGCACTGGTGGGTTTGGGGGTCTTGCTGTGGCTGGGGACATGTGGCATCACATGCTGGCAGCGAAGCTGCTGGGAATGAACCCTCGAGCCTGGTCATGACAGGGGCTGTGTTTGTTACAAAACATCTGGAACTGGACCCAGGAACCAAACCCAAGAGCTGAGCTTCCAGGAAGCCTAGGACAGACTCTGGAAGCCACTGGCAGCTCAGGGAATTGTTTGTTTTTTTCCTGAATCCAGGTGGTTTTGGCTGACCTGTCCCCACCCTGTCTCCAGCCACCCTGGGCTGGAAAAGGGTTTGCAATGAACTCAAAATGCCCCCTGCAGCAGCTGGTGCCTGAAGAGGGGCAAACCCCCAACCCAGAGTGGTCCCAGACTGGCCCTAAGCAGCCATTGCCCTGCTGAACCCTCTTGGCTGTGGCAGGAGCACAAACCCCACTGCTCTGTGCAAGGAGGTGGCTTTGGTGACACAGGGGAGCAGTGTGCAGGGCTCTGGGCTGGGATCCTCTCCCCAGAGAACTGCTGCAGCTCAGTGAGGTTGCCCAGGCTGGCTGCAGGAGGATGGCTGCTCCTACCTGTGCCACGCAGGCATCACTTGGTGTTTGAGGGCAGAGCAAAGTGTTTCGGTCACTGCCACCTCTGCAGAGTTCATGGTGAGAAAAAATCATAGAACCAGAGGATTGTTTGGGTTGGAAAAGCCTTCTAAGGTCCAGCTACCAACTCACCACCACCACCACGGCCACTACACTGCATCCCCAAGCGCCACCAAAATGCCCCTGAGCAAGGTTTGTCAGCACAGGGGGGGCAAAATTCAGCCACCAGAGAGGCACCAGGCGAGGGAGTGCCCAATGCAGACAAACTGTGGTGGGCTGGGAGCTGCTCTGCTCCACTCTGAGCTTCCAGGTAGGGCTGGGGCTTCAGCTGGTGTAAATGGCAGCAGCATTGCCTGCTGCGGGGCCAGGCCAATTTGCGTCACCCGAGGATCCGGCCCCAGTCCACGCAAGTCATTTCCAACCCCCCAGCGTTTTACTGTCACGGAAATGTCAGCTGCATTTCTCAGCTCACCACGCTGCCAGGAGGTCGAGCTGGCCTGGCACATCCCCCCCTGCTCTGCAGCAAAGGGCAGGGGAATTCAGCAGCACCAGGCAAGTCCTCCCCTGCTCTGACATTTCTGCCTCGCCGCAGCTGGAGGGCAGGAAGATTTTCCATCCAGGCTCGGTGATTTTATAGGCTTTGATGTACAAAATTCCTCCTGATGCTGAGGGGAGGTTCTTTCCCCCTTGCCCTCCCCTCCTGTGACACTAGAGGTGTTTAGGGCTGAGCCCTGAAGGTGGGAGCTCAGCTCCACCAAACGTCCCTCGGTCGGGCACCCTGAGTGTCACCATCCCCTGCTGCCAGAGGAGATCCCAGCAGAGTGTCCCTGTAATCCGAAGCCAAGGGAAGGGGGAGGGAGGCAGCAGTTCTGTATGGTGAGCACAGCTCCCATCCTGCAGCCCTGCTCCCAGCCTCGCACAGCTCCCCACAGGCAGCTGTCCTGTGGTGGCACTGTCCTGTGGTGCCTTGTGGAGGGTCTTGGAGGAAGATCTCATCCCAGCGGAGCACACAGTCCGTGGTTGGGACTTTCGCCACGATGCTGCCTAACAGACTCATACAAATAGGAGCTGGTGGCCAAAGGCAAGCAGGAGAAGCTGAGCAGCATGTGGGCAGCTGCCAGCTCTGAGCTGTCCTGGGCTTTGTGGTTCTATGGGCCTGGCAGCATCTTGCAGAGGAGGTCGATGACAGGCACTGCCGGCTGCACGCTGTCGTACTCTGCAAACAGGTGGCAGAGGTTCTGTGAGTCTGTCTGGCTCTTGGCCACGAACCCGAAGATTCTGTGAAGAAGGAGAGAAAAGGATTCAGTTTGCATCCAGGGATCCAAAGGAATGGCCTGAAAGCAGCCCCAGCCACAAAGCAAAGCCTCAGTTCCAGCAGTTGCACCTTGGCCCACTCCCCGGTCACGTTTCCTTGGAAGCAGAGCTGCTGGGAGAAGTGTTTCTGGCAAAGCTTCCCCAGCTGTGAGCAGTCTCCTGGACACAAGGTAGAGCCAGACAGAAACTCCCTTCCTGAGCCCCGAGCAAGGCAAGTCCCTGTGCAGGCTGGATCTGGCTGGGGGCTTTCTACACCAGGGGCTGTGGAGGGTTGGGCTTGGCCTAGCCTCTCAACAAAGCACACGCAGTAAACCCCCCCCCCCCAGAGCTTCACCCACCTGTCCCTCCTCTTGTCCTGCCTCCACCTTAATTTTGCTCACTTCATTTTTTAAAGCTTTGATTCTTTGCTGCTCTCAAAGCTTTGCAGGGCACCCTCTGGAGAGGCCAGGATGGGCCAAGACAGCAACCACCCCACCCAACCCCACCCTGATCAGCTGTGCAGGTCTCACCTTGAGGACTTGCAGTACTTCTGCCACCTGAGGAAAGAAGAGAATTTGGTTTGTCAGAGGTTGATCTCTACCTCATCACATCAGCTGCAAAGCCAAGGCTTATCTTCAGCTAAACCCTGGTGGCACCGTGCCAGGGGCAGGAATTTGGGAGCAGCAAAGCAGTGCTGGGAACCGTGGGGGAATCCAGCAGTGAGCAGCAGCTCGGACCAGCACCGACACCCTCAGCCCCCAGAGCAGCCAAAAACTCACTTTCTGTTCTCAGGATCCATCCCGCAGAACCTGAGGGCAGCCAGGGGGTAGTGTCTCCTGAAGAACACCCTGCAGGGCAGAAGAGTGAGGGGTCGGGGGCGGGGGGAAGTGCCTGGGTGGAGCTGGGGGAGGGGAAACGGGGGTCTGAGAGTTCAAACCCCGCTGGAAACGTGGCTGCTGAGTCGGGGTTGTGGGAAGAGGAGATGTGAGGGTGCAGCTCCCCAGGGCTGGAGGCTGCGCTGGCAGCTGGCAAAGCACTGGCAGCTCTTGGGTGCAGCCAGCTCCTGCCTCCCTCTGCTGAGATGTTCCCAGCAGCTCCACACCAATCCCCATCACGCTCCGTGCTGCACCGAAGAGGTCAAGCCTGTCCCTGGATTGCAGCAGGGATCTGTGTGAGCTGGCCAGCTCCTGACGTGCTGCAGACGAGGAGGTTGGCAGGCTGAGAGGGGAGCAGGCAGCTGGGTGGTCTGGGCAGGTTGCTTCTCCAGGAGCCACTCAGCTCTGCCCTGCACCTTGCCACCAGTTGGCCAGGTTGGATGAGAGCTTGGGCAACCTGCTCTAGGGGTAGGCATCCCTGCCTGTGCCAGGGGAGTGGGAACTGGATGTTCTTCAAGGTCCCTTCCAACCCAATCAATGCATTCTATGGAAGTATGAACCCAAGGAGCCCTTGGGCAGGGCAGCCACCCCCACCCTGCTCCTCCCCAGGCAGCTCTTACTTCCTCTGGATGTCGGTCAGGGTGACGCCTTGCTCGGTCACTCTGAAGTGCACCAGGGTGGGTGTGGGCAGAGTCTCCAGCTCGAAGGTGTTAGAAATGGCTTTCTGGATGGCTGGGGCCCCTGTCAGCGTCTCCACGTTCACAGAGCTGAGGTACAGGACGTTGCAGACTGCAAGGGGGAGCAGAGAGCCTGGCTCAGAGCGGCAGGGCCAGGGCTGGGTCGAGCTGGGTGGCAGCAGCAGCAGCAGCAGCAGCAGCAGCAGCCTCCAGACCTGGTCACAGCTCCGTGGGTCACATTTGTTTTGGTGAAAAATAAAATAAAATAAAATTTAAAAAAAAAAAAAATATATCCCCAAAGGTTTGGTGACTCAGAAATTCTTCAGAGGTTGATTTTTGGTTTACTTCGATTCCTTGCACTTAATTGGCTGTGAAAGTCCAAGGATTTAATTTCCGGTCTCTAAATGTCACTTTGGAGGTTTCTCTGGGGTTTTTTTTGTTGTTTCCCCCCCCCCCCCCCCCTCCCCTCCCTCTGTTTGTTGCATATTTCCTTTAATGAAAAGCAGAAACACCCCCAGCCAGCAAACAGCCGAAGGCCAACCTCAAACATGACATTTCAGGCTGATGGAGCTGTTCAAAGGGCTGTGCTGGGTCAAACGAAACTTTTCTGCTTGCCAATTTCTTTTTCAGAATTTCCAGCAAAATAAAGCAGCTCCTGACCACCCTCCCCCACCTCCTAGAGTGGGCTCCTGACTCTGCTCTCCCTGCAGCCCACCCACTGCGGCAGGAGGGAGAAGCCAAGACCCTTCCTCATCCTGCTGAGCAGGTCCTTGTGTCTCTCATAGGGTCCTTCAGTGATTTATGTAGCCCCCACAAACCCATCCCTCCCCTAGAGCCTCCAGATGTCCAACACCCATCAGCTGAACACCTCCAGCTCTCCAACACCCATCAGCTGAACCCTGATTGAAACCCAGCCAGGAGAGAGACTCCAACCTCAGAGGCTATTTAAAGCTGTGGGAACTGTGAGGTCTTTTATCAGCCTAGGGGCCTCAAGAGCTGTCACTTCAAGCCCTACCCCACCACTGTGAGGACCAAAAGTCTCTTTTCTTTACAATTGTCAGGTTCTCTTGCAGGCCACAGGCTGAGGTTGTGACAAAAACCTGCAGGTACCCCCAGGCTGGTGAGGAAGCCAGGAGGGGGGGGACATAGCACCAGTACCCACGGCTGCTCTGGCATGCCCTGTGCAACTCCCTGGCTTTCCAGCACCTGCTGGGCATGGGGTCAGGATGGGGCTGTGAGAAGCCTCCTGCTCTGCTCACCAGCAGCCTGCTTCAGCGGGGCCAGTGTGGGTTCTGGGACACAGTCAGGGCTGTCTTCTCCGTCGGCAAGATCTGCACAAGTGACAAGCAGGAGCACAGGTCAGGCTGCTCTGTGCCACCACCCTGGGCTGGGTGCTGACTCCTTATCACAGTATCACAGTGTCACCATGGTTGGAAGAGACCTCAAAGATCATCCAGTCCAACCCATCACCACAGCCCTCAAGACCAGACCATGGCACCAAGTGCCACGTCCAAACCTGCCTTGAACACCTCCATGGTGACTCCACCACCTCCCTGGGCAGCCCATTCCAGCAGTCAGTGACTCTCTCAGGCAAGAACTTTCTCCTCACCTCCAGCCTAAACTTCCCCTGGCACAGCTTGAGACTGTGTCCTCTTGTTCTGGTGCTGCTTGCCTGAGAGAAGAAAGCAACCTCCTGCTGGCTACAAGCACCCTTCAGGTAGCTGGAGACAGCAAGAAGGTCTCCCCTGAGCCTCCTCTTCTCCAGGCTAACCAATCCCAGCTCCCTCAGCCTCTCTCCATAGGGCTGTGCTAGAGGCCTCTCCCCAGCCTCACTGCCCTTCTCTGGACACACTCAAGCACCTCAATGTCCCTCTTATCTCACAAGAGCCCCAAAGGTTCAGGGATCACTTAAACCAAAGGGGTTTAGAGCAGTAATTAACTTAATTATCTTCCATCCCCTTCTGTGACACTCATAGAATGGTTTGGGTTGGAAGGGACCTTTAATGATCCTGGCTCCTTATCTCTCACCTTCCCACTCCTCCTTTCCTTGCTCATGCACAGTGGTCCCCTGCTCCTTGCTGCTCTGCTGCCCACCCTCCACCCCCAGCAGAAGTCACCACTGTGTTGTCCTTGGGTCAGCTATTGCAGGTCATTGCTCCACCTCCAACCAGGGCATTTGGCCCTGTTGGGTTGCACCTGGGCAGGTCACCCCACTCCTCACTGCAGGACCATTCCCACCTCCCCAGCTCACCACTTGGAGCACCTCTCCTGCCCCCAGCACCTACCTCTGGTGGGGATGCTCAGCTTGCAGGGCAGTGCCAGAGGGGTGATGGCATGCTGGTACACGAAGGCAGAGAGGCTGCCTGCAACACAGAACTGCTGCTTAGGGGGGGTCCTGGTCTTGAGACCACCCACCTTTGCAGTGTCCCAGGTGGCTCAGAAGAGGGAAGAGGGGGCCAAACTGGACTGTTTGAGGCCTCACAGTGACAAACAGAGGTTTCCCAACCCCCATCTCATGTTCCTATTTTTGGAGACCACTACCAGAGCCTTCCTGGCAGAGGAGTGTGGGCAGGAGCTTGGGGGCCGAGAGGCAGCTTCCCCCTACCACAAACACTGCAGGGCTGAGGGACATCTCCAGGATGTTTCAGAAGCAGCTCCTGTGGCTGCAGCAGGCACTGGCACTGCCCTTACCAAAGTAGAGCTCCTCGCTGGCCCCTCTCAGGTGCACTCCTCTGGCAGAGGACTCAACAAGGAAGTGCCGGACGAGGTCTCCGCTCTCATCGCCTGCAAGTGGGACCCATGGCAGTGGCAGGCACCACAGCTGCTGTTTCACCCCTCCCCAGCCCACCCCAAGGTATCCACCCACTGCTCTGCAGTGCCAGTCCCTCTGCAGGGGTGGGAAGGGCACTCCCACAACAGCATTTCCCACACAAGCAATGTCCTGCAGCTTCTCATAGAGTCCCAGCAACACAGAATGGGTTGGGATCTTCAAGATCATCCAGTTCCAACCTCCTGCCATGGGCAGGGACACCTCCCACCAACTCAGGTTGCTCAAGGCCTCATCCAACTCGAGCACCTCCAGGGAAGGGGCAGCCACTACTTCCCATGTTGCATTGTCTCCCCATCCTCACTGTCAAGAATTTCTTCCTCACCTCCAGTTTTGCCCTCCTCAAGCTCCAACCCATTCCCCCTCACCCTATCACCTCACTTCTCCTTTTGCTTCGGTTTGGCTGCTTTCAGTCAAGCCCTCCAAGCCAACCTCACCTTGCCCATCCCTACCTGTCCTGCTGCTGGCTGCAGCTCCAGGCACCTTCATGGCCAGCCCGAAGGAGCCCCGGTAGGATGTGCTGTCCCTCACCACAAACGTGCCTGGCTCCTTGTCCTTCAGCAGCTGGATGGCTGTCAAAGCACAGCCGGGGCTCAGCCAAGCAAAACAGGTGGGGACCTTCTCGCTCCGCTGCGCTCGGTGCTGCGCGACCGCCCGGAGCCTGCCCGGAGCCCTCCCGGAGCCCGCCCGGAGCCCTCCCGGAGCCCTCCCGGAGCCCGCCCGGAGCCCGCCCGGAGCCCGCCCGGAGCCGTTTCCTGGCAGCAGCCAACACCTCCCGGCAGCGTCTGCCGAGGACCTGCGCGTCCAGATCGAGGGCACCGACTGTGGACTGAGAGGTCCCAGCTCGGTCCTGAGGGTCTCTGTGGTCCCCGGGACACTCAGCAGCCACCCGGGCCACGCTGAACAGCAGCAGCATGGTCAGAGGCAGGAAGAGGCTTTGCTGGGTTTGGGGAGGGGGCAGAGGGGTCGTGGCACACTGATCCTTTCCCCAGCACCTCTGAGTGGGTCTCTCCATGCCTGTTGTAGCCTCCAGAATATTTCACATTGCCACCACTGAGTCTACAATGAGCTTCAGGACGGGGGACAGTTGGACCCAGGGGCCGCAGGGAGGCCAACTGCAGCCTGGGGAGCAGCCCAGCCCCGCAGAGCAGCTCTGGGGGG
>VWZE01026011.1:69748-81969 GCA_013396675.1 Eubucco bourcierii | reverse complement strand
ACCCCAGCCTGGGCAGAAGGCCCCCCCCGGGGGGCTGTTAGCCTGAGGAGGTCGCAGGACACCCTTTGGAGGTGGAGAAGTCACCCAACTGCATCATCAGGCAGCTGCTCCTCTTCAGGATGGGAGCTGCTGTTCAGCAGCAGTCACTACACCAAAGACCCAGGAGGAACCTCCCACAGCTATCTCAGGACAACAAACCTGTCCCCTCTGTGCCCACCAGGGCAGCCAAACCCCAAAGCCAAGCAGATGCCCCCAGACTGCGCTGGCTGCACGGGAATCACAGAACAGATTTGGTTGGAAGAGACCTTCAAGGTGATCCAGTCCAACCTTCAGCCCAGTGTGTGCCCATCCTCTCCAGACAGCAACTGGTGGGCACCAGTGGGCTCACTGACAATGAACCCCCAGCTCAGGGCTTCCTCCCCCATGCCCTGTGTGGATCTGGTGTGCCACACGCCAGCAGTGGGCTACCCTTGGTGCAATATTTGTGCTTGCCTGGATCAGCCCTGGCTGAGTGCTTTGTTTTGCTGCCCTGTCTCAGCCTGATTCACCCTGGAGTCACAGGCTGAGGGCAGAGCCACGTTGCTGTGGGGGAGCTGTGCCACCGCCGCCGTGGGCAGGGGCACTGAGCTGCTGACTGCGTCACGTCTGGGCAGCCGTGACTCAGTGCCCTACTGGGTGCTCAAGGCTGGCATGGAGGTGGCTTGAATGGGCCAGCTTTGCCCTCAGTGAATTATATAACCCTGAAGAAGCCTTGCTAGAGGCACCCAAAATAGCTCAGCCTCACAGATTAGTGAAGCAGAAGCCAAACACCACTGCTGCCTGCTGCTGTGCCCAGTGTATGCAGGTCCTGAATCACCAGGGAGAGCTCCCAGAAGGGCCAGGAGAGGTTTTCAAGGACTGTATGAGTGAATAAATACTTCAAGCCCATTTAGTTTCCACTCAGCCCAGCCCCCACTGTGCCTCCTGAGCCTCTGAGAGGTTTTATTTGCAGGCCTGGCAGCTGCTCTGGCAGCAAGGACATGTCCTGCAGCAGGCCCTGTGCTGCAGGAAGGGGAGCAGCCCTGTGAAGGACCTGGTGCCCCTCTGGGTGCAAACTAGGCAGGGCCATGGCACCTCTGAGTTGTAAGCAAGGGATTGATGCTATGGGAAAGACCTGCAGCCCCTCCAGACATTCAGAGCTGTGTCCTGTGTCCCAGCCCCCATGCCAGCAGCAGCTTATCCTTACAGAAGGTTGGAGCAGGATATCCCCACGCTGGGATCTGGAGCAGGGCACCCCCATGCCAGGTTGGCTGTCAAGGGGCATTTAGTAGCTGGAGAGATGTGGTGCTGAGGGCCATGGTTTGGCAGCAGCCCTGGCAGAGTGAGGGAATGGTTGAGCTGGAAAGACTGTGCCAATCCAAACCATTTCATGGTTCTGTGAGAGCTGGACCTTAGGGTTGCTGCTGCCCAGGCTTGGGGGCAGGTGGGTGCAATGCAACAGGCAGCATGGGGTGGGGTCCCTCCTGTGACACAGCCCAGGAGCTGCTCAGCCCTTGGTGCCCTAGCAGGCAGCTGTGCAGTGGGCAGCACCCACTCCTTGCTGCTCAGCCCTTGGTGCCCTAGCAGGCAGCTGTGCAGTGGGCAGCACCCACTCCTTGCTCTTCCTTGGCATTTCTGGACCTAAACCCTAAGGAACAGAGGATGCAGGAGTGGGCTGAGACCCCAGGTCCTCTGTTCCACCAGCACAGCCATGCTCAGGCTCTGCCTACAGAGCTGTGGTCAGCTGGGCCATGGGTCAGAGGAGTCCCACTCGTGGGCTGCTGCCTCGGAGCACTGTGCCCTGAGCAGCACAGGGCTTGGAGGCAGTGCTGGTTAAATGTAAAGAGGGGAGGGAGTCATTCCAGGTCAGAAACGCGAGCTGGTTGGAGAGAGAATTGGATTCTCCCCTGGGGAGAGGAGCTGCCTGGCTCCACTCAGCATCCACAAGCCGAGGCTGGTTTCAATTTGGGTAGGTACAGGACTAACGTGCAGCCTGCATGCAGCAGGGCTGCAGGGGCTTCCAGGAGCATGCACGCAACAGCTTCCCTCCTCCTTGGTGCTCTCCCCGGGCTTTTGATCTCATTCGTGCCTCCTGCTGCCAGAATCAGCCTCCAAAACTCATCTCTCCTCCCTCCCCTGCTCTGGGTTACAGGCAGAGCTCCCCCAGGCTCCTCACAGCTGCCAGCTCTCCTGCGCAGAGGAGCAGGGCTGAGCTCAAGGAGGTTAATCACAGCCTGGCTGCTGGCCACCGGCGTGGTGCAACCCTGACAAAGGCAAACAATGCCCACAGACATCAGGACTCCCCAGCAGCAATCAGAAGGAGCAGAGCCCTCATGCCCAGTGCCAGCAAAGGCTGGGCAGTGCCCAGCTGTGCCCCTGCACAGGGCAAAGAGGTCGGGATGGTATGTGAGGACCACAGATGCAGGCAGGGAGCTGCATGGGACACCTGTGCTGTGCCACACCTGTGCTGTGCCACATCTGTGCTGTGCCACCAGGCTTGAGGCTGCCACTCCAGCAGCAGAGTGAAGCCTGGCAGAGGTCACACAGACACTGCAGAGGTCTCACAGGGCTTGGCTGAACTGGGGCTGGGAGGATTTGCTGGCTGGGGACAGTGGGGGAAGGAGCATTGCTGCCGGAGCTGAGACAAGGCCAAGCAGGAGAAGAAATGGAACTGAGCTGCCCCCAGATATCTCCAGGCTGGAAGTGACAGAACCTCTGCTTCTGAGACAGGCTGGGGAGGAGAACTCCCCCTGGAATGAAGGGGCCCAGGCACAGACTCTGGATGCAGAGGGTCAAAGGCTGCTGGTGAGGCAGAGACCTGGCACGGTGAGGCAGGAGCTAACCCAAATCCTGCCCTGCACCTCCCTTCCCCCGACAGGGAAACTCAAACCCTCCTGCCACAAAAAGCTGCTGGGCTGGGGCTGGGGCTGGGGCACCCCCGTGCCAGAGCCAGGGCAGGAGGCAGGGCGCTGGGTTCGGAGGGCTGCAGGGTGCCTCCTGGGCGGTGGTGGAGAAGGGTGCCCCTGGGCCAGGGCTGTGCCAGACACGCCCTGGCTGTTAGATAACTGCCTGCACGCCTTGCCCAAAGCCGCAGGCATGGCACAGCCCTGCCAGGCTGCCACGGCCACGTGGAGCCAGTCCCTGGATCCTGCAGGGAGTGATGTGCCCCTGCCCAGGGTGCCTCTGTCCTGGCTCGGTCTGCCGGAGCACAGCCAGCTCGGTGTGGAGCTCAGCTCCATCTCCTGGGGCTGTGCTGGGCAAGTCGGGGAAGGTCCCGGCAGTGCTGCAAGTGGCTTCACCTGGCAGCTGCCCAGGCTGAGCCCTGTAAGTCTCTGTGTGGTTATTTGGGGCTGAGACATCTGAGCTGGGACACAGAGACCCCAGCAGAGCAGAGCTGGGTGCCAAGCCTGGGTTGTTTTCCCTTGCAACCCGAGCCCTGGGAGCCTCCCGATGCCAAGGCTCTTATGCAGCCCCTCCACAGGCAGAGCAGAAGGAGCTGCTGGGACACCCAGCTGGTGACACCAGTTTAATTACTGGGAGGGCTGCGGGTGACTTGCCCAGGTGAGCTGGGAGTGCTGCTGAGGCAGAGGAGGAACCTCCCCGCGGTCCTGCAGAGCTCTGAGCAGGGTAGTGCCACACAGCAAACATTAACACAGCTCCAGCTACGGGGCTGGGGGGGGAGCAGCACCTGGAGCAAGAGGCAGCTGGTGCCTGGCAAGGGGCAGCTGGGGGGAGAAGGGGAGCTGAGGGACAAAACTCCCTCCCCCAGCCTCACCAGAAAGCTCAACAGCAAAAAGAAGCCTTTAGGGTAGCCAGAGAGCATCGCTGGCTCCTGGGGTCTGGGCAGCCTCCGCGGCAGGGCAGCAGCTCTCTAACCACTGCCAAAGGAGGACTTTTGTGCTGGAGAAGCTTCTCCAACACAGCCTGGCAGCATCCAGCAGCAGGAAACGTCCTCCCCCAGCCACCCCCCTGCAAACAGCCCCACAGCTCTGCTTGTTTAGCAACACTTCAGGCTCCTGAAAGGGTCTCCAGGGGGTTGGCTGAGGAGCGTTGTTAGCAATGTCGAAACTGCTGCCCAAGTCACTCTCCCTCCTGCTGCCAGGCTCCCCTTGACCTCTCCTGGGATGGCTCTTTCCCCTTTGGCAAGATCTCTGGGTAGGACACAAGCAGCAGAGGCTGCTCCCCCATTGCCAGGAGAGCTCCCAGCACAGCCAGGAGGGATTTCCCCTCCAGCTCGTTGCAGGCTGAGCGGTGGACATGGGAAGCTCAGGGAGCAGGCAGCAGGGAGAACATCTTCAGAAGACTAAAATAGCCCAAGTTAGCTTATCCCAGGAACCTTTGCCACGAGCAGAGGAATGTGAGACTTTCTAAACACATTAATGAGCTCCTTGGAGCTCCAGCCTGGATTTTTGCCTTCTGAGCCCATGGTCACATCTCACTGCATGAGGCAATATTGTGAGATGATGATGGAGGCTGCAGTGGAACAGAGGCTGTTCCTCTGCACTTTGGAGGTGTCAAGGGGAGGGAAAGGCTGGCAGCTGCTGCACAGAGGACTCTGCAGACCTCTAAGCACCTCAGAAGGACACTGCAGCACCCCCTGCACCCCAGGGCCTGAAGCTCCAAGGGCCAAACAGCATCAGGGGGCACTCGATATTCTTCCTGCCAATCCATCTGCCACCATAGGCAGGGCACCTGCAGTGCTCCTCCAGAGACCCCTGGGTGCATGGCATCAAGGCCATCACCCCTATGCTCTGCTCTTATTCAAGGATGAAGCCTCCTCAGGACCAGGCCCCACAGTATCTCCTGGTGCTGACCTGAGCTGGGAGGCTTTGCCCTCACTGACTGCCAAGCAGCCTAAGGAAGCAGCAGGGCAGCACAGCCCCAGCTGCTCTGCTGCTGAGCCCTCCACAAGCCACTGCCTCCAGCCAGCCATGCTCCTGGGCACCACCTGGCACCTCTACTGCCTTCAGCTCTCAACACTTCAGTGCAGCCTTGGCTGCGGGGCTGGGTGCACACACAGGGGCACTGGGTGCACACATATGGGCACTGGGTGCACACAGACACATACACATGGGCACTGGGTGCACACACATGGGCACTGGGTGCATACACATGGGCACTGGGTGCACACACATGGGCACTGGGTGCATACACATGGGCACTGGGTGCACACACATGGGCACTGGGTGCATACACATGGGCACTGGGTGCACACACATGGGCACTGGGTGCATACACATGGGCACTGGGTGCACACACATGGGCACTGGGTGCATACACATGGGCACTGGGTGCACACACATGGGCACTGGGTGCATACACATGGGCACTGGGTGCACACACATGGGCACTGGGTGCATACACATGGGCACTGGGTGCACACACATGGGCACTGGGTGCATACACATGGGCACTGGGTGCACACACATGGGCACTGGGTGCATACACATGGGCACTGGGTGCACACACATGGGCACTGGGTGCATACACATGGGCACTGGGTGCACACACATGGGCACTGGGTGCATACACATGGGCACTGGGTGCACACACATGGGCACTGGGTGCATACACATGGGCACTGGGTGCACACACATGGGCACTGGGTGCATACACATGGGCACTGGGTGCACACACATGGGCACTGGGTGCATACACATGGGCACTGGGTGCACACACATGGGCACTGGGTGCATACACATGGGCACTGGGTGCACACACATGGGCACTGGGTGCATACACATGGGCACTGGGTGCACACACATGGGCACTGGGTGCATACACATGGGCACTGGGTGCACACACATGGGCACTGGGTGCATACACATGGGCACTGGGTGCACAGAGACACATACACAGGGGCACTGGGTGCACTCAGACACACACATGGGCACTGGGTGCACACACATGGGCACTGGGTGCATACACATGGGCACTGGGTGCACACACATGGGCACTGGGTGCATACACAGGGGCACTGGGTGCACACAGACACACACATGGGCACTGGGTGCATACACAGGGGCATTGGGTGCACACAGACACACACATGGGCACTGGGTGCACACAGACACACACAGGGGCACTGGGTGCACACACAAGGGCACTGGGTGCACACAGACACACACAGGGGCACTGGGTGCACACACAGGGGCACTGGGTGCACACACAGACACATACACATGGGCACTGGGTGCACACAGACACACACATGGGCACTGGGTGCACACAGACACACACAGGGGCACTGGGTGCACACACAGGGGCACTGGGTGCACACACAGACACATACACATGGGCACTGGGTGCACACAGACACACACAGGGGCACTGGGTGCACACAGACACATACACAGGGGCATTTGGCCTCCTCTGAGGGAACTGTAGAGAGCAATGAGGTCTCACTCAGCCTCCTCTTCTCCAGGCTCAACAACCCCAGCTCCCACAGAGGCACTGGTGCACACAGACACATGGGCATGGGCACTGGGTGCATGCACAGGGGCATTGGGTGCACACATGTGAGCACTGGGTGCACACAGACACACACACACGGGGACTGGGTGCACATAGACAGAGGCTGGACTCACCCCCTCCCCCCTCCATCCAGGTACAGACACCAAACATCACTGAGGCTCCCAGCTCTGGGTGCAGAAGGCAGATGGCTGCTACTAAAACAACCCCCAAGAAGTCCTGAGGAGAGCCCCCAAAGCTCAGCCCCAGCACTGAGCACCCTCCCATGCCTGTCCCCACCCAGCAGAACCCCTGCTTGGTCCCTGGCAGCCAGCAGCGCTGTTTAGGCAGGAACAGTCAGATCTGGGCTCTCCCAGACCTTTCCTAAGGCACAAGAATCATCAGCAGCTCAATGCAAAGCAGCAGAGGGGTGAAAGAGGAGTGATGGAAGAGAGGCACCGACACCAACTGCAACCAGCACTGGCACAGGAGACTGGAGGAGGAAGAGGAGAAGTGGAAGAGGCAGAGATCAGCACCCAGCAGGTACCTGTGCCACAGCTGCTCGTCCCCTCTCCTGCAGGCTGCTCCTGCTGCTGCTCCTGCTGCAGCACCTCCCACAGCACCTTCAGCTCATCAAACCAGCACAAGGCTGAGTCTGTGCCGGGACTCAGTCCCCTGGGAGCTTGGATTTAACCAGAGCCCAGTCCCTCCCACCTGGGCTGAGCCTCCTCACCGCCCCACGGGCATGGGGTGCAGCCCTGCTCGGGCCAGGTGTGAGCAAAACAGGGAAGACCCAAGCTCCAGGACACGGCCCAGAGCTGGCAAGAGACCAAGCTACTGCCAAAGCAGGCTGATACAGGATGGCTGAGGGCAGGGAGCTGCCCAGGGGGATGGATTTTGGCTGGTGCAGAGCAAGGTAACTGCTTGGGACTGCTGAGGATTTGCTACAGCTGCCAAGGGCCAGGGCTGAGCTCTGCCCCTGCAGACCCAGGCAGGTCACAGGAGCCCAAACCTGCTCCAGCTGGCATCAAGCTTCAGCCTCACTCTGCAAACCTTGGCTGCAGGTTGGGAAAAGGAGTGGGGAGGGGACAAAAAGCACCCAAGTGCTGTCCAGCTGGGCACTGGCATTGTGGCTCCTTTCTGCTCCTTTCCTGTTGCTCCCTGGCACAGATGGCACCAGCAGAGCCATTGCTGAGAGGGGCAGCTTAGGAGGTGCCAAACTGCCTGGGTGCCAAAGGTGCTGCACTGTGGAGTGAGATTGGCCCAAAACAGTGCAAAGGGAACTGAAGGGCCCCTCCAGCTTGCCTGGCCAAAGGGCTTCGGCTAAAACAAGCCCCAAGTGTGCCCACACCCTGCCCACAATCACCTGCCTCGTGCAGTGCAGGCAGCAGACAGAAGCATCTCACAGCTTGCAGTGCCCAGCTCAGGGCAGCCAGTGCCAGCTGCTGCGCTCAGCATCCCCTGCTGAGGGGAGTAGAGGCCAAGGACGCCCCCCCACCAAGCCTCCAGGGAGTCCCTGCAGGATTTGGCTCAAGGCTTTCTTCCAGAGTCAGTGGGCACAGTGCCAAGCAGCAACCCTGAGCAGCAGACTCCTGAAATGCCCTTTCCCAAGGGCAGTGCCCATCCTGCTGCCCGCCAACGCCTCCAGCTTCGAGCCGTTGCTGCGGGACGCTTTGAAATGCCCAACTGGCATCAGGAAGTGCCCCCCAGAAACTCCTTCCTCTGCCTTCCTGGGTGGCACTTTACAACCTTTCCAACGTTTGCTTTATTAGTAGGGGTTGTTTTCCCCTTCCTTTGCATCCCTGGGCAAACAGCTCCTTCCCTTCTCCAACGGCTGTGAGGTGGCAGTGGGCAGTGCCCTCCTGGCAGCTTTTGCTTTCTCCTGGCTGGCAGGAATCTGTCCCCTGCCACGAGGAGCTCAACAGGCAGCATTGGTACCCCCGAGGAGGTTCAGCAGCTTCACTTCTGCACAGACAGCACCAGTGGAGGCTGCAAGCAGCAGTCATGACCTGTGTTAGGTGCCCTGAGCCCAGCATCTCCTATTGGGCAGTGATGGGACTGTGGTGCCCATGGTAGTGCCAGGGCTGTGGGGGTGAGGGAGAGTCTGAGGAAGCTGCCTCTACCCTTGGTGCTGTTTGCAGCCCGTACTCAGAGCACACCCAGGGTTTAAACCATGGAAATGGGGAGGTTGGAAGAGACCCCAGGGGAGAGAGGCCTCATGGCCTCATCCAGCCTGGCCCTGAACACCCCCAGGCAGGAGGCAGCCACAGCCTCCCTGGGCAGCCTGTGCCAGGCTCTCACCACCCTCACACTCAACAACTTCTTCCTCAGCTCCATTCTAACCCTGCTCTGCCTCAGCTCCAAACCATTCCCCCTTGGCCTTGCTCCAGACCCCCTCAGCAAAAGTCTCTCTGCAGGATCCCTGCAGGAATTGGAAGGGAATTCTCCTGCAGTGGGCACTGCCTGGGGACAGATGGGTGCTGGGCACAGCCCTTCACACCTCTGCTAACTCCTGGTAGAGTGCCAGGTGGGTGCTGCAGAGCCCTCCTGGCCAGCTGAGTCACCCTTCTGAGCACCAGCACTGACTCAGAGCCCTCTGCTTCCCCCAGGGGATCTGAATCAGCTTCTCTGCTCAGAAAGGGCTTTTTGTTTTCCAGACCTTAGGTTGGCATTTCCACACTGAAGGTGCCTGAGCCTCCCTGGCAGCCACGTCATGCCCAGGAGAGTCAGCAAGAGCCACGAGCAGGGCCAGGGGAAGGAGCAGCTCTGCAGTGGGGGCTGCCCAGGGTGCCCCCAGACAACAGATGTGTCTGGGCAGGAGGGAAACAAACAGCAGCTGCCATAGCTGGAGTTTGCCAGGCTGGGCTGGAGCATGCCAGGCTGGGCTGCACTGTGCCAGGCTGGGCTGCAGGTCTGTACTTGCCAGCTGCTGTGAGGGCTTCAGCAGGCAGTGAGGGGAAAACCACTGACGTCAAGGGGATGGAGGAGGTCTTGCTGCTGCCCTGCATGGGCAAAGCTGAGGTGGCAGCACGGGGTGGTTCCTCCAGCTGCCCTCAAGGAGCTGCCTGGCACTAAGAACAGTCCTTTTTTAGCCAGTGCTGTGTGACATTGGCAGCTTATCTTGTGCAGACAAGTTAGGGACAAGCCCACAAGACGCCTGGCACCTGGAGGCTCCCTGCCCCAGAGAGCCCTGAGAGTGCTACACAGATGTTGCTCAGCACACAGCAGTCTCCTGAGCCACTGCCACCCTGGATGCCCACCTGGAATTGCCCAGGGGACCTTCTCATGGGCCAGGGATGTTAAAGGCAGCAAAAGCTGGTGGAAGGTCTGGAGAACAGGGCTGGGGAGGGGCACCTGAGGGAGCTGGGGTTGTTGAGCCTGGAGAAGAGGAGGCTGAGTGAGACCTCATTGCTCTCTGCAGCTCCCTGAGAGGAGGCTGGAGCCAGGTGGGGGTTGGGCTCTTCTCCCAAGGACCAAATAAAAAGACGAGAGGAAATGGCCTCAAGTTGCCCCAGGGGAGGTTTAGGTTGGACATTAGAAGAAACTTTGTCACTGAAAGGGTTCCCAAAGCCTGGCACAGGCTGCCCAGGGAGCTGGTGGAATCCCTGTCCCTGGAGGTGTTTCCAAGAGGCAGAGCTGTAGTGCCAAGGGCCAGGGCTTAGCCCCAGCCTGGGCAGAGTCAGAGGATGGTTGGACTGGAGGAGCTTGGAGATCTTCTCCAGTGGAAACCATTCCAGGAGTCTATGGGAAGAGCACAGAGCAGCTCTCTGCTCTGCAGGGCTTGCAGTCTGCTCTCAGGCTGGGTTCTCCTCTTCCCAGCAGCAAGCCCCTGCCCGAGGCAGCTCTCAATGGCTCATTTCCAGCGAGGAAGCCTCACATGGGGAGCAAACGTGGGGTGTGATGCTGCAGGAGGGCAGCACAGGCTGTGCCACGTGGCAGCACCCAGCTGTCAGCAGCTGAGACGTTGTGGTCCAACACTTTCCTCAGAAGAATGCTCCTGGGACCCACCCCGGACGCAGCCTGAACCATCCCACACTGATGTAAGACCCTGAGTGAGTCACAGAGCCACCTGCAGCTCCACCAGAGAGGGATCTCAGCCTGTGCCAGCTGACACCATCAACTGGCAGCTCACCAGCAGGGGGTTGCTTTGGCCCTGAAGGCCACCCCCATCAGCAGAGTCCTGGGGGACCCTCAGCTGGGTTGTCTGAGGGGGTTGTGGAGAGCTGAACCAAGGTGTTGGTCTCAACCCTGAGCAGCTGAGGACCTGCCAAACCAAACTGCTGCCACCAGCAGGCTGAGCCCTGGGGGCTGCTGCAGGCACTGCTCTGATGGTGCTCTCCTCAAGGGCTGGCTGAAACTGGCACTTGCTGTGGCACATGGGGCACTCAGATCTGTGGATAACCCATCTGAGAGCCACAGAGCTGGGCAGTGGGGAAGCTGCTGGCACAAGCCACTGGAGAAAGCAGAGCATGGTGAGACACTGGCACAGGTTGCCCAGGGAGGTTGTGGCTGCTCTCTCCCTGGAGGTGTTCAAGGCCAGTTTGGAGGAGGCCTTGAGTGCCCTGTGCTAGTGGGAGGTGTCCCTGCCTATGGCAGGGGGTTGGGACTGGCTGATCCTTGAGGTCCCTTCCAACCTTCCCATTCTAGGATTCTATGGCCAGCCACAAGAGATCCCTGCACTCACACAGGCTGAGACCCTGTGGGCACTCTGGTCAGGCTCAGGGTCAGCAGTTCACCTGCCATGGGCAGTGACAAGGGCTGGGGGGAGGTGATCAGTTGGGCTGCTCACTCCCTACCTGCTGGACATGGACCCAGTGCCATGGCCCCCAAAGCCAGATGGCAGCTGGGCTATGGCAGGGGCACACCACACACAACCTCTGCCGAGGGTGCAGAGCTGAGCTGGAGGCATCACACCTGCCTCTGGCACCTCTGCCCATGCCCCAGGGACACCCCCAGCAGAGGCATTTCTGTGCCCCCTGTGAGAGCAGAGACACTGACCTGAGCTGGAGCTGCTGCTCACTGCTCACACAGCAGCTGCTGCTGCCAGCTCAGGGCCTGCCCTGTACATGCACTGGGGGCAGAAGAAGAAAAGGAAAAATGAAGCCCACTCTTCCCCCTCTCCCTGACCCTGGATCACCCTTCCCACCTCTTCCCCCTCTCCCTGACCCCTGGATCACCCTTCCCACCTCTTCCCCCTCTCCCTGACCACTGGATCACCCTTCCCACCTCTTCCCCCTCTGGATCACCTTTCCCACCTCTTCTCCCTCTGGATCACCCTTCTCACCTTTTCCCCCCTCTCCCTGACCCCTGGATCACCCTTCCCACCTCTTCCCCCTCTGGATAACCCTTCCCACCTCTTCCCCCTCTCTCTGACCACTGGATCACCCTTCCCACCTCAGAGCCGCATTTTTCCTGCCAATTTTCCCTTTCCCAGGAATGAGCCTCTTGCAACCCCGAGGGCAGGGATCCATCAAGCAGCTTTTGTCTCGCAGCCCTTATCAAGGCGCAGCCAAGGAGAACAATTGCTCCCCACACTCTCTCTTCCTCTCCACAATCAGCTTTGTTTGCTCAAGCCCCAACGTCCCGAGCCAGCAGCTGATAGGGGCTGGCGATGGAGGGGAATTGCATCCTGCAAACCCTGCTCGGCCAAGGCAGGGACGGGAATTGCATCCTGCAAACCCTGCTCGGCCAAGGCAGGGACGGGAATTGCATCCTGCAAACCCTGCTCGGCCAAGGCAGGGACGGGAATTGCA
>VWZE01026011.1:52971-63768 GCA_013396675.1 Eubucco bourcierii | reverse complement strand
GGGGTCTGAGGAGAGCAGAGTAAAGGGGCAGAATCCCCTCCCTTGCCCTGCTGCCCACACTGTTGTTGCTGTCTGGACTGCACTCACACTGCAGGCTCACGTTGAGCTTTTCATCACCCCAGACCCCCAGGTCCTTTTCCTCAGGGCTGCTCTCCAGCCATTCCCCACCCATCCTGGAGTTGTGCTTCACCTCCCAAAGCTGCGAGGGCAGTGCTGTGCCTGTTTGTCACCCACCAGACGCCCGGCACCCTCAGTGGGGAAGATCTGCCCCACGGCCCCAGCTGTGGGGGGCCCCTATCCCATGACCCTCGAAGGTCCCATGCAGTGAGAGATCCCCACGATCCCCGAAGGTCCTCGGCACGATCCCTGCAAGTGCTGCCTCCTGTACGACCCCGATGAGGGGCTGAGGCTGGCCGGGCTCTGCACTCAGCGCTGGCACAGCAAACCCAGGAGCACCTCACAGCTCTCCAGACCCTCTCCCGTACTTTCGGCCCCGCTCTTTAAAGCCTCCGCGCACCGCCCTCAGCCCCCGGCCTGGGGCTGCCCCACGCCGGAGGGTGGTTGGGGGCGGGGGTGGTGGTGGTCTGGGTCCTCTCTCAGCGCTGCGATCGCGCCGGGGTGTCAGTGTCCCGCCCCCCCCCCGGCTTGAGGGGACAGGGATTGGTCGCGCCTGATCACGTGACGAGGCGGATCCACCAATCGCATTCTCGGGAGGGCAGGGGCGCTGCGTGTCCGCCAGGGGGCGCCGCACGGCGCCGGCAGGTGCGGAGAGGGCGGAACGAGGCCGCTGATGTGTGACGTCAGCAGCGGCACGTGTGGATGAGTGACGTCACCGCGGCACACGTGTGTGAGAGAGTGACGTCACAGCAGTGCATGTGCTCAGCTCAGGCCCTGAGCGCAGCTTTGGGCCCCTCGCACCCAGAAGGACGTTGGGAGGTTAGTGCGAAGAGGGGCAGTGAAGCTGGGGAAGGGGCTGGGGATCAGGGCTGGGGAGGGGCAGCTGCGGGAGCTGGGGGGTGCTTGATCTGGAGCAGGCTGAGGGAGACCTCATTGCTCTCTGCAGCTCCCTGCAAGGGGGTTGGGGGCAGGCAGGGGTTGGGCTCTTCTCCCAAGAAACAAGCAGCAAAATGAGAGGAAGTGGTCTCAAGACTCGTGCTGGGAAGGTGACCTGGGCTGCTCCAGGCCAGACCTCAGACAGTACTCGAGGAGCAGCCGTGGCAGAGCCTGGTGCTCAGCCAACCCTTCCCATCAGCTCACCACGGCTTTGGGTCCTCTTGGCCCTCTCTCAGGTGGGAGCAGGAGCTCCTTGCCTCTTGCTCCTGTCCTTGTTTCAGATGGGCTTTGGGTGGCATCTGGTGGGACCCGATGAAAGCCCCGGAGGGCTGTCTGGCTCCTTGTCTGCTGCTCTGCTGTGCCGTGGGGAGGAGCAGGCAGCGCCCTGGAGAACAAAACAGTGCAGTGTTTTTGTGAGGGCGTGGGGCAGCTTTCCTTGATGGCAGAGCTGATGTCAACTCCGTGTTTACTCCTTTCAGGTTTGGGTGGGTGAGGCGTGGGCTGCAGCCTCTGCAGGTAGAAGCCATCTGCAGAGGTGGAGCAGTCTCAGGCTTTGTTGTTTTGTTCAGTTCTCTTCTGCAGAAAGCCACAAAGAAAGGACTTTGCCTTGCAGATGGGGGCAGGAGGCATCAGCAGAGCGAGGCCACATGGAGCCAGGGAGCTTGCAGTTTGCAGCAGGCAGCTTTGATGGTGCAGTGGAGGCAGTGACTCTGCTGCCAGCTCTGGGTTGGAGCCCTTTGATGAACCCTCCTGGCTCTTTTTTTTTTTGGCTGATGGAGCCCCTTCATGGAGCCCCAGGGTGGGACATCACTGGGGTTGTGCACTGGAGATGTGTCTGCTGGAGGAGTGTTGAAGGAAGTGTCGGAAGCAGAAGTTGCCTCCTTTTAACCCTGTGCTGGGCTGCAGGCAGAGGAGTGTGGGCAGAGGGCAAGAGAGGGGATTGTGCCCCTTGGCTCTGCTCAGACCTCACCTCCAATCCTGCCTCCAGATTTGATGTCCCCAGCAGGAGGAGGACACAGAGCTGCTGGGGTGAGGCCAGAGGAGGCCACAAAGATGAGCCCAGGGCTGGAGCAGCTCTGCTATGATCACAGGCTGAGGGAGCTGGGGATGCTCAGCCTGCAGAGGAGAAGGCTCCAGGGGCCCCTCAGAGCTGCTACCAGTGCCTGAAGGCATCCTGCAGGGAGGCTGCAGAGAGACTTTTGCTGAGGGGGTCTGGAGCCAGGCCAAGGGGGAATGGTTTGGAGCTGAGGCAGAGCAGGGTTAGAGTGGAGCTGAGGAAGAAGTTGTTGAGTGTGAGGGTGGTGAGAGCCTGGCACAGGCTGCCCAGGGAGGCTGTGGCTGCCTCCTGCCTGGAGGTGTTCAGGGCCAGGTTGTCCTTGCAGTGCTGTGCCTGAGTGCACAGAGGGGCTTCTCTGTGTTGGCCTGCAGGACCTGGCAGCAGAGGCTGCCTGCTGCTGTGCAGGGGCTGGCAGCAGCTGGAGGAATGGGGCAGGGTTGAGGCTTTGCAGAGCTGTGGTTGTTGTGCTCCAGCAGCAGGTTTGCAGCTGGGGCTGCTGCTGCAGGGCAGCTTCCACTGCTGCACGTGAGGGCAGGCCTGGAGCTCTGCAGAGATGGTGCAGACGATGAGGGAGGCCTCGTGGGCACAGCTACACAGTTGGGAAATTCACTGGAACAAAGCTGCTGCCTGCAGGATCCCTTCCTGCTGCTGGGAGAGCTGCTTCTGGCTCCTGGCTCCTGGCTCTGGCTACAGCTCGCTCCGGGATGGCTGCAGCAGAGTTTTGTGGCAGGAGGGGACTGGCAAAGGCTATTTAAGGGTTTTTTGTTTCAGAGTTGTGCAGGAAATTTGAGTGTGACACAGTGGAGATGCCATCTTTATGCCAGGAGCATGCTGAGGTTCAGCATTTCAAGGCCATTCTTGAGCCCCCATGGCAGAGGCTGATTCAGAGCCCAAGATCCAGCAAGTCAATGCCATTTAAAAGCAGCTTCCAGGGTGTTGGAGTGAAACCAGCCTCAAACAACTCCACTTTCTGTCCCCATTGCTCGTGGGAGACTTGAGCAGGATTCAGCAGTGCCACCCAAACCCACCCCTTCATTTCAGGACAAGGTTTTCCTGCCCTTCCCGGGGTCCCAGCTAGGTGGACTCGAAGTGGTGCCTGTGGCTGGAGAATTTCTCAGTCTTTCCCACATGGTGTCAGCAGCCATCAAGGAGAGGCTGAGCTTGGTCCTGCTTTTGGACTTCCCCTGGCCATAGCCAGAGGGCAGAGCTTGGGCTGGGAGCCCTCTGCCAAGGGGGTGTGGGTTTGCATCTCCTGGGCAGGTGTGGATGAGAGGGGAGCAGCTCAGAGGGAAGGGCTCAGAGTCCCTGCTCTCCTACCAGCCCCCAGATTTCTGTCTGCAGGTCTCTGGTGCTGTGTGGTGGCCACAACCAGAAGGGGACCGTGGCCACAGAGTGGTTGTGGATGCCCTGTGGGGCTCTGGGAGTGGTCCTCTTGGCTGCTGGTCCCTGCAGCCTCCTTTTGTACTTTCAGGGCACCAGTGGGCATGGGGCAAGGCTGCAGGAGGCACTACCCTGTGAGGAGTCTCTGCTTGTGCTGCTGCTCCAAAAGGGAATTGATTCTGAGCTTGGCATGGAGAACCCTTCCCTGCTTCCCAGAGTGCCATACAGGAAGGCATGGAGCCAGGAGGTGGCTGAGGCACATCCCAGGTGTCCTCTGGTCTGCTGCTCTCCCACCACCTGTGCCTGCATGGCTGGAGAGAAGCTCTGGTGTTGCCCAGCTGGGACACTGCTGGGTTGTGGTTGTTCCTGACAGAGTGGCCAGGCTGTGACCCTGAGGTGGTGGTGTCATCATCTCAGCCTCCCCAGGGTGCTGCTGTGCCTGCAGTGCCAGGCAGCAGGCTGTGGAGCAGGGATGAGCTGGTGTGGAGCAGGCTGTGACCCCTGGCATACCTCTGGCTGTAAGTTAGGAGCAGGTCTCCAGGGTGGGCATGTACCAAAGGCTCCTCCAGAGAGGAGCAGCTCTTGGGCAGAGCTTCACTGTGCCTCATCTCTTGTGCAGGAGCAGCTGTGGGCCTGGTGCTGGGGCAGCTGGCAGCAGAGCTGTGGTGCTGCAGGGCAAGCTGGCATTGCCAGTGCACGTCCAGCATCTCCAGCCCATGCAGTGCCCCAGACAGGATGCCTGGCTGAGGAGCAGGCTCTGGCAGAGCTGCAGCATGTGTGTGGTGGTGTGGAGACCTTGTCTGGGGTTTGCTGTCTTCTGTAGCCTTCAAAACAGCCTCCAGGTCTCTGGTTGTAGGCTGGGTGGTGTGGGCAGTGCTGGCACATGAGGAGTTGTTGTTTTGCAGATGGATCTGGAGCCCTGCCAGGAGCTTGCTGGCAGTGAGACCCTTTAGGTGAGCCTTGGGAGGAGCTGCTGACTTGCCAGGTCTGCTACAGTGCCACCCACAGCCTGGTGGGAGCCTGTGGCTGGTGTGCTTCAGCCTCGGCACAGGGTTGGGTGCTGACGGTTGGGCAGAAACAGTGAGAAGCTACCTGGGAGAGCCTCAGGCTGGCAGAGAGCTGTGAAGGTGTTAACCTCTTCAAAGCAGCCTTGTGCAACTGGCTGGTGGGGAGCAGGGCTGAGCTGCAGGGGCAGAGGCTGCTGCCTGCCTTAGTCATCCAGAGAGTTGTTTTTCCCTCTCCCCTTCCCCGCCCTGGCACGGGGGCAGAGATTCTTTCTCACTGCTTGGTGTGGCCAAACCTTAGAAGAAGAACTGCCTTTATCTGCAGGGGGATCAGGCAGCTCTGCCCTCCAGACACCAGCAGCCCTGCCAGGGAGGTTTTACTCTCCTGGCATTGAGTTTTGGTCTGAAAGCAGCTCTGAAAGCAGCTCTGCACGCAGTGGGCAGCCTGTGGCAGCCTTCTTAGCTCCTGCCAGCCCAACGGTCCCTGCAGTGCCCTCACAGCAAGGTGCAGAGTGGGAGGGCTGCTGTAGAACCCTGCCAGGTTGTGCTGCTTACACCAGGCAGAGGAGAGGGCAGAGGCCCCTGGTACCCAGCAGCCACCCTCTGTGCTGGGGCAGAGGACATATTTGCTGTGCTTTGCCTCGGTTCAGTCTGCCCAAGCACAATGCCAACGTTTCCAGGCCACAACCAGAGGGCAGAGCTTGGGCTGGGAGCTCTCTGCCAAGGGCAATGTGGGTTGGCATCTCCTGGGTGGGCGAGAGGGGAGCAGCTCTGAGGGAAGGGCTCAGAGGTTGTGTCCCTGCTCTCCTAACAAGCAGGGTCAGGACCTGAGGAAGTCAGCACTGACAGCTTGGCCAGACAGAGCTGTTCTGGGTGTCAGCATCTCCAGACCATTAGGTGGAAGCGAGTTGCTGTTGTTGGGTGTGAGGAGTTCTGGTGGCTCTTGGAAGTGAAGGCTTGGAGGAGGCTTTGGAAGAGGCACTTTGCCTCCTGGGTCACTTCTGCTGGGCAGAATTTTATTCTTTATTACCTAGTTAAGAGCACCTTTAAAAGCAGCTTCCCCCTCTTGGGAGCATTCAGCCACTTGGAGTTTGGTCATTCTAGGAGGACAAAGCAGGACATCAGAATCACAGAATGAATCAGGTTGGAAAAGACCTTCAAGATCATCGAGTCCAAGCTATCACCTAACCCTTCCAATGAATGAACTCACCCCTGGCACCAAGTGCCTCCAGGGATGGGCACTCCACCACCTCCCCAGGCAGCCCATCCCAGTGCCAATCTCTCTCTTGCTGTGAAGAACTTCTTAACACCCAGCCTGAACCTGCCCTGGCACAGCTTGAGGCTGTGTCCTCTTCTTCTGTCCCTGGTGCCTGGCAGCAGAGCCCAACCCCAGCTGGCTACAACCTCCCTTCAGGGAGCTGCAGAGAGCAATGAGCTCTGCCCTGAGCCTCCTCTTGTGCAGGCTGCACACCCCCAGCTCCCTCAGCCTCTCCTCACAGGGCTGTGGCCCAGGCCCCTCCCCAGCCTTGCTGCCCTCCTCTGGGCACCTTCCAGCACCTCAACATCTCTCTTGAACTGAGGGGCTCAGAACTGGACACAGCACTCAAGCTGTGGCCTGAGCAGTGCTGAGCACAGGGGCAGAATAACCTCCCTGCTCCTGCTGCTCACACTGCTCCTGAGCCAGGCCAGGATGCCATTGGCTCTGCTGCCCACCTGGGCACACTGCTGGCTCCTGTTTAGCTGCCAGCCAGTCCTCCCAGGTCCTTCTCTGCCTGGCTGCTCTCAGCCACTCTGTCCCCAGCCTGTAGCACTGCTTGGGGTTGTTGTGGCCAAAGTGCAGAACCTGGCACTTGGCCTTGTTAAAACCCCTGGCACTGGAACTGTGCCCATCTGTGCAGCCTGTCCAGGTCCCTCTGCAGAGCTTCCTGCCCTCTAACAGCTTCACACTTGCTCCCAACTTGGTGTTGTCTGCAAACTCACTGATGCTGGACTCAATCTCCTCCTCCAGATCATCAGTGAAGATATTAAACAGGCCTGGGCCCAGCACTGATCCCTGGGGCACGCCACTGGTGCCAGCTGCCAGCTGGATGTGGCACCATTCAGCACCACTCTCTGTGCCAGACCAGCCAGCCAGTTCTGAACCCAGCACAGAATGCCCCTGCCCAAGCCAAGCTGCCAGCTTGGCCAGGAGTTTGCTGTGGCAGACAGTGTCAAAAGCCTTGCTGAAACCCAGGCAGACTACATCCACAGCCTGCCCCACGCTCACCAGGCAGTCACTTGGGCATAAAAAGAGATCAGGTTGGTCAGGCAGGATCTGCCCCTCCTAAATGTGTGCTGGCTGGGTCTGATCCCCTGCACATCCTGCAGGTGCCCTGTGAGTGCACTCAGGGTGAGCTGTTTCATTGTCTTGCCTGGCACTGAGGTCAGGCTAACAGGTCTGGAGTTTCCTTCTTGTGGATGGGCACCACATTGGCAGCTTCAGCCCAGAGGAGCTCAGCCCTGGAGCCTTAAGCTGCTCTGGAGCCTTCAGGACAATTGGGGACTGCAGCTGCAGCTGCCCCTGCTTGGGGCTTCTGCAGTACTTCTGGGCCTCTCCAAGCCTTCACAGACACCTTCCTGGTGAGGACACAGATGCTGCTTTCTCCTTCCAGCAGCAGCCTTGGCTCTGTGTGTGTGTGCCTGGAGGGGGTGTGTGTGTGCAATTTCACCTCCTCTCTTCTCCTCCCTCACGTTGCAGGAGATGGAAAACACAGAGCAGCTGCTGGGGTCACACAGAAGCTTTGCAAGTGAGGTCCTGAGGCTTGCCAGGGTGCTTAGCCCTTGCTGCTAGCTAGAGGAGAGGGCAGCAGGGTGGTGGGTGGGAGAAGCTCTGCGTTTGGAACAGGAGGCTCTGAGTGCTGGGAGCCTTTGGGATGTTTCTTTGCCCTGGCAGCGATTTCATCTTTTGCTCTCCCACAGGATTTTAGCTGCCAGAGTTGCCCTGCAGCCACAGAAGGGTCCCAGGCAGAGCAGACGGTGGCAGCAGCAGCAGGAGGAGGAGGAGGAGGAGGAGGAGGGGACTGCAGTCGGTATCTGCCTGCTCTTATTTTAGGCACTTGAGCTGCAGAGAGCAGAGCAGCAGGGAGGGAAGCTGCAGTTTTGGTTCCTGAGAGCTGCTGATTTGCATGGGCTGAGCAGTGACAAAGAGATGAGCTCATGGCTGGCACAGCTCTGCCCCTGCCACGCTGAAGGGCAACCCAGAGCCTCCCTGCGTGTTACAGCCTGAGCTGTGGCAGTGCCAGGCCTTGCACTGGTGCCAAGCAGGCTTCACTCCCTGCCTGGGGGACTCCCAGCAATGAAGAGCTGGGGTCTGGCTGCCAGCGCCAGTGAGGGCAACCTGCTGCCTGGGGCTGGCATCTGCCCATGGCTGCAGAACCTCAACACCTGAGCTCTGCTGTGAGCCAGCAGGAGGGCAGGAAGGCTCCCACCTGCACAGGGCCTGTTTGCCTCACAGAGCCCAGCCCATTCATTCTGAGGGTGACAAGGACTTCCCTCTACCAGCTGCCCAGGTGGCACAGCAGAACCCACAGCCCAGCCTGGAGAAGCTTCCCCTTCACCACCACATTAATCACATCCTTCAGCAGCGGGGGCAAAGCAGAGCCCTCATCCTGGGTTACCTTCCCCAGCTTCCAGCTCACCTCCTGCCCAGCCCTGCCTGGCACTGAGGGCTTTCAAACCCTCCTTTGGATGGATACATAGGGGGTAAGGAACTGGCAGGGAAGGAGAAGGGGCTGGCAGCAAACCTTTCTTGGCAGTGATGAGGGGTCCAGAGCTCCTTGGCCACCATGGCTTGGAGGAGAGGTTGCTGGACCACCTGGAGCCCACCTGGGTGCTGGTTGCTCTCCTGCTCCGCAGAGGATGGCTCAGGGTGGAAGGGAGCTCAGAGCTCATCTGCTCCAAGCTCCCCACCACAGGCAGGGACAGCTCTCAGCTAGGCTCAGCTGCTCAAGGCCTCATCCAGCCTAGCCCTGAACTCCTCCCCCAGGCAGGAGGCAGCCACAGCTCTGGCTGTTCCTTGCAGCCCCAGTGCCAGGCTTGGCAAAGAAGGTTGAACACCAAGGCTGGCACTGAACTGGCTGAGCTTACCACCACCACTGCCCTGGAAATGGCCTCCCCTGCTCCAGCAGCCTCTGTCTGCTTTGGGTGGGGTGTTTGTGGCCAAAGGTGTGACCTTGGCTGGTGACTTGGTGGCTTGAGTCTGTCTGCTTTCCAGGAGGGCTGTGGTTTGGAGTTCCTCTTCCCTTAAACTCCAGGAACTGCCCCAGGTTGGCTGGGAGTCAGCTCCGAGGGACTGCTACAACCTGGAGGCTTCCTGCTCTGCTTCCTACCCAGGGATGCTGTGGCTGAGAGCTGCTCTGGCAGCAGCCCTGCAGTGGAGCTCCTCAAGTGCCCACGGTGCTGGGTGAGCCCTGGGGCTTGCCTGGGGAGCTCTGGGGTTTGGCTGCTGTGGGGCAGAGCTGTGCTGCGGTGCCAGAGCTGTGCTGCGGTGCCAGAGCTGTGCTGCAATGCCATAGCTGCGCTGCAGTGCCAGAGCTGTGCTGCGGGGGCAGCGCTGGGCTGCNNNNCAGAGCTGTGCTGCGGTGGCAGAGCTGTGATGCCAGAGGTGCGCTGCGGTGCCAGAGCTGTGCTGCGGTGCCAGAGCTGTGATGCCAGAGCTGTGCTGCGGTGCCAGAGCTGTGCTGCAATGCCATAGCTGCGCTGCGGGACCAGAGCTGCGGTGCCAGAGCTGCGCTGCGGTGCCAGAGCTGCGCTGCGGTGCCAGAGCTGCGCTGCGGTGCCAGAGCTGTGCTGCAATGCCAGAGCTGCGGTACCAGAGCTGTGCTGTGGTGCCAGAGCTGTGATGCCAGAGCTGTGCTGCAGTGCCAGAGCTGTGATGCCAGAGCTGTGCTGCGGTGCCAGAGCTGTGCTGCGGTGCCGTGGGCTGGGCAGGCTCCTGCAGCTGCCTGAACCTCAGGCCGGATGCTGAAACTCTTTCACTGCTTTCTCTCGAGGGAGAAACCCTAAGAGATATCAGTTGTGTGGTGAGAGCTGAGCTGGGTGCCAGCCTTGTGCCAGCCTTGGCACTCAGGTGGCAGCTTTGGTGTCTTCTCCTTTTCCTTTGAGGCTCCTTCCACTCTGGCCCCAGGCCTGCAGGTCTCAGGCACTTGTAAAGGCTGTTGGTGGTTGGATGTGGCACAGCCTGTGCCAGGCTGGAAGGGACCCTCCCAGGGCATCTTGCCTAACCCCTTAGCAGGCAGCAGGGACACTGCCAGGCTGCCCAGGGGTGACCTTGGATGTCTCCAGGCATGGAGCCTTAACCACAGCCCTGGGCAGCCTCTGACCCTGCAGATCTTTCCCAGCCTTGATGGTTCTGTGACCCCCCCAGGAGCCCTGGGGCAAGGTGAGGAGAGAATGGTCTGTGCAGGCTGGTCCTGCCACGCTGCCCTCCTGGGCTTGCAGAGCTGGCTCATGTGGGCACTTCAGCCCAGCTGCTGCTCTGACCTCCTGTGGGGGTGTCCTGGCCCCCAGCTCTGTGCTCACTGCCTCCCAGGAGCACTTTGCAGTGCTGTGGTAGCTCATTACTGACTCCTTTTAATCACCAGTGATGGGAGAAGTGTTCCAGCATGAGCTGAGGGTTGGACCTGGGGATCTTGGAGGTCTTTTCCAACCTCAGTGAATCTCTGAAGGCTTTTGGGTGCATCCAGCAGCAGAGCAGGGTTGCAGGGTTGGGTTCATAGCTAAAATTAAAGGCCAGAACCTCATCTAGGGGGGGAGCTTGCTCACTGCATAACTCCCCAGCGAGTGAAGCAGACCCAAGTTTCTTGCCTACTGAACTGATTTTACCTCCCTCTTTTCACAGTATCCCAGTCTCACAGTGTCACCAGGGTTGGAAGAGACCTCAAAGCTCATCAAGTCCAACCCATCACCACAGCCCTCCAGACCAGACCATGGCACCAAGTGCCACGTCCAAACCTGCCTTGAACACCTCCAGGGATGGTGACTCCACCCCCTCCCTGGGCAGCCCATTCCAGCAGTCAATCACTCTCTCAGTCCAGAACTTTCTCCTCACCTCCAGCCTAAACTTCCCCTGGCACAGCTTAAGACTGTGTCCTCTTGTTCTGCTGCTGCTTGCCTGAGAGAAGAAAGCAACCTCCTCCTGGCTACAAGCACCCTTCAGGTAGCTGGAGACAGCAAGAAGGTCTCCCCTGAGCCTCCTCTTCTCCAGGCTAACCAATCCCAGCTCCCTCAGCCTCTCTCCATAGGGCTGTGCTCCAGGCCTCTCCC
>VWZE01026011.1:10993-26394 GCA_013396675.1 Eubucco bourcierii | reverse complement strand
TTAATAATTGTAATCTCAGAGTTCTTTCTGGCATCACCATCAGAAAAAAAAAACCACCAGGATTTATGTTAGGGATGAGCCTGGCTAAACTCTGTTCTGGGGTAGGAAGGCAAGAGGAAGCCATCTACTGAATTGCTGAACTGGTTTTGCTCTCCTGAGAACATTTGATTGCCTTTAACCCTCTTTAATGCTCTTCTGAAATGCAGGAGGGAGGACAAGAGCAAAAAAAAAACCAAAAAACAACCAACCAAAAAACACCCAAAAAAAAGGTAAATGCTACTGAGTACAACACATCCAGCAGGAGATAGGACAGAGACAGAGCACTGAGAGCTTTTCAGACCACAATGGAAAGGACTGCAAAATATTTTTCAGTCTTGCTGAGCAATTTGTGAGTTCCAACAAGTTCTGACTCCACCAAAAAAAAAAATAAAAATTTCTAACTTTAGAGGGAAAAGGCAAGAAACAAAAACAAAAAACAACAAAAAAAAAACCACCAAAGAGCTGCCAGAGTTATTTCTTGCTGTGCCACTTGACTTTTAGGGTGTTTTTTTTGTGTGTGTGTTGATGGTTTATTCTTGCCTAGGACAGACATGCTGGTAAAGATACTTTACCAAAAGCAGAAGAAACTCCTTCTGGCTCTCCTGCTTCGTGCCCTCCCCATGCCCCATCAGCTGGCAGACTCCACAAGAGCCTCTCTCTCCTACTTTCTGTCAAACAGTTCTCAGCATAGCGAAGCAAACGTTGCCACAGAGCTAGGTTGGTGCAGCAGAACATGCAAAGTCCACTCCTTGCTACTCTTCAGTCCAGCTACAGCACCGTACCAAGCCCAGCAGAGCACAAGGAATCCTTCCTTTACATAAAAAAGTTCTGCCAGTAAGTCACAGGAACTCCTGGAAGTGGTGGGGTGGATCCTTGTCAGCAGAGCCCGTGGTAGGATTTAGCATTTCTAGAGAAAACCTTTTTTGTATTATTATTTATTTATTCTTGTCCCCCCAGAAATTGTGTCACCAGCCTACTGCTGCCTTTCTCCTGCAGGGTCAGGAATGCATCTGGGCTTTACAGTCCCCTCACAGAATGTGCAGGCTGTTAGAAGGTAGAGTTTAGAAGCTGAAACTCAGATGACAGCAAATTAATTGTTAGCACAAAGAAAGACTAAACTGCTGCTGACCGACAGCTCCATACCCACCTTCCGGCTGTACCTCATGTAGGGCATCAGGGGCTTGTCTGGGGGTTTGGGGGGCTTGGGGATGGTAATGCCAGAGGAAGCCTACAAAAGAACCAATAAATGCATTAATGGGAGTGCCTGGCAGCTTCCACACACACCACTGCTGGAGAGCACTCACCCTGCTGCACTTCAGCCAGACCACCCACACACCCCCACCGAGAGCCAAGCAACAGCACCAAGGCTCTACCCACGCTCAGCAGGCACTAACCAGAGCTGCTCCTCATGGCAACAGCTGCCCCAGGCCCAGTGTGTCCTTTGCTGGGCAGCTTTACAGGGCAGTAAGCAGATAAACCTTTGAGGGGGGGGGGGCTGGCTTCTCATCTTCACACTGAAAGCCCCACAGCTGGGAGATCTGCACAGAGAGACCAACCCCAGCAGCTTGGGTTTTTTCTCTCGCTTCTCTTTTACCTGTGTTGACTAATTCCTTGTGGCTACTGCCCAGGGTGACAAAAGCTCAGGAGGAAGGGTAAGAGCAGGAAACCAGGTTGGGATTTGCAAATCCTTTTAGCTATGGATCTGCCTGCAGTTGACCTGCAGCCAATTCAGCTGCTCCTTGTGGAAAGCAAAGGAGGAGGCCACAGGAGCCAGCTTGTGTGAGCTGTCAGCAGTTGACCTCCCCCAGCCACTGCCAGCCCTCTGTGTTCTTCTCTGCCCATGAGGTTTCCAGGCTGGCAGGGCCATGGCCATGGTCAGAAGGATACTAAGCACTGCCTGGTGCTAGAAAGCACCCAGCAAGATTTTCTCCTCTAGTCCTGCAGTGCCATCAGCCCTGAGCTGCCCAACCTCCACCTTTCAGGTGCTCTCACATGTGAGCAGCTCTGCAAGTGGGAGAATTTCCTGCAAACCTCAAGCAGTTTGAGGATTTCTCAGGCCTACAGCCAGAGCTAAGCAAATCCTGGTATTTAGCCCCCCAAAAAAGGCTCCAATCCAGTGCTCAGCTTTCAAGTTTTTTTTTTTTTCTCTTGCTGTTCCTTTGGGGCTTTGTTTTTTTTTTTTTTTTTTTTTTTTAACTTTTGCTGCATTTATGGAGCTGTATGAAACAATGCATACAGAGTTGTGTGTAAATAATGTGCATGAGGCAATATGCATCACCAAAATGTATACAGAGATACACACACAGATGGATCTGGGCGGGGGGGGGGGAAAAACAACCAAAACATTAACAGAAATTTAATGCTTTCAAATCAAGAGGAGGTGACAGACACCATCCATATAGCTCTATATGCATGGCAGAGAGGCTGTGTGTGTGTGCTTGTGACATACAGAAACAATGAAGAGGCCTCAGACAAAACCTTCTAGGAGGTAGGAATAAAAACCAGCAAAAAGGAGAGGTTCAGCCAAGTTCCAGCTTGTAGAAGGGAAGGAATTTGCTGTAAACTCTTCAACAAAGCAATCCTATTGAAGCTGGAGAAGAGGTTTCAGTGAAGAGGTATTAAAAAAAGGGGCTGCAGCTTCATTGCAAGCCACACCTTTGCTCTCTGAGGAATCTTGGTGGCACCTCCTGAAGCCAGCAGGGGCTTTGGAGGGAAAGCTGGGAGAGAAAAAAGCCTCCAGGTTGTGCAAGTGAGATTTGGAGGGGAAAAAAAAAAAAAAATTACCCTCAGGGTTTTGCTGTTTCTGTTGGCAGTTCTGAAATGGGATATTTCCACAGCTAACTGCACCCAAAGCTCAGGGTTTCCTCACTCTCTGCTCCAGGAAAAAACAAAGCTGCAACATCCATTTTGTACAGACAGAGCAGGTCAGAGCTGCAAGGTTTCTGTTTGATCATCACACTTTTGTTCCATTAAATAAAACAGGTATTTTCTGAGCTTGGGACTTTGCAGTTCTCAACAAAGAGTGGAAAAGAAAAAAAATAAAAATCAAAGCTTGCACCTCCTGTGTGGCTCAGCAGCACGATGCAGCTTCTGGCAGTCACCTCTAGTTGGCAAAAAGTTCTTCCTTCTTTTATGTGCCAATCAAACTGAGCAGTTCCCTCCCTCAAGAGCTCCTGCCCACTCTACACAACTCCTCCCTCAGCACGCAGCGGGTCCCTAAAGACCACAAAGCCTCTTTAGAAAGAATTCTCTGCACCAACCACCACGATCTCCTCTTTGCTGAGCTGGAGTCCATTGTCCTGCAAAAGGTTTCAGAGTGAAAGGGGAGAGAGAAGGGGGGGAGGGAGGAGGGGAAGAAGAGCGAGGATTTGCGTTTTCATAAGAGAAGTGGCAGCAGCCAAGGCTCAGGAGGATCTAACTCTAAAGCCACTGCTGGGCAGCTCCTGCTGGTTGCTGGAGGATGGAATAGTTGATTCTCCTACCGTGACCCGGCTGTTGGTGCCCGGGTTCCCTCCCAGCCTGTAGTTGTTGTAGGCCAGATGGCTGTATGGATTGTATCCCACAAACCCTGGGGTGCTGGGCATTTGCTGATGGAAACAAATGAGACAAAAACACGCATGAGAAATGAGGTTCAAACGAGGAACAAGACAAGAAATGAAAATGAACTGCAACTATGGCAATGCAAAAAAAAAAAAAAAAAAGGGAAAAAAAAAAAAAAGCAACCAGGGTCCCACCGGGGGCAGATGGAGGAGGAGGAGGAGCAGTGGGAGGCTGCTCAGCAAGCACGACTGAGCTCCAGTGCACACCTAGAGGGAAGCAGGGAGGTGTAGGCAAAAAGGTGGCACTGTCAATTTCTGTCCCAGCTTGGGGAGTTTCTTTCTAGTTCAACAAGAAGTGCAGCTGGTGGCAATGCTCAACACAAGGCAGCAGTTCAGACTCTCCCATCCAGAGAGTGAAGTTTCACAGAGCAAGCAGGAAGCCCCAGAACTGACTTGTACCGTACCAGTGAGACCCTCTCTGCTCCCCTGCCAACAGCTGTGAGGAAAACAAACCCACAAAAATCTCTCAAAGTTCCTCCCTCTGAGCACCATGACCAGGACTGGAAGTCTCTCCTGATGTGCAAAATGTAAATATTTTGGGGAGCTGGGAAAGCTGGCAGAGGGCAGATCAGAAGCATGCTCCTGCAGGCAGAGCTACAGGTTGAGACCCACAAGTCCTGACTGATCACCAAGACCAAGCCAGGCAGAGATGTTCACCAATTCACCTTCACTCAGCCTTGAAAGGGAACTGATTTGTCCTCACCTCAGCAAACTCTCATCTCCTTCCAGTACCTTCACACCTATCAGCTACACAGCATCAAGTACCAGCAGGTTCTTTCTGTTCCTCACTTCAATCCTTCTCCTGCCTTTTCCCCACTGTTCCCCACTTCCCAACAAAATTTTGTTGGGAACAAAATACAGTGAGGGTGGTGAGACACTGGAACAGGTTGCCCAGGGAGGTTGTGGCTGCTCCCTCCCTGGAGGTGTTCAAGGCCAGACTGGATGAGGCCTTGAGTGACCTGTGTTAGTGGGAGGTGTCCCTGCCTATGGCAGGGGGTTGGAACTAGATGATCCTTGAGGTCCCTTCCAACCTTCCCATTCTATGATTCTAAAATACATCAACTACTGCACAGCAACTGTGCTCCAGTGCTGACTGTGTTGGGCCAATCACTCCCTAAGGATTCACAGTCCCCTGTGGTGTTTCCAGACATCCAAGGGACACTGCACAGTGTCCTACTCCTTAAGCACACCCTGATGGTCTCCCCAGGTGCTCTGCTGGTTTGGCCCCTTCTAGCTAACTGCTACCAGGTTTGGGACTGCAAGATGCCAGGACCTGCCAAGTGCAAACACAACCTCTAAGCTACACCACATCAGCTCCTCAAGCCTTCAGTTACCTGCAGTCACACTCCAGGTAGCTCATTACTGAGTAGACAGAGTGAAATGAGCCTTTACCAGGCAGCCTTCAGAGCTCTATTGCCCAAGGTTTTGAGGCCAGCCACAGCAGCTGGCACTGCCTTGCTCTGCCTGGCAGCAGGACACACACAGCCACCACTGTGCCACCAGCCACCACTTCCCTGGATCACCACCACAGCAGCTTTGAATCTGCTGCACTACAGCTCTTCAACACCAGCAGGTGAGAACTTTTATTTCCAGCTGCTTAGGTCTTTCTTGCTGCAGGACAGGATCTGAAGGTCACCATGGAGCTACCTTGCAGGCCATGGAGCAGTTTTACTTCAGCTGCACAGCTGTGGGTAGCACTGCTGGGATTTAGTTGACTGCAGGAGCTGGCTGTGGAAGAAGGAGGTTATTTGTCTGACTTGATGGCTGGCATCAAAGCTGCAGCTGGAGGGCTGTATAAAGATAACACAGGAGATGCTGGAAGGATGGGTAACACATGGCACTAGTGGCACTTCTGGAGAGCTCTGTGTCCCTTTCTGAATGCTCCAGGTCAACAGACACCATGGAACAAGATCTACACCCCAAAGGAACCCCACAGCTGCACAACTGACAGTGCAGGAATCCAGCTGTGGAGATGTTGTGCTCCTTCTGACCCTGGCACAGCTCTGCTAAGCTGTGTGCAAAAAAAAACCCAACCCATCTCTGCCCAAGCTCTGCTTCTCAGGGTTGGTGGCAATGAGGCAGCACTGACCTGAAATGATCCCCAAGCCTCTCTCACTGCAAAGCTTGGCATGAGGGCTGTGAAGATCTTCTCTGCATCTAACCCCCACCTTGCAGGGAGCAGGGGCACTTTGGGGAGCACAGTGAGCAGCTTTTCTTGCTCTCTACAGCATCTTTGCTCACTCTTCTGGGCAGAGGGTTGGAGTTCTCCCCTGTGCAGTGTGTTCAGCAATGGGAATGCTGCAGGAGAGGTGAATCTGCTGCCAACTGCTCCCCTGCCCACAGCACACTGACCCTCCAGTGCCTCTTTGGCCATGCACAGCTCCTGTCCATGTTCTCCTCAGTGTCATTCCACACTATTTGACTAGAAGATAACTGTTTCTCAAGACAGGCTGCAAAATCCCAGTGATTCCAAGGACTTTCACCAAGCCTGGCATCCTGACTGCTCCATTATTCTGATCCAATCTTTTGCATTCTCCTGCACCCCACTGAGGCACAACAGAAACAGGCCAGAACTTGCTGTTTGCCCACAGGTTGGGCACAAAAGCTGAGTGGGAAGTTTCAGAATTAAAGCCACCAGCTTACCCTTAAACATTTCAGTGTCTGCTTGGACAATCAGACCAACTGACTGCTTCCAGACCCTGGAACAGCTGCAGGATGCAGCCTCACAGGTGGAACAAAGTCTGTTCAGCTTCTCCTTCACAAAGTGCCTCAGAACAAGTGAGATTAAGTAATGCCTAATGAGCTACAACCAGTTGGTGTTTTCAGCACAGGAAGGTGATGTTAACTCCACAATTACTACCCTCTGAGCTATTCCAGGCTGTTACCAGCTCTGGGGTAAGGAGAAAAATCACTATACTTACGGTTGCAGGAGCTGGGGTAGGAGGTGGGGCATAAGATGGCCTTTCTGTTAAGATATAAATGCAAGCACATTTGGTTTGCTTGACAGCCTGAACAATTCTTTACAAGGCAGCTGCTGTGGCAAACGTTTTTAAGACACTTGGCAAACCCAAGAGAGAGATTCTCATCATAAAAGTGTTGGCATTTTTGCCACTGAAAAGCATCAAGCAAAAGAAGAAAAATAAACAAACAAAAAACCCCAAACAAACCCAAACCATACCAAAAAGAACAAATTTAAGGCCAGAACATTGCTCTGCTGGGAGTTTTTTATTGAGGCAGGAGAAGGGGGAGTGGAAAATCCATTTATAAGCATATCAGATAAAGAGGTAGTAAGGAAAAGAGGCAGTGGAAGGGGAGTTAGGAGCAGCCCTGGAGGGATTTAGGAGCAGCCCTTAGATTCCCTATCAACACAACATGCCAGAAACCAGCCACAGCAAGACTCAGAACAAGTTTAACAGCAGACCACTACTCTGCTGTGAGGCTTTTACTGGGGCAGGAGAGGGAGAAATGGAAAATCCTTTTACAAGCACATCAGGTAAAAAGATGGTAAGGAAGGATGCAGTGGAAGAGGGCTTAAGAGCAGCACTGGAGGGATTTAGGAGCAGCCCTTGGATTCCCCATCAACACAACACGCCAGAAATCAGCCACAGCAAGATTTAAGGCCATGGGCTTGGTCAGAAGTGACTTTGATTCACACAATCCCATTATTCCTTGCATTAACAGGAATGAGCTCCCAAACAGGTTCTGCTGATCTTTAATTCATCAAGTTCAAGGAAGAAGAAGAAGAAAAAAGAAAAAATCTGAAGACTTACTTGACATTTTGATAGGCAAATTTTCAGCCACCTGACATTATATTTGTACTTCTGAAAGACAAAAGAAGATCAGGCTATTAAGTATTACTCCCTCAGCCTGTCCCAAGTCTTCAACACTTCAGCTCCTGATAGTGAACAAAAAAAAAAAATAAAATAATAAAAGAGTTTGCTAAGTTTGAATAAAGACTGAACAGTTTCTAAAAACCCTGGAAAAATGAATAAGTTTTCCAAGGAATCTGGCCTGGAACAGCTATGAAATCAGCCTCGTGTTTATGTCACCTTCACATCCAACTTCTAAGGTTGTTTTTTCCCTTGAGAAATAAAGCTCACAGGCCAATATTTTGCACAGTTTCACCGAAGTGGCATTCATGCAGAAACGACCAAATCCGAGCCTATCCTCTTTGCATAAGGCAGAGGAAACAAGCAGCGAACACAGCAGCGGGGCGAGGGGGTGCGAGCGGAGCGAACCTTTCAGCCGCCAAGCCCCGCGGGGTGCAGCGCAGAGGCTGTACCCAAGCACCGCTGCCTGCAGCCTTCCTCTTCGAGTAACTCCAGCGAAGCTGTCCCAGTCTCGGCTCCCCCTCGGGAGCTCCCCAACAGCGCCCTGTTGGGCTTCGGCCTCGCACACGACTCCTCATCACGGCACCGCTCGCCACGTTCCAGCGAGGCCCGCCCGGGAGAACACCCGGAGGAGGGTCGGAGAGTGGCAGAGCTCAGCCGGGGCAGCTCCGGCACCCCTGCCCCAGCCTCAGGCTTTCGCTGCCCGCTACGGGCAGCTGCCCCCAGCCCCACCGCCCCCCCGCCCCGGGCCGCACGACGGAGCACAGTTCTCCAGAAAACTCCAGTCCGGCCGCAGCCCCGAGACGGCTGCTGGAGACGACCACCCCCAGCCCTCTCCCTGTGCGTAGCAGCCCCCGGCCCCACCGCAGGCAGCTGTGGAGGCCGCGGCACCCTCGGCCCCACCGCCTGCCAACGAGCTGAGGACCGAAGCCTTTCCCCTCAGCCCCGCTCCGGCTGTGTTGCTCCCCAGGCCGCGGCATAACCCCAGACCTGCCCACCCCGCAGCCCCAGGGGCTGCCCGAGCCGCCCGGACCGCTCCGACTCACCCGCTCCGGGCCGGCCGCGCTCCCTTTGTTCCTCTGCAGGCCGCGGCGGTGCGCAGGGCGCCTGCGCGCGGCGCTCCGCACTTTCGACACACAGCCCCCGCTGGGCCCCACTGCCACCACCCGCTGTAAGGAGGACAGGTTCGCCTGCCCTGCCCTGCTCGCCTCAGAGCCTCCACCGCACCGGGACCTTCCCAGCAGCCGTCCGGGCGCGGCGCAGGACGGGACGGGAAGGGTTGTGCCGAATCTGCTGGACTGAGAGGCGGGGTACAGCCCCGCCCTGCTGTTACCGGGAATGAGGCACCGCCGCAGGGTGCTGCGCTGTGGGGCCGAGGAGTGCCACCGGCATCGTGTGGCCCGCCCCAGGCTCAGGCTCCCAACACTGGGCTCGGCAGCTTCGCCCCACGCCCACGGCTGCAAGAGGGAAGCTTCCCACTCAGCCCCGGCAGTTCACTTGCCGCCGGGGCCGCGGCAGCGAATCTGCGGAGCAGAAGCAGGCGAAGGAAAAGTCGATAACGGCTCAAGGCTTCATCCAGCCTGCCCCTGAACACCCCCAAGCAAGAGGCAGCCACAAGCCTCTTTGGGCAGCCTGTGCCAGGCTCTCACCACCCTCACACTCAACAACTTCTTCCTCAGCTCCACTCTAACCCTTGCTCTGCCTCAGCTCCAAACCATTCCCCTTTAGCCTTGCTCCAGACCCCCTCAGCAAAAGTCTCTCTGCAGCCTTCCTGCAGGACGCCTTCAGGAACTGGCAGCAGCTCTGAGGTGCCCCTGGAGCCGCCTTCTCTGCAGGTTGAGCACTCCCAGCTCCCTCAGTCTGTGCTCACAGCAGAGCTGCTCCAGCCCTGGGCTCATCTTTGTGGCCTCCTCTGGCCTCACTCCAGCAGCTCTGTGCCCTCCTCCTGCTGGGGACACCAGATCTGGAGGCAGGATTGGAGGTGAGGTTTGAGCAGAGCCTAGGGGCATGATCTCCTCTCTTGCCCTCTGGCTGCAGCCCAGCACTCCATGATTTAAGTTGCAGACATTAACCCTCACACCATCCTCGGGGGCCAGCCCAGTTTCCATCCTTCTCTTTTATTTAGCACTATCCCTTACTTTGGTAAATTGATTTCCCTGCTCGAAGTGCCTTGAAGCAGTTAAAACTGAGTTGAAATTCAAGTATTGTAAAACGTACAGAGTCTAAGCACACAGACAAAAAAAGCTGCATAGAGGAAACACCGGAGCAGGCTGCTACATTCAGGATGCCAAGGACTCAAGTATTAACAACACCAGCATTAAGGTTAATTAATGATCATTAGCCAGCTTCTTACAGCAGACACAGAGCCGTGGCCGGTAGAGGTGTGGTGCTCTTGCTGTGAACAAGAGGTTGAAGCAGCAATTGCACTGCAGGGATTTGGGTACTACAAGCCCTAAGCTGTGAGGCAAATTCTGGCACTCAGCTTTGCCAATGCTTCCCAGAGCCAGGTCCTTGCCAGGGCTTTGGGCAGCATCTCTGAGAAAGCAGAAAGAAATCAACAGCTGAGGAAGCCTCTGGGAATCCTCTCTGTGGCCTCTCCTCTGGCCTCACCCCAGCAGGTCTGTGTCCTCCTCTTAGCTGGGGACACCAGAGCTGGAGGCAGGATGGGAGGTGAGGTCTGAGCAGAGCAGAGCCAAGGGGCACAATCCCCTCTCTTGCCCTGCTGCCCAGGGTGCCAAGATGTGTCCACTCTGCAGCTGAATTCAGCTCAGGGCTTTGTTTATCCCTTTCTTACCCTCTCTTTGCTTGCTCAGCCCTGCCAGCAGTGCTGGTGTCAGCTCCCTTGGGACAGAGAGACTCTGAGCTTCTTGAGAGATGGTTTCCAGCCTAGGGGAAGTTGAGCATCCTGAGCAGGGCAGAGCTCCAGCCAGAGGTGGACAAAAGGCATGGCTGAGAGGTTACTGCTTTGTAAACCACTTCAGATGGTCTGATTCTGTGAGGGAAAGGCATCTGGGCTCAGTTCTGCCCCCCAAAAACCACAGATTAATTCACAAATACCAGCCACGTGGAATGGAAAAGTCTTTGTTAGGAGTCTTTGTGTTTTCAGAGCATCCCTGTCTGGAGTTCTTGCTGCTTGAAAGTGTTAATTGCAAATGGATGTCAGGAGGACTGCTAGGAGCGATTGCAGGGACTCAGCAGTCTGCAGCCTTGAGTAAGGAGGAAGTTGGAATTTGCATTTCCCAGCCCCAGGAGGAGAAAGCAAAGTTCTGTTAGAAAGGCAGAAGATGTCCAAGTAGAAAGAGTTCAGCTCCTGTCAGGGTGGTGAAGTTCTACAAAACAACAGCAGTGAGAAAGGGCTGCACCTGGAGTATAAAACCAGCAGGAATTGGGCTCCTGGAATCTGAACTCCTTGGCCCTTCTCCTGCCTCCTGCGGACTTGGAGGCTCCCTGCTGCTGCTCCAAGTGCTCCTAAGGTTTGCTATGGCAGCAGCCTGTGTGAGTCTGCCTGCAGCTGAGCCCAGAGCCTGATGGAGATGGGTTAGTGGTGGTTTGCTGGAGGCTAGGGTTTGATGGAGGGGATGCTGCAGGATCTCCTCATCACCAGCCTGACCTCGATGTCAGGCAGAGCTTTCTTGGTGGTGTGCAGGCAGCCCTCGTCCGTGGCTGCCAGGTGCAGGTCGAAGCGCAGCGACACTGACTTCTTCCTGAGCCGAGGGTTGTCCTTGAAGAAAGACCCTTCCCACTCCTTGATGACCTCATCCACTTTTTCTGTCCTGAAACAAGAAAGCAAATACATTTATGATCAGGATTCTCTGCCTCCAGAACTGCTCTGAAAACATAGAGAGGAGTTGCACGTAGGAAGAGGCTGCAGCCAGAGGAGTGTGGGCAGCAGGGCAAGAGAGGGGATTGTGCCCCTGGGCTCAGACTTCACCTCCAATCCTGCCTCCAGCTCTGCTGTGCCCGGCAGGAGGAGGACACAGCTACTGGAGTGAGGCCAGAGGAGGCCACAAAGATGAGGCAAGGGCTGGAGCAGCACTGCTGTGGGCACAGGCTGAGGGAGCTGGGAGGGTGCAGCCTGCAGAGGAGAAGGCTCCAGGGGAACCTCAGAGCTGCTGCCAGTGCCTGAAGGCATCCTGCAGGGAGGCTGCAGAGAGACTTTTGCTGAGGGGGTCTGGAGCCAGGCCAAGGGGGAATGGTTTGGAGCTGAGGTAGAGCAGGGTTAGAGTGGAGCTGAGGAAGAAGTTGTTGAGTGTGAGGGTGGTGAGAGCCTGGCACAGGCTGCCCAGGGAGGCTGTGGCTGCCTCTTGCCTGGGGGTGTTCAGGGCCAGGCTGGATGAGGCCTTGAGCAGCTGAGTCTGAGAGGTGTCCCCTGGGCATGGCAGAGAGGTTTGGAACTGATTGATCTTTAGGGTCCCTCCCAACCCAAACCATTCCGTGAATCTATGAGATGAACATCAGAGATGGTGTGTGGGTGGAGGCCACCTGATGACCTTCACTTCTAGTCCAAATCTCAAGTTGTTGCCAGCAGCTGAGGGCTGTTAGTGACTCCCTGCAGCACAGCCTGGCTGAAGTGCAGCCTTCAACGTGGGACTGAAAAAAGAGCTTGAAGAATAGCAGCCAAGTCCACGATGAGGCAATCCAATGCTCTAGAAGTAATTTCAGGTGGATAAAAGCCTACCAGACCTTGACATACTCCAGCTGGAGTCAAGCTCTCTGCTGCTGTTGCTAATGGGTAGGAGGTTGGAGTTCCCAAAGAGCAGTGAGAGCAGCCAAGTCTGGATCTCTGTGCACAAACACACCCCAGGGGCACCTCTCAAAACCTCTCTCTGCTCTCAGCCTTTGCCAGATGAATCATTCATAGTTTCATTCTTAACAGAAACTGCGACCCCAAAGCATCCCCAGGATATTTGTAGCCAAGGAAGTGAAATGCTAATGAAAAGGACTTCAGTGCATTGTTAAAAGATGCCAGTCAAGCACCTTCAGGAGCTGGCACTGGAGCTGCCTGACTGATAGAAGAGATGCCAGCCAAAGGCAGCCTGGAAGCTCCTGCCATGCCATCCTGTCATGGGTTGAGTTGAATCTGATGATGGAATATTGTGTCCAGGTCTGGGCCTCTCAGCCCAAGAAGGACCTCAGAGAGCTGCTTGGAAGAGTCCAGCCCAGAGGCACAAGTCAAAGGCACAAATCTGCTGCAGGCAGTGAAACATCTCCGGTGAGGATAGGCTGAGGCAGCTTGGGGCAGAGGAACCTGAGGCTACCCTCATTGCTGCTGATGAAGATGTGCAGGGCTGGCTCAGGGATGCCCAATGACAGGACAAGGGTCACTGGGTGCCAGCTGGAGCAGAGGAGGTGCCATGGGGAACAGAAAGGAAAACTTTGTCACTATGAGGGTAGCAGAGCCCTGGAGCAGGCTGCCCAGAGAGGCTGTGGAGTCTCCTCTGGAGACATTCCAAACCCTCCTGGATGTGTTCCTGTGTGACCTGTCCTGTGTGATACTGCCCTGGCAGGGGGGGATTGGGCTGGATGATCTGCAGAGGTCCCCTCCAACTCCTACCATGCTATGATTAAACCCCAGGCTGCCATGGCATCCTGCCTGGCATTGAGCATCACCAACAGATCCACCTCAACCCATGGCATGTGCCCACCACTCCCTCTCCACTGCTCTGTCAGAGCCACGTTCATCTTACTGTACAGTGCCATGAGCTTCAGCACTTTCCTTCGAGACGTTTCCATCCAGCACTGCCTGTGTGGTCAGCAGCTTCACCTTCTACCTGCCCTGCTGCTGCTGCTGCTGCTGCTGCTGCTTTGCACCACCTGCAAAAGAAAAGGCAGCTCCACAATGCAGGGAGGGGAGGCTCAGGACACAGGATTTAGAGGCACACTAGGAGAGGATTCTTGTGTAACATCCAAGGCTTTGCCCTGTGCTGGTTTGAGGCTAATTGGAATATCTGAATAGAGAAAATTACAGTCTAGGCTGTGAAAGGAAAACACTGGTGATGTCTACTTCACTCATAGGCTTGCTGAAAATTGTTTTGGGAAAAAATTAACCAAAATATAGTTAAGGCATTCTCTGTCTGTCTCTGGCACACAGCACAGTGTCTGGGGTGGTCTGGCAGCTTCTGGCTCTGGCTCCTCTGCTGATTAATTCTCACTAACCACTTTCCTTCTAACCCCCCTGGCCGAGCCTCCTAATTTACCTTGCACGTAAGCCAAACCTTGGGGTAAGGTAGAGGGGTGGGGAGAAGGTGGAAAAGGGTGGCTGGGAGCCCCTCCTGGGGTCTCTGATTTCTGGGAGGGGAGTTGTGTTTCTGTATTCCCTTTGACTTGTCTATGTCTGTAACTATTCCTGTCTGTTGTGTCTATCTCTACTTGTACACTGTGCTGAGCTGTAAACAGAGCTTCAGGCCTTAACTTCCAGCTGGCTGAGTTCTAGTCTGGGTCATTTTACAAAGTGTGTGTGGCGGGGTGGGGAGCAGTGAACTCCCAAACCTTCACATGCCCATAGTTAGGACCCTCCTTTGTGGCCCTGACCCCCCAGGGGGAGGTGCTGACAACTCACAGGCAGGCAGCAGGAAGGTGATCTTGCTGCTGGTTGGCTTCTTGTCGTCCTTTGGGGCAGGGATGGAGCAACCAAACCTGTCAAGAGCAGAATTGCTGCAGTCAACTTCTGGTGCTGAGCTACTTCAGCCCAAAACTTGTCTTAGGAGCAGCTCTGAGCAGTTTGAAGTGTGAGCAGCATGAGAAACTCTCTTTGGAGGAGCCCTCTGGGCAGGGGGGATTTCTCCTCCTGTACAGCAGTGAACCATAGAATCACAAAACTGTCAGGGCTGGAAGGGACCTCAAGGATCATCCAGTTCTGACCCCCCTGCCCCAGGCAGGGACACCTCACACCAGATCAGGTTGCTGGCCTTAAACACCTCCAAGGATGAGGCTTCCACCACCTCCCTGAAGGCCACTGGGAAGCTCCCTGCAAGTTCTAGGTTGTTTCTGGTCAGTTTGTGGTGTGCCTGGGGAATGTCCTCAGTGCTGGGGTTCAGGTCCAGGGAGCCACTGCTAGGAGGGTTGTGCTGTCTGCTTCATGCACTTGGAGCCCTGGTGGAAGTTCTGAGCTGGAAAGTGCCTTGGAGCCTCTACTGAGTACCTGTTCTCCTCCTGCTCCAGCAGGCTGCGGTAGGTGGCTATCTCCTCCTCCAGCTTCATCCTGGTGTTCAGCAGGATCTCATGCTCTTGGAGCTGCTTCTCAATGCCTCTTCTGACTTCCAGGAGCTCTTTCTCTAAGCACTCAATCTCCCCTTCCAAGTTCTGCAGCTGCATGTGGTACTGCTGCTCCGTGGCACGCAGCGAGCGCTCCAGGCCCTTTTCCTGTGGGATTTCACCCACGTTTTAAGATGTGGACAGCAGAGGTGTAAAGGTGTAGTACCTACTCCATGAGCAAGCTGTGGGTTTACACTGGTTCATTTGGGAATATTCTTTAGGAACCTTTCAAGGTGTTGCTTTTCCAGTGAAGTCTGGACTGGTTTAAGATGGGATGGAGGCTTGCAGCTGCCTGCTGTACAACAGTGCCCTGTTGCTGGTGGTGCCCGTGTGGCACCCAGCTCAGCATGGGCTGGAGACCAAGCAGTCTGCCTGCTCTTGTAGTTTCTCTCTGTTGCTGCCTCTAGGACATCTCTGGCAGGTTTTACCATGAATTCATGGCTAAATGGGGTCTGCATGCTCAGGAATAGCCACAAATGGGCTGTGAGCTGCTGATGGGAGTAGCTGGGCATGTGCTGAGGGAGGAGCATGCCAGCACCTGCTTGGCAGGTGTGAGATGTGCCAACCTGAATGGGTCTAAGGGTGGATCTGAACCAGCACCCCTGGGTGTGAGCCAGGCTGGGCATGGGTGGCTGCTGCTTGGGGGCTGCCAGGCTTCTTACAGAGCTCTGCTCCTTGG